>JAQHUG010000039.1:3693716-3716402 GCA_028555095.1 Dicrostonyx torquatus | reverse complement strand
GTCGTAACCCCCAACGCATCTTTGAGCAGACTTGTACTTCCTCTCTCTAGTTCCTGGTCTGTAACAAGAATTCCCCTTACTCCAAAGCAAGCATACTCTGCTATGGGTCAAGACACCTTGCTTCCTGGGAAAACCTTCTTTGTCCTTCCCACCACTGATCAGACCACACACCCTTTCACTCTTCACCAAGAGCCTCAGAGATATGTTTGTGGCCACGCACTTCTCCGGGAAGTGTGACGCTTGCATTCATCTGACTGGGACGGAGGTATTCAGCTTCATCTTTATATGGAGGACCACTGAGGAAGTGCTGTGACAAAGAGCGCTCTAGGATCTTGTTAAAGACACCTCAGTTTTTTCTGTGGATGCCTTCCTCCCCACCACCAAAGATTTGCTTGACATTCTTTTGAATGAGTGTGCTTGTCAGTGAGAACTCCCTGAATGGGGGGCAGGAAGGCACATAGCAGGTTGCATAGAGTTCTGTGCAGGGAAGCAATGGAGTAAAAATGAGCAGGATGTGGGTTTCTGGTGTGGCTCTGAGGACTTTGACTTTGAGAGACAAGAGGGAAGATGGTAAACTTTGGAATAAACAGTGGTATCAAAGGAGTACTTTAGGGAAGAAAACTCTAAAAGCACAGAGAAAAACATAAGCAAAAGCTGGAGGAGGGATCCTGTAGTCGAGTGGAGAAATTGGCCTGGGCATATCAGGGTCACGCACCCTAGTCATTGATGCTTTGACAAATGATCCATTGCTTCTCTAATTACAGTCCACAGAGCAGGAGCTACCATGAGTGAGCTAGAGTTACTTCAGATGTCACTTTGAAGAATGGTAAATGACTGCTTCCATTGATCTGTTTAAAGGCGACGTCATGGTAATTGAGGCGTGTGACATAAGGTTTTTGCCTAATCCAGTGACCTGTTGCTTCTTGTTTTGCTTTAAGATTGATGTATTGTCTGTTTATCCAGGGAGTATGTACAATGACAAAATGGAGAGGCCGTGTAAGTGGGCCTGTCTCATCCTCACTGAAATGTAGGTTCAGAAATCTGCGGAGGAGGGAAGTGACACCAGAAGGGCAGGTGTGAAGGGGCCACTCTGCCATTTATTCCCTTGGTTTCTTTTGGAACCTTTTCCTCTAAGGCCATCCATCTCCGTGCGTCTTTTTAATTCATTATTTCACTTTAAATATCTGAAATTGCACTGCATTAACCAGGAAGGTGAGGGAAGGCAGTAGCACAAAGCAGAGAAAGGCGCAGTATATAGGGTATAATGGGCCTTCTGGAGAGGAGTCTTGGCTCTTATTTATTTACCTTTTAATTTTCAAAATAATGAAGATTTGGCCAGACCTCCCCTTATCTGAGGGTACCCTCCTTTGCAGCCATTCTCGACCTTTTTTGTATTCTCTATCTGCTTAAATCCTTAAACATGTTTCTTCTCAAAGAAGCAGAGGCTGTTAGAGCAGCCTATGCACCAGGGGATAAAGGGAGAATGTGACGGGTAGAGACTGAAGCCTCTCCGGTTCCCCATGCTTGGATGTCTCTCTCTTTGCACTCTGGGCATCCGTGTTCTTGTCTCATGATCTTTCTTACATGGACTCTTCTGTTTTTGCTGTTGCCTTTTCACTAGTTTTCTCAGTCTATATTATTTGGTCATAAAGTAAAGCGTAGTGACATTTGGTTTATAGAACTAAATGCAGATCCATGAAGGTAACCAATAATTGGGGCCATGCTGGCTTTGGGCTGAGTTGATTGTTAAGACCTTGGGACCTGCTGTTGACTCTTTGTGAGGAGCAGCGGGTTGTTCTTAAGCTGTGTCTACTCACTAACCAGAGCAAAGCGAGGCAGATATTGGCAGGTAGGTAGTAGCCCTGAACTGCATGAGAACAACGGTCTAGTTACTGTTCTATTGCTGTGAAGAGTTACCATGGCCAAGGTAACTCTCATCAAAGAAATTGTTTAATTAGGGCTTACCTATAGTTTCAGAGTGTAAGTTCATCATCATCATGGTGGGAAGCCGGCAGGCAGGGTGCTGGAGCAGTAGCTGAGTGCTTTACATCCTGTTCCAGAGAGAGAGAGAGAGACCCTCAAAGCCCTCTCCCAGTGATACACCTCTTCTAGCAAGCCCACACTTATTTCAACAAGGCCACACCTCCTAGTCCTACTCAAACAGTTCTGTTAACTGGGGACCACCCATTAAAACTTGTGTGTCAGTGGTGTGTGTGTGTGTGTGTGTGTGTGTGTGTGTGTGTTCATTCCCATTCAAATAACCTTAGAAACAATCTGATGAAATCTGAGTTGATAACTTTTGCTATAGTGTTAACATCCTGACTCACATTCTCTTTCTGTTTACTGGGTGGCATGACTTTTTTGGTTTAAGTGTGGTGGGAGGCGGGGGTGGGCATTGGGGTTGAAACCCGGCTAAGTGAACACTTTTCCTTTGTCTAGTGCTCAGTACCTAGTCCTTCAGACAATGCCAGTTCCTTCCACCAGCAACATACACTGTCACTTTTCAGCCTTCATCCTCTGAGTTTTCAGGCCTTGTCTGTGTTTCATCTCTTCTCCTGAGGTTTGACAACCAACCTCAGGTTTCTACTTGTGCGTCTTTGTCAAGTCTCCTCATGTACCTGCTTGTTTACCTACCTGTGCTGTAACCCAAACCAGAAATAAGCCAAGCATGTGAGAGAGACAGGAAAAACCTCCAAGGAAGCGGTAAATTAAAGCAGTAAATTAAAATTTAATTAGCACATAGGATCTTACTTAATATACACATATGAAGAAACAGATTGTTCCCTCAGTTCTGACAATCCTGCTCATTCCACAGTGCTCAGTACCCCATGAGGAAAGTCAACATCAGGTCATTTGTACCAACTGCTTTCATGTGAAGTCTTTGAAATCCACAAGCTATTCTGCTTCTTATCACTTAGCCTAATTGTATAAATTAAATGCAGGTCACCTTATTAACGATAAAATTTTCAAGATCTGCTGTAGATTCAACAGGGTGAGTGTTTTTAAAGAAATGCAAGGGAAGCAGGCTAAAATATGCTTTGATGGTGCTTTTATATGGCTTGGGCATGTTCAGGATGGTGGGCTTGCGCCACAGTGCTTTCAAAGACGAAATGAAGGCTGAAGATATGATGCAAGGGCAGAACACTGGCTTAGGACGTGCAAGACCTCAGGTTCCAATTGCAGCACTGAGGAAATTCAGTATATAAGAAACAGGTTATTTTGCTTTATCGGGTTGGCAGGAGGTTTCTAAAGAGTGACAATGTTGGCAAAGAGCTGGGGAAATGGACACCTGTATGTGCTATTAGTCTGGGTTAGAATTGCCTTTCTGGCCGGGCGATGGTGGCGCACGCCTTTAATCCCAGCACTTGGGAGGCAGAGGCAGGAGGACCAGCCTGGTCTACAGAGTGGGTTCTAGGATGGCAAGGGCTACAGAGAAATCCTGTCTCAAAAAGAAGTTTATTANTATACACATATGAAGAAACAGATTGTTCCCTCAGTTCTGACAATCCTGCTCATTCCACAGTGCTCAGTACCCCATGAGGAAAGTCAACATCAGGTCATTTGTACCAACTGCTTTCATGTGAAGTCTTTGAAATCCACAAGCTATTCTGCTTCTTATCACTTAGCCTAATTGTATAAATTAAATGCAGGTCACCTTATTAACGATAAAATTTTCAAGATCTGCTGTAGATTCAACAGGGTGAGTGTTTTTAAAGAAATGCAAGGGAAGCAGGCTAAAATATGCTTTGATGGTGCTTTTATATGGCTTGGGCATGTTCAGGATGGTGGGCTTGCGCCACAGTGCTTTCAAAGACGAAATGAAGACTGAAGATATGATGCAAGGGCAGAACACTGGCTTAGGACGTGCAAGACCTCAGGTTCCAATTGCAGCACTGAGGAAATTCAGTATATAAGAAACAGGTTATTTTGCTTTATCGGGTTGGCAGGAGGTTTCTAAAGAGTGACAATGTTGGCAAAGAGCTGGGGAAATGGACACCTGTATGTGCTATTAGTCTGGGTTAGAATTGCCTTTCTGGCCGGGCGATGGTGGCGCACGCCTTTAATCCCAGCACTTGGGAGGCAGAGGCAGGAGGACCAGCCTGGTCTACAGAGTGGGTTCTAGGATGGCAAGGGCTACAGAGAAATCCTGTCTCAAAAAGAAGTTTATTACAATACTAATAAAACCTCAAGTTATTGCTGGTTATCTTTTACCATGGACTTTTTTTTGTGATGCTTTAGATAAGGGTCTGTGTTTCGGTGGCCAGGCATCAGCTGCTTACCACGTTAACTTTCTGATGCAGGTGTTATGAGTTGAGTAGTTTTTCCAAAATGGTAAATCAGGGGCCCAGATTTCTACTCTCTTATGACTCTTCGGGGGTCAACATATGACTTACATAGGTATAGCCTAGTGGTATCTCCTTTTCAGCCAACTGCAATGAGATAGACAATGGAAGATCCAAAAAAAGCAGCTTTTAGTGAGCAAGCCCCAATTCTACTGTCCAGCGCCTAGTCACATGCTGTGATGGTTTAAATGACATTCATCCCCATAAGCTCCTATGTTTGAATGCTGTTTAAAGTGTTTGGGAGCGATGAGTAGGCGTGGCCCTGTTGGAAGAGGTGTGTCACAGGAGATGCACTATTCCCAGTGTGCCTATCTCTGCCTCCTGCTTGTGGATCAACATGTGAGCTCTCAAGCTGTTCCTGCGGCCGTGCCTATGTCCCGCCATCATGGACTCCAACACCTGAAGCCATAAGCCCACAAGTGCTTTATTTTATAAGTTGCCTTGGTCATGACGTTTTGTCTCAGCAGCAGAAAAGTTACCAAATCCAGTGGCCACACCCAACTTCAGAAAAATGTACTCTGGCCCTGAACCCTGTAGAAGCGAAAGCAAAATTTATAAACATGCAGTACGCTCTGTCTTGAAGGTAGAAGCCCAGATCCTTGTTCCATTCTTAGATAAACCACTTTATTCATTCATCACATACCTTTTGGCTTCAGAGGGTACACGTGAGACAGTGTGTATAACAGTTTGGATATGTAGCAGTGTGCAGTGTGAGCCAGCATGCATAAACAAGTTCCACAAACTGGAGCTGTGTGGCAACGTCTCACGGTTTTATGTTTGTTTGTTTTTTTTTTTAAAGATTTACTCGCGCATAAGAGTGAGCTTGCATGTATGCACGTGTGCCTCATGTGTGTACCTCAGGGGTGACCTGGTGCCTCTGAGGGTCAGAAGAAGGCAATGGGTCACCTGAAACCAGGCTTACAGGTGGTTTTATGTTGCTGTCTGGTTGCTGGGAATGGAACCCAGATCCTTTCCAAGAGCAGCAAGGGCTCTCAACCACCGAGCTATCTAGTCAGGCTGTGTGTTATAATCTGTAGAATTATTTGATTGGTAGGCTTGACCAGGCATTGGCTAATAGTGTCCTGTGAGTCAAATCTGGCCAGCTGGCAATTTTATAAAAAGATTTATTGGAACGCAGCCATGTTTAATAGTGAACATATCTGCGAAGGCTGTTTTTGCTCTACATTCACAACTGAGTGATTGCCATAAGGACTGTACAGGCTGGCCTGCCTGGAACATTTACTGACTTTTGTACTAGACACAAGTGTGCGAGGTTTAATTCACTTGGTCATTAGCACAAGTATCTGAGATACAGCTCGGGAAATCTTCAGTGAAGGGCTAAAATATCTTTCTGGAGCTCAGAGATTATGCAGCTGGGAGGTAATTTTAATAAAAGGATGTTTCTCTCTGGTGTGAGTGAGCACTGTACACTTGCCGCTCTCAGAATAGTCAAGTAGCCGAGATAATCTGGCACCCAAGTTTAACACTTGTAGCTGAATCCCTTCTACTGCGTTGCCTTTGCCAGAGTCTCTGTGAGCCTAGGCACCTGCTCTGCCTTATTTTTTTACAGTTGGAGCAGTTCTCAGACCGTACGGCACATCACTGTCTATCTCATGACAGTTGGCGGCTATTAAGCAATGGTTATGGCAGGAGTAGAGTGTGGCTGAGGAGTGCTTTCATATTACAGGTACATCGTCTTGATAACGTGTGCACTTACACAGCCTGAATTGGCTAAGTTTGAACATAGAAGAGTAAAAGCAACAATGGTACACATTTGATAATTCTTCCCCTAATGATGGGCAAACTGTTTGTATCAACCGAGAGTACAAATGTAAGATTTGGCCTGCAGAGCTAGGAAGACAGTGTGATGGGAAGGATGTTCATTGAGCTAAGTTTCCTGACTCACTAGGAGCTGCTAGATATCGTAGATTATATTGGGCGCCAGTGATGAATAAGCCATAGTCTCAGCTTGGTCAAGGCAAGTACAGGTTAGTGGGAAAAGATACCAAGGGGGTGTGGAGATCTTCTTAACTTCTCAGAGATAGGGTTTTGCTAGGAGACTTTATTTGCGGCATGTATGTGTATGCATGTGGTTATAGTTGTATGTTTGTGTGAATTTGGTGTAGTTGTATGTGTACATGTGATATAGTTGTTTGTGTATATGTGGGTGTAGTTGTGTGGGTGTGCATGTGAAGACCAAAAGTCTTCCTCTATTTCCACCTTATTTTTTTGAAACAGTCTTGTTCTGAATGTAGAACTCACCAATTGGCTAGACTGGCTGTCTGTCTAGGCTCCTCCTGTCCCCACCTCCTAGAGCTGGGATTGCAGAGACACCTCCTCCTCGAGCTTTGCACCTGAGTGCTCAGGGGTCCAAAGTTATGTCTTCAAGCTTGTGCAGCATGCATTTTACCTATGGAATGACCTCCCCAGCCCTGGAGATAGTATTTCTATGGACATTAATATCTGAAATTGTATCCTCGTCCACTGAGATAATCTGAATACTTTATCTAGCACATGGACGGTATGGGGAGAAGAGCAGATGAAAATGGCTTTAACAATTAATCCCTGTTAGAATTGGGTCAAGATTTACTTATCTGTTCACAGTGTTTGCTACCCAAATGGTGTAGCCTGAGAAGCAGTTGCCTAGATGGATCGAGTCAGGTTACAGAAGAGCTGCTTTTGCAGATCTGCTCAGCAAACATTTTAGTGGTTTTCTCTTGCCTTTTTGTTTCGGGCACTCATGTTTTAAAGGGATGGAGGAAACAGGATGTGTACAGAAATCCTTTTTAGGATTCAGGCACCGAGAATATCAGAACATTGTTCCCCTTAGAAACTTGTCCAACAGGAATGGTGTTTAATTCCATTCGATGTCTAATTCAACAGCAGTGCCCACATGGAGTTTATGCTCAGTGATTATTTATGGTCAAACATTGGGGATTTTCTGTTGGAAGCAAAGATTTAGTCTAACTTTTAGCCACTAGAAAGAGAAAAGGTGTGTGGAGGAAGCAGACATAAACACGGAAGGCAAAGATAGCGAACGGTCAATATTCTTGCTGGGGCTAAGGAAATTGGGTGTACTACTTTCTCCTATATTTTTGGTTGTGAGCCTAGCTTTAAGGGCTGAGCCATCTCTCCAGCCCACTACTTTCTCTATCACTATTAAATCATTGTTTTAGTCTCAGGGTTAAGATAAAATATGCATGTAGATTAAGCATGTGCATGTAGTTTTCAGAGCACACAGGTAGTTCCGTTTGTTCTAATGCCTGTCCCCATTGTGAGCTTGCCCACGTAGTACCTTCAGGAAGTTTTGTTGAACTGTGCAGATGATGGGCCCTCCCTCTCAGGAAGCTGAAGTCCGCAGCTCTAGCTCAGGTCAGTTCTTGAGCTGTCCGTAAATTCAGAGGGTTTTCTACACAGTCCAACTGGTTAAGTTTTGCTAACCTTTAGATCCGCACACTGCCTCCTTTTGAGTCCAGCCCTGGAAGGAGAAGGAAATGCTTGCTTCTTAAGACTGGTACCTTTGCTTTGTTAGGAGAATCGCCAGAGTGATCCTGGCTTGGTCGTGGAACCTCTCGAAAAATGGACTTCAACCCCCAGCTCTTTTTGTTTTCACTCAATTCTGTACCCATCTTTGTAGATTGTCTTTTTGGTTTTGGAATGAGGTTGGAAGTAATCACCAAATGTCAGAGAAAAAAAAAAGTGTGGCAGACCTGCTGGGCTTGTTCCCCCTTTCCCTTCTTTGAAGTGGTCTAGAGTTATGTTTATTAATAGCAAATACACATGATAATTCCACCCCTCCCCCCATTTCAATTTGCTCCCTTACAGCATGTTCTTTTGGAGATATAGGAAGAAACAGACCTGAGGGTTTGGTATAACAGGTGAAGGAATAGATGTGGAGGAGCAGACTGATGGGATTTAGAGTGTAGGCTTGGCATCTTAGCCACAAATTGACTTTGCTAGTGAGTCTCTGGCCTTCGGAACACCCGTCCCCCTCAACCAGCTGAACTGTGTCTTCATAGATGGGCTGACCGAAGCCGGCCTCCTATCCCAAGATGGAGCTGCTTCGGGACTAAAGCGAGGAGTCCTTGGCCCGAGGCTCTATCAGCCTCTCTTTGCTTGAACCCAGTTATTGAATTGAGGGCCTTTTACTTCCTTAGCTAGGGATTAAGTAGGTTGTACTGTGTGACCTATATGGTTGTTGAAAGATTGGATTAACCAGTGTTTCTGGTACAGTGCTGTGGACAATATGGACTACGTGGGCAGAGGACAAAATGCACCTCTTCTCCAATATGCCAGTCCTCCGTTTGGCATTCTATTTGAATGCTTCAGACTGGCAGGCAGGCATTTGGCTATATGAGATATTTTGCCGAGCACATCAGATATTTTTATTCAGTAAATTTCATAAGAAATTCAATTACCTACGAAGTCACTCTAGGGAGGTCAGTCATCCTAAGGTACACAGGAAAGGAAAATTCTCAATTTCTTTTCTATCAAGGGATTCTCTTTAAAGGGGGCCTGTTGATTTTTCTTCTGATAATGTAAAATCTAAATGTACAAAAGATGGGGCAAAACTCGAGAGACTGGTGAGAGAAAATGTGTAGAATCCTTCCCAACTTGTGCAGTCGTGGAAATAAGTTAGCTGAAGTTCAGACACAGCTGCTATTAGGATTCTAGAAAGAGTTACATCTTTCTCAGTGGGAGAAATAGTTCTCTTCCTCTGTGAATTCCAACTCTAGCTTAGTGCTAGGTCCACTGCAGGTTCCCAATGGGCTATGAGCTACTGAAACATCCTTGCTGTGTAGGACCCACCATGGCTGGGTAGCCACAGCCTTGGCGTTGACACTGTTGTAGTCTCAAGCTCAGATGCCTTCCATTCCTGTGGCTCTCTTAGTTTCCAAATTTTCTCCTGGAGCCTGTTCAGGGTGTGTGTGTGTGGGGGGGGGGGAGTAAAAGAAGCTGCTGACTCCCAAAAATACAGCTCTCTCAGCTGGAGTGTCCAGGTTGCCATGGGTGTGCTGACTAGAGAAAGTCGGGTTTCATGTGTCAGCCTATTAGTTACTGAGGACCGGCCCACAGAGTGAACCTCTGCCTTTGTTGTTCAGGTGTGAACCCTTCAGCAGAAATGCGTCCATTTTAGCTGTGTGACTGTCCTGTTTGTGGAAACAGGTGATGGGTCTACAGCGGGAACTTAATGAACTCTGTGTCAAATGAGGCAGAAGTTCCATTTTCTTATTTAAAAACTTATTATGTCTCTCTCTGTATATACATACACAAGAGAGCAGATGCCGCAGGAGGCCAGAGACTATGAGGGGAGCTGGAGTTATAGGTGGTTGTGGGCTACCTTAGGTGGCTGCTGGGAATTGAACTCCATAAGAAGAGTGCACACTGTTATCATCTGAGCCATATCTTCAGTCCAAGTTCCTTTCTCTTAATGATGATGTTGAGAAGGATCAAAAGTGTATGGTCATATCTTTTCCGGCATGGGGTCAATAGCTGTAAATGAGTCTCTTGAGGTCGGATGGCTCCTCGGCTACTGAGACAGCACTCATTACCACCATGAACTGGGCACGGAAATGTACCTGGTGTCTTTCACATCCATTGTTCCAGATGTGTTAATGCTGAAAGGCTTGGTTTCGAGTGACTGATGGGTGGTGACAGGACAGCCAGGTAGTGATGTGACAGCCGAGGAGACAGCTTTGTCTTTTTCTCTCAATGTGATCCTGGCTCTTTGAGCTCTCACTCATCACCAGTAGTTCAGTTGGTTTTACAGTCTTCTGGGTAATGATGTTTTCAAAGTAAGATTAGCTTCTTAATTACAACTGAAGGGGGAAGTGGTAATATTGAACCGTAATGGGTTTTGGCAGTCAGCCATGGAGGAAGAGTGCTGTTTAAGGCACAGATATACTGATCTGTAGGGTTGTTTGGACACTGGCTCAGGATACACGGTAATAGTTGAATTGAAGAGTAATAGAAGCAGGTCATAGCAATAAATAAAAATGCTTATTTTTATTTATGTGTCTGTGTGAACATATGTTACTTGTATGTGGTTGTTCATGGAGACCGGAAGAACTTGATTTCCTGGAGTTGGAGTTACAGGTAGATGTGGGTACTGGGAACTGAGATCACTTTCTCTGCAAGTGTTCTTAACCATTGAGCCATGGTTATAGCCCAGGTATAAGCTTCTTTAGTAGAAAATCATCTCTATTCTTTTTATTTCTTTTTGAGATAGGGTTTTTCTGTGTAGCCCTGGCTGCCCTGGAACTCTCCCTTTGACCTGGCTGGCCTCAAACTCTGCCTGCCTCTGCCCCCCAAGTGCTGGCATTAAAAGTGTGGGCTACTGTTACCCTTTATTCATTTTTAAAATGGAGTCTTATGTAGCTCAGGCTGTAGTTACTTACAAAAGTAGCTGAGAATGACCTTGAACTTCTGTTCTTTTGGCTTCCACCTCCCAACTGCTAAATTACTGGAGTATACCATCATGCACAGCTATAAAAATTATGTATTTATTTTTTGGGGGGTATATTCTTTGCTATGTGAATAACTCATACTTTTCTGGCAAAGATTATGGACTAACTGAGCTGTGAGGCGAGTCTGTTAGCTCCTCAGAAGTACAGTTTCAGGTTTTATAACTCAGTTAAATACTTTGCATTTAATAACTTGTTATTCCTGAAATTACACAATGATCTTTGGCTGTTTCTAGTAATAATTTAGGATGGTTCCTTTCTTGTATTAGGTAGTTTCTCACACACCATCTCTAAACATTACTTAAGATTGGAGTAAGGAGGCGTGTGTACTCCCCCGACTGTTCTTGTGGGCAGTTCACATGTCCCCGTCATCTGTCCTGTGGATCTGAATTCCCTGGAGTCCTTCGCTGTGCTTCTTTTCTGAATTCTTCTGTACAGTTTTAGAGTCTGGGAAATCTCTTCAGGCATTGAGCTGAAGCAATCACAGGGCTCTGTCATGATTCCTGTCTCTCAGAAAAATACTGTTCTGTGCTTCTTGGTATCTTTTCAGATGGGTTATTCCATCTTGGTCATAGCAGAAGGCATATTTCCTAGCTGTTCTTGCACGTTCATTTTTCTGTGTACTTAAGGACCAGAAGAAATATTGTGCAAAAATTTTTACCATTGCTGCTCTTGCATGTGAGATATTTCTCTTCCACTGTATCTTCTTCAGGTTGAGATGCTAGCTTTGTCTAAGGGGGATTTACGTGTGTACATGGGCGTACATACCCAGAACTAGTCATTGATTTCTCTCTGATTTTCCCCCCTGTACAACAGGCGATCAAACTTTTGGCCAAAGCAAGCACTGTGCCACCGAGGTACAACCCCAGGCCAATTTTCAATTTTATTGAATTAAAGACTCATAAATAGTATTTCAATTCTCAAAGACCCTTTTAGCATTTCTGGAGATAATTGCATGCTTTCCCTTTTGGTACCTGGTAAACAATGAATTGCATTCACAGGTTTCTTAGACAAGAAACATCTTTGTGTTCTGTAGAAGTTTTGCTATGTGTTAATGTGCTGCTATGTGCTATGTGCGATTGATGTGTATGAGTGCGTGTATGTTTATGTGTGTGTGTGTGGGTATGTATGCACACCTAGCAGCAACATTCATGAGTAAGGTTTGCACGTAGCTATTTCCTTCACAGTCTGTTATGAAATCAAGTTTAGGTGCCAGAATTACATTGGCTTCACAGAAAGGATGGCAGTTTAAACATTTCCTAGGCTCTGAAGCAGCACGAATGGCAGGTAAGTAGCTTAGGGCTCATCTAGTCTCCGAAGGTTTGATTGGATTCCTCCTATAAAAACACATTAGTCTAAGGTATTTCTATCTGGGAGCAGAATAGTCTCCATTTCTCTGTTCTATGAAAATGTTTTAGATAATCTGCTTTGGAGTCAAAGAGGGAAATATTTTTTTCTAAAATATTTATTTATTATGTATACAATATTCTGTCTGTGTGTATGCCTGCAGGCCAGAAGAGGGCACCAAACCTCATTACAGATGGTTGTGAGCCACCATATGGTTGCTGGGAATCGAACTCAGGACCTTTGGAAGAGTAGGCAATGCTCTTAACCTCTGAGCCATCTCTCCAGCACCCAGAGGGAAATATTTTTTAAAGAAAAGTATCCCTTTATGTAGAGTTTTAGTTTATTTGAATTGGTGAAAGACTTTTTCATATTTAAAATAAAAATAACATATTTCAATAGTCCATTTCTGTTTGGTTTACTTGTGCTTTCTCATTTCATTTCTCAATAGGTTTGCTGATATCTTTTTGTTTACTTTGTTGGTTTTCCCCTCAAGAATCTGAGATTCAAGTTTACTTAGTCATGTTACTCTTAGTTTTGATTTTTATCTTTGATTTCTTGTTGTGAGCTCTCTTGGTTTGCTAGTTGTCTGGATGTGACCCTTTCTTTCTGGGAAAGACTTGTATTCTCCCATTTCTGGGTCTTCACAACCCTTTCTGTTTTCCGTACACTTAATGTAGTCTCCCTCTAGTTTGGATTTGAGGTTTAGGCTGTTTATTATTTGCATGTAAAGTAAAAATTTTTGCTATTTTTTGAAAAAGATTTTTGTTATTTTAATTATGTGTCTATGTGTGTGGGGATATGCATGTGGTTTAGATGCCCAAAGAGGGCAGGGAATTCGCCTGGAGCTGGAGATACAGGTGGCTGTGAGCCACCTAAGGTGGATTATGGGACTCAAATCAGGTCCTCTGAAAGAGCAGTATGTGTGTGCTCTTAACTGCTAAGCCATCTCTGCAGCCCAGTTTTTAGTATTCTTGAGCCCAGATTATACCTGGGCTATGTGTCACAAATGGTTTTATTTACTTTGTTTTGGTGGATGTTCAGAAAGGTTTGGATTTCATGCATCTCTTACTGCATGAAGATTCTGAAAGCGAAAGATTAATCCAATAAAGTAAAATTGCTGAAACACGAAGTGAACTAAGGTTAAATATTTTAGTTAGAAACTAAAGGTGAGCATTTTATATAGGAAGCTGCCTAAGGATCTTGGTAATGGATGACCTTTCTGTAGACGTCTTAAAGAATGTACGAACTGAAGAGAGAGAGTTAGAGGAAAAGCAGTGGGGAGAGACAGACCTCTGGTTTTGAGAGACTTTCTCTGTAAGACATTCTAGCGTTACAGGGCAGAGACTAACTCGGTGAAGGCTAGGGATGAAGACGTTTTTAAGAGGCAGAGTTTTGCTGTGTGGTTCTGGCTTGAATATTCATAGGCATGAGCGTGCTGTTGCTATGCATGCTGCAGCCCTGGACTTCTGGGATCAAAGCATCCTTCCACGGCTGTCACTCGCGGCCCTGGGACAGGACGTGCGCACTGTTACATCTTTGCTTTTAAGGGACTGGAGGATTTTTCAGAGGGGCTTGAAGACTGTTGTAGATAATAGGGTAGAAAGAAAAACAGCTGGAGTGGGTAGAGCAGGAAGCAGAGTGTAGAAGGAAAGATAAAAGCGGTGAGAGGATGAAAAGTTCCTCTGAGTGACCTTCAGCTAAAATCGGGAGCAGAATTATCAGCGGAGTGGGAAGGAGAGTGGAGGTTCGAAGAGCAAATGTGTACAGAAGTTATTTCTGATACAATGCGTGATAATGGGCACGGCTGCTCATTTGAAAGAGTGAAGATGAATGCAGATTGAATCACGTCCCCGTGTTTTGTGCAGACACAGAAATGAGGAGAATAGGAAGTTATTTGGGAAGTGTGTGTGTAAAACTCTGCAGCATCATTAGTGGAGGCTGGAGGCATGTAGGCAGCTGAAAGCGCCAGCCGTGGGCCAGTGATGGTTGGGGGGGGCACCTGCTGCCAAGCCTGGTGGCCCCCGTTAAATTCCAAAAATACACATGGTAGAAGGAGCTGTCCTCTGTCCTTCACAGGCTCACTGTGCTGTGTGTTTGTACACACATGCATGTCAGCAAGCATGCACACGCTTAAACAAAGAGAAAGCCAAAGGGTGGAACCTCCCAGCGGGGCTGGATAATTAGGATACTGGAGGAAAGAGAAGAAAAGCTAAGAACGGATGGTGGTCTTCCAGTGGAAATCTTGCAGTGGTGCTTGAGAGAATCACACAGCTAGTGACAGTTCTTCTATGAAAGGTTTAGGGTGGGACCTAACCTAACGGAATGGTTACATATGAAGCGGTAATGAAATGGCCAGAGCGCGGAGCACCGCCCCGTTCTGAATCCATGTCACTAGGGAATGCTGGTCGGTGGAGACAGGGAGCTTGGTTATAAAATCAGCGAATGAGGGGGGGGGTTCTGGCAGTGTGGTCTGTAACAGCGGTGAGGCAGGCTGTAGGGGATGCGACAGTGAATCTGTCTGCACCTTTGCTTTCAGGGGTAAGGAGAAGAGGGGTCTCAAAGCAGCAGCTGGGGAGACAGTGAAGTCAGATAAAATGCCTGACACTTTCCTCGCATGGACTAACATTCAACAAATGATACATGGTGCCCAGTGCTACGGTTTAGCAAATTAATAACCTTGAAATTGCAAGACTATGTTCAAAGTAGGCTTAAAAAATATTAGTGGGTTCTATGGGATCTCTACAATCAAAATGGATTTTTTTCTTTCTCTCTCGCTTTCTTGCTTTTTTTTCTTTTTGGTTTTTTTTTTTTTTTTTGCTGATCTGAGGGGAGTTTCAACCTGCTTTAACAGGGGGTGCGTTTGCTGGATCTGACTGTGTGTGATGCTGCCATCTTCATGTGCACAAGACAAATGGCGCAGCCCAGATGTATACATCAACAGCAAGTTGTCCAATGATGTGATCCAGGAAGTGTAATGCACTGCTTTGTAGTCTAAATGTTATAGCCGCTTCTTGAAGGATGTAGTTGCTTGAATGATTGAAGTTAATTAATTTCCTGCTGCCACAAGTCTCCTGGAGTACTTGGAAAAATGAGAGAAGAGGTGGGGTTAGGTCAAAAGCCAAATAAATGTTAACGTCTGATTGGGACCTCACTTTGCCCTCCTGTGCACATGATCTAATTGATCTCTGTGCTCACCCAGAAAATCAAACTAATAAGCGTGTTCTGCTTGCTTAACCACATGGGTCCAAAGCCACTGGGGTCCTGCTTACATAAATTTAGAGAGCCTAGAGGTTAGGATTTGAAAAATGAAAACCAGTAGGTATTCAGGGTTTCTTTTAGTTTAAGCTGGGTTAGAATTTCATCTCTGAGAACAACTTTGGAGAAAATAATTGGAATATCTGATCTGCCTGTAAATAAAACTGAAAGAAGGAAGTAGGGGCTCCTTATATTAATGTCCATAAAAGACTGGTGATGGTAATTTCCTATTGAAGCACTAAAGCAACAGGAATAGAAATGGAGTACGTTTATCTCCCAATAGCCTCGCTTAGTAATACTAAGCTCTAGATATTTTTTCATGATAAGATACTCTTACTGGTCTAAATATTATAGCGTCAGTGTATGCTTATTAGAACATTTGATAGGCAGAAGCCTGGGAAATAAAATTTAAAAGTCCTCTTAAGTTGCAGTCCCTGCCTGTTATTTCAGGCTTTATAGATGTTAATGGTTTGTATCTTCCTTATTTATGCACAGGCAATTATACTGCACCTTAAAAAAGAAAACCCATGTTGTTACATACTGTGTCTGACTAATTGGTTTTATTTTCTTTCTTTACCATGCACATTTATGTACACACCAAGTTTATCATACAGAATATTTTCAACATGAAGATGCCCACAACCCCTCCCATGTTCCCCCAGCGCCGGCTCCCCCTGAAATTTATAGCCTTTTAAGAAAGATGCTATTATTACACAGTCTGCATCCTTTGGGTGCCTGTAGTTCTTTCTGTAGGGGTGGGGCCCCCTAGAATTCCCTGTTCCACATTAGCATGCCTGTTGGTACTGTCCTTACTCAGGTCTTGCTCAGACAGCCATATTGTTGATGTATCATGGGTGGAGATTTCCTGACATTTCCAGGAAACAGAATCAAAACAGAAGGTTTTCTGGCTCTTTGGCTCTTTGCAATCTTTCCATCCCCTCTTATCTAATGTTCCTTGAGCCTTATGTGTGTAGGGATTGTCCATTGGGACTGGACACCCATAATCACCAGGTGTGGTATTCTGTAATGGTCACCATCTGTTGCAAAGGAAAGCTTCTTTAATGAGGGGTGAGAGCTGCACTTATCTGTGGGCATCAGGATAAGTATTTAGAATGCAGTTAAGACTGATGCTGGTTTGGTAAACTGACAGTAGTAGATTTTTCTTTAATTCATAGTGAGGCTATGATCTTGCTAGCCACAGGCTAGTGTCTTAGTTGGGGTTTCTATTGCTGTGATATAACACCATGACCAAAAGCAAGTTGGGGAGGAAAGGGTTTATTTGGCTTCTACTTCTATATTGCTGTTCATCATGGAAGAAAATCAGGACAAGAGCTCAAACATATCCTGGAGATAGGAGCTGAAGCAGAGGCCATGGAGGGGTGCTGCTTGCTGGCTTGCTCGTCATGGCTTGCTCAGCCTGCTTTCTTATAGAACACAAGACCACCAGCACAGCGATGACACCTTCCACAATGGGCTTGACCCTCTCCCATCAACCACTGTTTAAGAAAATGTCCTACAGGCTTGCCTAAAGCCCAATCTTATGGAGACCTTTTTTTCTTTTTAAATTGAGGTTCTCTCCTCTCAGATGATGTAGCCTGTGTCAAGTTGACATAAAGCTATCTAGTACAACTAGGTTTCTAGTAACATGAATGACTTCCTTGCCATTGAGCAGGCCTTAAGTCTAGTTAGACTGCTGTTGGTTACAGCCAAGATATGGATGCCACTACTGTTGCATCTTTTGGGATATCTTGCCATGCTGGTCATTACTGTGGTTCACAGGAGTCACAACTGGGTAGGAATATTGGTCACTCCCCTCCCTTGGAAGCTTGCTCAGTAGCTTCTGGTACTGTGAAAGTTAGTCCTCAGTGGGGAGGCTTTAGGTCAGACACAGCTTCAAGGGATCCTCTTAGTGCCATGTCTGAAGTGCATGGTGCCTTTACCAGTAGAGACTTACCTCCAGCCTCTAGGAGGCAACCAAAGACAATAGCAATAGCCTATCTTGACTTGGGAATTTCTTGGACTCCCCTGACCAACCACTTGAAAAGGGCTTCCTCATGTCTGGTTCTGGGGTTTTTATAGTGCTTGGATAGACCATTGTCAGCCCAGGTGACATAGCTTCATTTAAGCTATATATGTATACTCATACACCTATATGTATTATATGTAATTTTAGTTAAATATATATGATTATTTTTGGCTTTAAAAACATCTTTAGTTGTTTTTCATGTTTCCCTCCCTTTCATCCTGTACCCCCGTACCCCACCTCATATGCTCCATGCATCAAAGCCACAGACTTATCAAATTCTAGTCTTTAAATTTTTAGTAGCTGTTGCTCAAGTGCTCTCCGTGTGCATGAGAATACTGTTTATTCGCATTCCAGCCAGCAGCAGACAGTGTCAATCTTTTAAATGCAATAGACTATCATTATTTAATTGCCTCATCTTTGAGTAATAACACCCCCGGGCATGTTTTCATGCTTAGTGGCAATTTCTTCATCTCTGCATTGTCTCTGGTTACATTTATATGTAACAGTTATTAGTATTAATATTACTGAAGGTACTTGAGAGAGAGCTGCGTAGCCCAGGCTGACTGGGGTGATCCTCAGGTCCCTCCCCGCACTCACCAGCAGGCCCCAAGGGTTTGTCTTTTTCCTCTTGTCAGAGCTCACTGAATGTGAGCTAAAGACATCATCGGTCACATATGTTGCAAATTATTTATCCACTTTTTCAGAACTTATGACTCCATTGACAGTCACACACATGGCAGTGGCCAACAGGAATCTGTGTGAGATGCTCGTGGCAGGACGGAACCCAGTGACTCTCAGGTTGGAGCCATGGTCAGGAGAACTCTTGTCTTCTGTGGCAGAATCACTGGCCACCAGCAGTCAGGTCTGGCCCCTGTCTATACCATTTGAAGGAAGCAGCCTTGGTGCAAACATCCTGCCTCCCCTTCCCTGTGACGACTCCGCCTCTCCTAGGTAGGAGCCTAGACACCAGCTTTCCTGAATAGCACCAGAGCCCAAGTCTAACCCTAAGCCTCTCATCCTGCTATGGGTAGGCATAAACCGTCTTCTCAAAGCGACTTCCTCTACTGCCAGAGGTCTCGTGTAACTTCCTAGTTAGTTGTCTGGAAAGCAGTTCTTCACATAACTGATGAACCCAGCTTCTGTTCTGGGAAGAGAATCACTTTTTCTATTCTTGCTTGCATTTTTGTGTTAATGTCTTCTACAGAATTAGGTACTTTGGGAATTGAAGAGTTTTTCTAATTTTCTTTTTAAAGTTTAGGATTCTTGATCTTTTGGTCTTGGTTTGATGGTTTTAAGTCTTTTCCATTCTTGCTTGATTTTTGTGCATTTTTTCCACTGGAGTATCTCACAGATTCTTCACTGGAGCTTTTTTTTTTCATCCAAAATCATCATCATCTACATCATTTTATTCTTTTATTCCACGGTTGATTGGTTCCCAGACATGCTTAAGAATTTTTCATTCTCATCATCTTCTTCTGACTCTGCACCTTCTTCTCCAACCACTAGGTATTGTCTGCTAATGTGCACAGTCCCTGAACCACACTTAAGATCCCAGGTGGTGTCATTTCAAAGCCAGTAAGGGCAGCTGTGTTGTACAGACATCCTGAGTCTCTAGTATTACTGTAGTTGGACTGCCTTCTTACTTCATTGCTTCTGCCTCCACAATGTAATTTATTTGTGACCCCAGCCCATAAACTGACTTTTTTTTTTTAGTGTTAATTGGTGCTCAGTTTCACCATTCACCATCTTAAGGTAATAACTTTTGTGGGCCTTTAGCTTACAACCAAAAAGACATTCTGAGCCTTTGGAGAGCCCGTGTTCATGTTCCTTGACTCTTCCACGAGCTGGAGACACACACTTCCTGATGGGAGAAGCAGGGTGGAGATGATTGTGTACTGCTCCTCAGAGGGGCCTGAACTGTTTTTAATTGGGATATTATGCAGTTGTAGAGGGTAGTGGAGAGACGGCTGGAGCTGCCTCCTGGGGTCTTCCTGGTCTTCCTGCACTCAGGTAGCTTAAGTCAAGGCTAATGACAGCTGCTTGAGTCAGTATCCAAGCATGAGTTCACTTATATCCCATGTCTGTTCTAGTTGCGTCTCCCCTTGTGTGCTCGGGCCCCAGCTGTCCTCTGAGCCCAGCTCTTGCCCTCCTAAGCCACAGCCAGGTAGATCTTCAGAAAAAGGCTAGCCTAGGGTTGGTCCTGTTGCTCAGTTGGCAGAGTTCTTTCCCAGCATTCACGAAGCCCTGGGTTCCATCCCCAGCACCTCCTGACCTGGGCTTCTTGTCCCACACCTTGGAAGGTCGAGGCAGGAGGATCAGAAGTTCAGGAATATCCTTACCTTTCGAAGTGAGTTCAAGGCCAGCCTGGGATATAGATGATCTCATTTCAAAAGCCCGTCAACCAATCAACCAACGAATACCAGCAAAACAAAAGCCCTGCTACTCAGGTAACCTCCCTGATTGAAGGGCTCCAGGGGTCCTGCCTTTCCTCCTGCCCAATTACAGCTCCTTCAGCAACGATGGTGCCTGGTAAGGAATTGTGGGACCCTGCATTTGCTTGGCTGTCTGCTTTATGGCCTCAGAGCACAGACATCAGACCACTTCTACAGAGAAGCCTACGTGGAGTCTGTTATCATTTGCTTTGTCTTTCTGTCTTGCTGGACATTTTGGGAGCACTCTGACAAGTGTTATGACATTTTGTTGCCTAATTTGTTGTTTTATGTCACTCATGTCTGCCTAATGGAGAGACATTCATTCTGTCTTGCTCACTCACTGTGCGGTCTTAGCTCCCAGGAATAACCCATACGCACACTAAGCACTCACTATTTCATTGAAGCAGAGAGACTGGCTGTGCCTATGAATAATTGACACTTTAGGAAACTGAGGTGTGAGCCAAGCAGGCCCTTCTACCAGCTGGAAGCTTGGCATTCACTGGAGTGGGCAGAAGCCTGCTGGGGAGAACACCAAAGCCAGAAGCTAACAGGCAGGCAGAGGCCACAAGGGTCCCTGCTCAGGCAGGGTTGTGTTCCTGAGAGTTCTCTGCAGGGCTGTCAACATCATTTGGTGATGGCTCTCCTGTAGGCCCATATTTCTTTTCCTTGAACCTGACTTGGTGGCTTTGAGAAAGCTAAAGCATCCAATGTTTCTTTCTGGAGCTGACGATACTAAAATTTATAAGCCGTGACCCTGTGGACAGACTCCTGGCTGCACCACAGGCTGGAGATTTTAACATAACAGCATCACTATTTTACATTATGCTCCCCTCCCCGCAAGAGCAAACATTTTCATACCAGGTCCTCAAGGGAAGCACGGAAGAATCCCTTTTCTAATAACTTGTAAATATGACAGGTAAAACCCCACAGACTTCCTCCCTCTGAGAGCGGTGTCAATTCTGTTATGTCTCGTGGTGGCAGAACTACTGGGGGAACGGAAGTGTACAGGAGAGGCATTAGTCTGACCGTGGATATTAATGCTTGCAAGTCCTTGCTGTGTGCCTTCTGTGCCTGAAGACATCTTCAGGCTTGTTAAAATATTCCACCTCAGATTTTAAAGAAATTTTAATTTTTGTGTGAAAGACTGTCACAAAAAAAATTAGTTTCTGAGTGAGGGTGTGGTATAGATTTAAGGGCTTGCTGGCTTTAGCTTAACCCTTTCCACAACCAACTCTGTCTGGGCGTGTTCCTTCGGAGAAGCCTCTCAACACGGGCTTTGCCTAAGCTCTGTGTATGTCTTTTGTTCTCTCTGGTCTCCTAAATTGACGGCTTTGTTGCCGTGCAAAGAAAATGTAATTTCCTGCTACTTGTGTCTTTTGATCTCTCTAAAAGATTCCTAGTTGGAAGAACCAGCTTCAGGAAATGTGTGTTGGCGTGATAGAACTGTCCGCAGGAATATTTTTATTAGGCACTGTTGAGTGAGGCAGTCACAGGTCTTTCATCCTGACACTGTTAACATATGTGTAGGGAGTCCTTTAAATTGAGTACAAATGCGTGTTTATTTACGGCAGGGCAGTGCATTCATTTTGTGTTTTGACTCAGGTTAAGATTTCATGCATTTTTTATTAGCTCTGCTTTCACATCCCCAGCCTGCTGAACAGGCAAAGCAAATGTGTTTGGCCCTGGGTGATACAGCATTAATACAGAATCTTTTGATTCTGTGACAAAGAGGTAGAAATGAAGAATGAAGGTGATAGCTCACTCTATACGGCCACAAACCCTGTCTATGCATCTGCATCTGTTCTGTTGACACATTCTAGGTGTGAGGATCGAGTCACCAAGGCTAGCCCATACCGAAGTGGCAGAGAAACAGATTTTCCGCAGGGAAGGTTTCAGAGAATTTATAGATATGTTTTAAAGCCACTGTAGATATGTCTTGTAACATTCCTTGTGATTCATTGCTTCATTCAGATATTTTATCATAAACCAACCTAGCGAAATAATTTATTGCAAACATTTATTTATTTATATTTTATGTATGAGTGCTTTGCATATAGTCTTTTAAATTCTTTTTTATTGAGCCGTGTATTTTTCTCTGCTCCCCTTCCTTTCTCTCTCTTCCTCTTCTACTCTCCCATGATCCCCACACTCCCAATTTACTCAGGAGGGCTTGTCTTTTTGTACTTCCCATGTAGATTAGATTTATGTATGTCTCTCATAGGGTCCTCATTGTTGTTTAGTTTCTCTGGGGTTGTGGACTGTAGGCTGGTTTTCTTTGCTTTATGTCTATAAACCAGTTGTGAGTGAGTGTATATTATATTTTTCTTTCTGGTTCTGGATTACTTCACTCAATATGATGTTTTCTAGATGCATCCATTTGCCTGCAAATTTCAAGATATCATTATTTTTTTTGCGCTGTGTAGTACTCCATTGTGTAAAAGTACTGCATTTTCCTTATCCATTCTTCGGTCGAGGGGCGTTTAGGTTGTTTCTGGGTCCTTGCTATGACACACATTGCTGCTATGAGCATAGTTGAGCACATGTCCTTGTGATATGATTGAGTATCCTTTGAGTATACACCCCAAAGTGGTATTGCTGGTTCTTGAGATATCCAAAGTGGCTGTATCAGCTTGCATTCCCACCAGCAATGCAGAAGTGTTCCCTTTTCCCCATAACCTCTCCAGCATAAGTTGTCATCAGTGTTTTTGATCTTGGCCATTCTTACAGGTATAAGATGGAATCTCGGAGTTGTTTTGATTTGCATTTCTCTAATGACTAAGGATGATGAGCATTTCCTTAAGTATCTTTCAGCCATTTTA
>JAQHUG010000039.1:3659529-3687195 GCA_028555095.1 Dicrostonyx torquatus | reverse complement strand
AAAAAAAAAGACATTTGTTTTGCAGTCCCTGTTTTAGGTTTAAAATCAAAACTCAGTTTTGAAAAAAGATCACATTCATTTAGTTTGCATTTATGTCTTTGGAATCAAATGAAAATTACACAGCGAACCTTCTAGCCAGGCTGGAAGTCAGCTTTAAACATGGTTTCTGGGGAACATGTCAGATGTGTGCTTGAGGTGTTATCATGAAGGAAGCCTTTCTTATCGTAGAGCCTTGATGGTCTCTTTAAACACCCAGCTGGCACTTCTCTTTCTGGCTTCCTATCCAGTCACACTTGCAAGTGCAGAAAGCTCCAAATCGTAAAGGATTTTGATAGATCTTGTGACATCATTTCCTGACCTTTCGGATAAGATCAAGTGTAGAACACTTTTGTGGAATTAGCCAAGTGTTGATACCTTGTGGATTTACATTTGGTCACGAAAGGACCAGCCAGATCCAAGAAGTGACACAGCAGCAGAGAGTCATTGTCCATTCTCCAGGACAGTTCTCAGCCACGCCTCTGCTAACTACTGGGAACCTGGTGGTGCCTTAATCTCGTCTAGTTCTATTGATTTGATTGCATAATCGTGGCGTGTTTTGTTCTAGGGAGCTGATATCTCATTGATGCTGGACTTACAAAATGAATGTTCATTTACTATTTAGATGTTATATAAAGTAAGCCTTTTGGAAAAGAAACAGCTCATCTGCTTTAGTCATGCTGGTATCCAGTGTTCTACCTTAATAGTGGCACTTCCCAGGACCACATCAGCCTCCGGACTGCAGCCTTGCTCTGCTCCATCCCACTCTCCACTCAGTCAGGGTGCTCTTTGTGACCGTTACCTCATCGCGGGTCACTCATCTCAGCCTCTTCTGTGGCACGCAGAGTCCTTGAAAGAGGTCCAGGCATCACACTTCCCCACTCTGCCATTTTGAGCTCTGTTCTACCCGGCCAGTTTATTACTCGGGCAGCTTCAATAGTGAGTCATCTCCAGGATCCAGGGGTGACCCGGCTTCCGAGGGGCTGGAACGAGGAGCAGAGCCAGCCCTTGTTGCCCAGCTCTCATCTCTGTGCTCCCACACAGCTGCCTCGGTCCTCTTTTCCACAGGCTGCTTTGGCTTTGGCTGCCTTGGGAACGGCATCCCGCAGTTCCCCGTTTGCATGACTTTCCTGTAGCTGATCGTCAGAGACAGGGACTAGTTTGACAGGGTCTACACAGGCTCCTAGGAAAGCTCATGTGATAGGCGAGAGTACAATTAGTACAAGCTGCACAGATGACCTGGAAGTGTGGACACTGGCTGTGAGAGCAGCCTGTTGCCTTGCAAGGTGGGAAGAAAAAAAAGCAGTGTCTTAGTGTATTTTTTTCTGTTGCTATAGCGAAGTACCCAAAGCAAGGCATCACAGAAAGATATCAAAGCTAGATACATAGAAAGAATAACTCTTGATTGAGAGCTTCCTGGCAGGTGGCATCACAAAGGAAGAGAGCTCATGGCAAGAGAGGCAGAGAGAGAGGGAGAAACTCACCTTTCTCTTCTACAAACAATCCACAGTGGCAGGAACAAAGTACCCACATTCTCACTCCCTGGTGGTGAGACCTTGCACTTGCAGTAGGCTCTGCATCTTAGTGCTTCTGTAGTTTCAACACCTTCATCACACAAGGACCTGTGCTTCTAACACACGGGTCTCTGGGGAACACGCTAGCACTGTAGCAAGCCAGAGTGCACAGAATACGCTGGTAGACGTTCATCCCTGGGTTGTTTGCTGTTGTTCCTTTCCTCACTATAGGTCCTTCCGGCTGCTCACGTGTTGTGATCTTAGATGTCTTCAGTAGGCTTGCACTCGCATCTTCGGTACTAAGGATGTTTGGTTTATGGGAATCTTAATGAAGCCATGGATTTCTTTTTGAAAAATTTAATTTAGTTTATTTCACATCCAAACTGCAGTTTCCCTTCCCTCTTCTCCTCCCATTCCTCCTCGTCTCCCCTTGCAACCCACTGCTCCTCTGTTCCTGTTCAGAAAGGGGCAGGCCTCCCATGGGTATCAACCAAGCCCAGGGTAAGCGTATGAAGATGCGGCAAGACTAAGCACCTCCCTTGTTTTCAGGCTGGGCAAGGCGATCCAGTATGAGGAATAGGTTCCCAAGGGCCAGCCAAAATTTAGGTCCTGCTCCCAGGAGTCTCACAAATAGACCAAGCTGCACAAGTGTATGAAGAGGGCTAAGGTCGGGCCCGTGTAGGCTCCCTCACCGACTTCCTATGAGCCAGGGTAGTTGTTTCTGTGGGTTTTCTTGCGATGTCCTCGACCCCTCTGGCTCCTACAATCCTTCCTCCCTCTCTTCAGCAGGGTCCCCGACTTCAGCCTGATGTTTGGCTGTGGTCTCTGCATCTGTTTCCATCAGTTCCTGGATGAAGGCTCTCTGATGAGTTTCTTTTCAATTCAGTGAAATATTATACTTTCCTGTTCTGTTTACTTGTTTAATAAATATTTATGGGTTACCTAGATTATTTAGGAATATTACAAAACACATGTGGTATGCTGTCATATGTAGTTTAAAGTTGAATTTAAGATTTTAGGAAACATATTAAGTATTTAAGTGTCAGTTACTGGTTTTTCCAGGGTTAAAATCATTTATTCACTAATATTTCCCCCCAGATTTTGTCCCAATATTATGTCAGACAGTCATTTACTTTAATCATTTGTCTGTTTAGATGCCTGTGATTTATTCATCAGTTTTATTGATTCTAGTTAGAAGCAACTAACTAGGGGTTAGACATGTTGGGGAAATAGAACTTTTCCAACAGCAGTGTTGTGTGACATTGTGTTTTTCATTAATTAAATAGCGAGAGATGGGTTTTGTGTAATCTGGGAAGCTGGAGGCCTTATGATTATGAACATGGCAGCATGCCCAAATAGTTTCTAGTGTTGGAGGTAGCTCAAAGTCCAGGACTTCGCAAGTAAACAATCACATGCACAAAGAAAAACTGGAAACATCATTGTACGAATCCAAAATGCAGTCCCAGCTGGCTGCTTCAGGAAAAAAAAAGGGACTAGCCTTGTGAGCCAAGCCTGGCGTCCTGCATGTCCGTCGTGTGTGCTGCATTGTTTAAAAGGTTTTGTCTCATTTTCTGTCTGCTTCAATTTCGTTCCCTGTGGGGACTGATGCCAGAGGGGCGCATGTGACTGGCTGGTGGCTTATGTGGCAGAGTTTTAAAGCTGTGAAGGGCTGAAGTCACTTATCTTTCCTGTGTTTGCCGAGGGTGAAAAGCAGACTCCTTCAGGGAGGCCTGTAGCTGAGCACATGAAATGTATCTTCTTACAGTGCACATGCTTCTTACAGGGCACATGCTTGATGGTGTATTCCTTTTTTATTTTTTTAAATGCATCTGAGTTATTCTTATTTACTTACATGTTCATGTGTATGTCTATGTATGAGGAGGTCAGGGCGCATCAAATCTGGGGCTGCAGTTACTGGCAGTTGTGAGCTGTCTGATGTGGGAATTGAACTCATGTCCTTTGCCAGAACAATGTGTGTTCCTTTTTTTTTTTTTTGTTTTTTCGGGCCGGGTTTTTTTTCTGCTTTTGGAGCCCATCCTGGAACTAGCTCTTGTAAACCAGGCTGGTCTCAAACTCACAAAGATCCGCCTGCCTCTGCCTCCCGAGTGCTGGGATTAAAGGCATGTGCCACCACCGCCCGGTGCAATGTGTGTTCTTAACCACTGAGCCATCCATCTCCCCAGCCCCAGTGTATTCCTAGGATGGAATACTTAAAGATCACTCAGAGAGCAGGCCCATAATAAGAGTAAAGTAAAGAGAACCAGCGCAGTCCATCAACAGTGTCATCGGTAAAGCTCAGAAGGGCTTTTGCTTTGTGTTGGGGCTTGAACAAGGGACCTCACGCACATTCAGCAAATGTTCTAACACGAAGCCATGGCCCCTTTGAGTCCCTTGTTCCTCACCTTCTGCTTGGCTACTATTCTCAGGGAGGCCTTTCTTTCAGAGAAAGAGTATATGTTGATAATCCCCTCCAGGATCCCAATTTGGATAAATTTCAAGGTGCGTGTCGTCTCTGAAGCGGGTAGTTTGAAAGGTCACGTAAAGTC
This sequence comes from Dicrostonyx torquatus, assembly GCA_028555095.1. NCBI lineage: Eukaryota > Metazoa > Chordata > Mammalia > Rodentia > Cricetidae > Dicrostonyx > Dicrostonyx torquatus. The sequence goes on along the minus strand of JAQHUG010000039.1, from coordinate 3,683,099 downwards.
CACTGAGTTCACACAAGTAGATGTGTGGAATCTGGTACTCAGGAGATGTGCAGGGGTTAATATGATCTGATAGCTAAAAATCAAAAATAATGAGGTGGGAGGTCGTTTACCAGACGCAGCTTCCATACCCATGAGGTAAAGCACTAGTGGTATGTAGTACTTCTCATTTGAAGGATAAACTATAGACCTTGAATCTGCTCCTCAGCAAAGTGACATTTTAGTCACCCGCAGGATTGTGTCGTTTACATCAGGAAAGGACTTAGCATATTTTTAATCTGCTTCTGGTGTTTTGATGCTTTAGATTTCTAGTTCAGAATAGACTGACATTTTTGTATAATAAAATTAAAATTGATTATTAAAGATATGAAATCAAGGCATAAAAATGCAACCTTAATTTTTTTTTTTCTTGAGACAGGGTCTCACCATGTAGTACAGGGAGACCTCAGACTCAGCGATCTGACTGCCGCTGCCTCCCAAGTGCTGAGAATAAAGGTATATACAACCATATTCTGCCCCCTCCCCCAGTTTTTATTTAATCAAGCATATATAGAATTGTTAAAAAAAAAGAATCTGAGTTGTTAGAAGTTATTTATACCTCTGAATAAATCTACTCTTCTGGCCTTATGTCCATTATGAATAGTTTGCAGACTGGCATAAATTCTGGGATTATCCTTTGAGATAGCAAATGTGTTTATTTAGTTGAAGTTGAAAAGCCAAAACATTTGAATAACTTCTCAAATTTTATATGGATTTATGTTTGTTTCACTAGTGTATTTTCTTAATGACAATAAGACATTCATTGCATCTCATTTCCTAACAGAGCCCCAAGGAACTGGTCCTGTCCCAGGGAAGGGTGGGTTATTTGCCCAATCCTTGAAATTGTGATCAGCTTGGTTATCCTAGCTTCCTGATGATGGTTGGTGTAGTGAGGCAGTCAGGCAGGAGATGTTGGTGCTTGAGATGTTTTCTTCTTTAAATCCCAGCGCTCGGGAGGCAGGGGCGGGCAGATCTCTGTGAGTTCCAGGCCAGCCTGGTCTACAAAGCAAGAGAAATCCTATCTCGAAGAAACCAATTCTGTCTCCTGTTGGAGGAGAGAAGGAGAGAGAGAGGGAGGAGAGAAGGAGGGAGAGAGGGAGGACAGAAGGAGGGAGAGAGGGAGCTGCTTTCCTCTTGCAAATGGTGCAGTGAAATAAACTAAAGCTAAGATATGCGGATTTGCATCAGTCTTTCTGGTAATTTGCTGACTTAGGGTGATTATAATAGAAAAATGGAAGAATAAAGTTTTAAAAACCACTTTATTTACATTTATTTTATGTGTGTGTTGCCCACATGTATGGATACGTGTGTGCTGTACCTGTGCAGGCCAGAGGAGGCAATCAGATTCCCTAAAACTGGAATTGGCGGAGGTTGTGAGCCGCCATGTGGGTGCTGGGAACTGAGTCCAGGCCCTCTGCAAGTGCAGTAGGTCCTGTTAACAGCTCAGCCATCCTCCCCCACAAAAGTTGGATTTAATGAATTCTTGAAGTGTTAAATAAACTGACATCTGACGGCCTTCCTAATGTTCTATTCTGTGGTATAAGAAATTCTTCCTTATGTAAGCCATTTGAGCGTCTTTTTCTTTGCTTCAGCCTAGAGCACCTCTACAGTAACCTACTAATTAATATGTACAATACTTTAATGAGTTCAGACTTTAAAGAAACCCAGTAACTGCTCGGATGATTATGTATCGAGTTCTCATGTAGCGGTCTACCCCAGGGAGTGGCTTTTCATCAGTGGCAGCTACCTTTACGTCTGTGGGCAGAAAACCTACAAAAGGAGTAAACTGGCTGGAGAATCTGTTTGTTAGCCAGTGTTTAAGAAACCGAACTTACCACAGTCGTGAAAAGGTTTGCCTTGAAATGCGGGGCAATTCTAACTTTTGAGGTGGTGCAGGTCGATTCAAGTCTGACTCTTTCGTTTGAGCGCGGAAGGGGAACGCAGTGTGTGTAATCCTCCCAGCGAGCTGCGGGATTTGGTCTGTCGATATCTGCTGGAGGCTCCGACTGAGTGAGGGCCTGCGCGTTATGCTTCCTCCCGGGCACTGTGTTCTCAGCCTTCAAAGTTCATGGAAATGCTCAGGCCGATGAAGATGGAAGCGGCAGGATTTGAGAAGTACTATACCTAGGGATATAAAGACACGGTTGCTAGACACCTGGGGAGCTGGAGCATGTGAAAAGAGAATAGGAAGGAGAAAAGAGATAGGAACCAAACAACGCCGTTTCAGCGTAGTTGGCAAGGTACCTGGAGGGATTTAAATTTTTTAAGAAAGTTTTATTTTATATTTATTTACCCTATGTGTATGTCTGTGTGTTGTGCACACACGAACTCGAACCTACAGAAGCCAGAAGAGAGAAGTGGGTTCCCTGGAGGTGGAGCTGTAGGCAGCTGCGATTTGCCTGGAATGAGTTTGGGGAACTGAATTCCACTCCTCGGCAGGGGCTGCAAATGATCTTAACAGCTGAAGCATCTCTCCAGGCTGGGATTTTGTTAATTAATAGCATTTTAAGACTCTGTGTCATTATGTCTGAGGTACTGTTCTAAGCATTCTTTCTTCCTTCCATCCCTTCCTGTTACTGATGGATTTTTTTTCTCTGAGTGGTATGAATATAACAGCTTACCGTTTTCATCCCTTTAATTTGTATTACGTGTGTTCACAACGCTGCGTTCATCCGTCGCAGAAACATACTTTCGCAACTTTTTCTTCATCCCCAGTGGTTTTTGTTTGCTTGCTTCCCTGAATGTAGAGGATTCTCATCCCAAGCCCTGGTAACTTCTGCTTTTTTTCTGTCTTAATGGCATTCCTATTGTAGAGATTTCACATGAATGGGATTTTATGTGGCATTTTTGTCTGTTCTCTTTCACTTAGCCTGTTGTTTTCAAAGTTGTCCATGTGGTGGCATGCATTTGTAGCTGAATAACTCCAGTTATACGGGTAGCCTAGACTGTACTCATGTATGTTTGTGCATGTACATATGCGTGAGGGGACCAGAGGACCACCTTGGTGTCATTTTATAGGTGCTGCCTATCTTATTGTTTGCAACAGAGTCTCCTGGGGCCTGGAGTTTGTCAACTAGCCAAGGCTGCCTGGTCATGACCCCTAGGTATCTACCTGTCTTACCATCCAGTGCTGGGGACAACCACATGCTACAATGCCTGGCTTTCTCTTTCTGGGTCCTGAACCTGGATGGAGTTCAGGTCCTTGTGCTTGCAAGACAAACGTTGCAGACTAAACTATCTCTAGCCCACAGTTTTGAATGCAATTATTGGCTGGCCGTTATTTGAGTTGTGTTTACTTTTGGCTGTTGTTGACTGGTTCAGTGCTTGTATTTTTATGAATTCTCAGACTTTCAGTTTGGATGAGTCCTTGTTTTCCTGGTGATGTTCAGCAGCCAGCCCCACTCCTCACCGCTGGTCCTTGTAACTCATAGTCCCATTATTCTGTCTTTCTCTCCACTTGGGCCTCCATGTTGCAAGACTGGTGATGTCACTATTGATTGGTTGTGGCTGGAGGGGAAAAACTTAACAGTCCTACCTTGGGCATTCTTACTCCAAGGCTGCTCTCTGTATATAGGAGTGTTCGGCACATCTGCTCTTCACTTACATGGCAGGCATGACAGCTTAGTGCAGCACGCTGCATGCTTATTGCTTGGATAAACTGTTACTATTGTGTGTGCTTGTTCATATTGATTGTGAATCTGATTAGAGTGAGAAATGCCCAGGTTGCCGGTACAACACATTTCTGGATGTGTCTGTGAGAGTGTTCCCAGAGAGAATTCACTGATGGGATATAGAGATGGACAGCAAAAGTGAGTAAGCGATTGGTTGTCTCTCTGTGTGTGATATACATATTTATAAACATAATATTATGTATATTTATATGCATATAAAGAATTTCATATGCATATAAAATATTAGATGCAAGTGTTGAGGAAAAAATGAAACAGTGAAGGAAGTATAAAGAAATTAACCTATTTCAAGGAACATGTTACCAGGGCATAGAGAGATAGATGCACTTAAAACACAGCAATTCAATGATGACTACAACAGATTATTTATTTATCTTTCTATCTATCCACTTTGGAGATTTGGACTGACTCTATGTGGCTCAGGGTGACCTTCAATCCCGCTTCAGCCTCCCAAGTGCGAGGATTCCCGGTGTGCACCCCTAAACTTACAGGTCATTCAGAATGCTTGACTTTACAGGGCAGATCCCCGTTTGCACCGTGATGTGTTTGAGAAAGTGCACCCTGAACAATAGCAGCAATGTGTGTTGTGACTTCTCAGCCAAGGGGACTACCTGTGTCCCACGGCTGCTTCTATCCCTGTTCCCTTCAGGGACCTCAGCAGAAGTGAAGAATAAGTATCCTTCTGAAGAGTTCTTCACATCAAGGGGAAGAAAAGCATGTTTGAAATAGACCCCAGCCTGACAGGCAGTGTGAGCAGTAGAAGGGAATTGGGGTTTTTATTCTCCAGGAAAGAGTTTTGATGTTTCTGTGTCTCAGGTGCGATGTCAAATGGAGGACAGTCTCAGGATCTGACAAGTTGGAGTGGGCTTTTGATTGACATAAAAATTCAAGCGAGGGTTTCTTCTCACACACAATTGCTATGAGTGCTCGGTATCACAGGTCCTGTGCGGGCTGTTTGTTATTCCACAAAGCTTGTCCTGTGAGCGTAGCTCAGTAGTAGAGCACTTGCCTAGCATGTGGTGGGGGTGGGCTCTGAGTTCAGTTTCTAATAACACACACACATGCACACACGCGCGCGCGCGCACACACACACACACACACACACACACACACACACACACCCCACACAAAGAAACAACAGCAAAATAACAAAAGAGAAAATAAGAATAAAGAAGTTAATCTCCCGCTAAATATAAATAGCTGAGCCAGCCTTGGTGGCACACACGCAAATATTGGGAGGCAGAAACGGGAATCTCTGAGCTCGAGACCAGCCTGGTTTACATAGTAAGACCTTGTCTCAAACAAAAAGAAAACAATGAAATGGCAGGAATTATCTTGTATTGGATAGTCATTTGTAAGCCCTTAAAAATCACTGTGGTAGATCGTTTCAAGGCTCCATGTGGACATGGGTGTGTGGAGAAACCGTTGAATTGATTTAAGCCTCGTCATCCCTGCTTACAGAAGAAAAAGCAGGCAACTGTGTTTTAGAAAGTGCATTTTGAACTGGGAGACAACTGATCTCCAAAGATAAGCTGCTTTGCAGCTGATTTGCTCATGAACATGATGATGGCTGAGGTGGTAAGAGAGGCTTGATTCAGCTTCCTGAGTAATTCCCCATTCTGGTAAAAGTATGGTAACTGATGTTGTCAGGAAGGTCCAGGGCACAGTGTGGGTCAGAATAGGGACTCTGTGGCTAAAATCGGCTTGGTTTTGGGATTCCACTTCTACCTCTCGGGTACCTGGAGAAATCAGCACCGAAGAATACATTGGTTCAAGCGCAGTAGCTGTCACTTGTTGGCATAGCTCTGTTGAACCGTGTCTGCTTCTGGCAGCTGATGGCCGTTGTGACCTCCTTGCTTGCAGCTGGCCTAGGTGAGTCACGGCACCAAGCTTGGCTTGAGCCCGAAGCCCTGTCTCTCCACTTCGCGTGCACATAGGAAGGCTGTACTTGTCAGGTGTGTGTTCAGTGACACTGACCTTGCTGTTTGGTTTTGATCCTGCCCTGGGTGTTTAGAAACAGAGTCCTTCTGGTCCACTGTTCACCCAAGGGGTGGACGTGTAAGTGACCAGTGGTGGTGGCTGAGTTCTAAACACCACAGATGCTTCTGGTCTGTTCCCAGAAATTTCTTCTACCATTAGACTATCACTGCCTCGCAAAGAGCAAACGTTTTCTGAGATTTAAGAAGGATGGGCCTAGCACGACTTCTGGGTGTTTAGATTGCATTAGACTCTGATGTCTCAATTGCCCTTGCTCCGGCTGGAGGGGACAGAGCTGTGATTATAGCATCTAGCAGTGACTGGAGTAAATGAGGCTGTTTCAGAAGTTCAAAATAGCAAGGGACATAATTGTCCTGAGACTAGGCCCTCCGGGAAGCAGCCACAGGGACAGCGAACGGTTCTGAACGTTGTTCCTTCTTGTCTGGAATGTTCCGATGATTGAGGGCAGAGAGAGCCGGAGTCCTGGCAAAGCTTGCCCATCTCCTGGATGTTACACAGCACTTTAGGTCCCTTCAGATGTAGCTGGTTTAATGTAGAGCGTCTTCACAATGGTGGTGATCCTAGCATCGATGGGCAGGGGGCTGCTGTCAAATCACCAGATCTAATTTTGCAGCTGAAAATTGCTTGCTGAGTGACCATGGGTTGTTTTTTTTTTTTTTTTTTTTTTTTTTTAATTTAACAAAATTTCCAGAATTGCTTTCTGTATTACGTAAATATCTTATCTGACTCTAAGGTGAATGTTACCCAAAGGTGAGCCAGTTTGATTTTAATCAAAATTTGGGTCAGAATTTCAGGGTTATATAAATAACTTTCATCAGTAAGACAAAAGATTTCCCCTGTGATGAGAAATTTGAAGTAGTGTTTTTATTAACAAGTGATAAAATAGTATTTTAAATTCTAAACTTTTCTTAAGCATGTTGAAATATTTTGGTGTTTGTCTGTGAAATCAATCTCTCCTCCTACCCGCTCCCTACACCTCTTTGGCTTTTGAGGCCATAGGCTCACGTAGTAGCCGAGGTTGGCCTTGAACTTGCTAGGCAGTTGAGGATGACCTTGAATTTCTGGGTCTCCCTGCCTCTGCTTCTCAAGTGCTAGAAGTATAGGTATTCCCCACCATGTCCAGATGTAAGTCTCTTTTCTAGTTTTCGTTTCATATGGGCAAAGATCATATTAGAAAGTTGATAAAATAAAATTTTCAAGTAAGATGTGACTTGCTTATTCAGGAAAATAGCAAAGTAAGAAGCAAAAAAAGAATGCAAATCATTTCTGTCACCTCTCTAGTAGGTGGCATGAACCTGGGAGAGCTGGGCCCAAGAATGAGGTGAACTCAAGTCTCATGCAATGTCCAGCTTTATTCAGAACATCAGACAATTTATCCCCTGAGGGTTAAGAAAGGTCACCTGAATTAAGTGCTCGTGAGTTCAAGTTGTCTAAAACCACTGGGACAAGCTGCACCTGGCAAGAACATGCCTTTCCATATTAATACCAACAGTTGAAGCCAACGCTCCCCTACCTGCTACACCTGGGAGGGGCAGGCGCGCTCATTCCAAGAACAATTATATGTCCTGAAGAAACTGAGGTCACAAGACCCAGGTCTTGTTTTCTTGGCATTTTCTCACCAGCACTCAGAGCTCTCCTCACATGGCTTTGTTCTTGGACCTTGTATCAACAAATTCCAATTCTGTTATTCCCCCAAAATAATAGTTGCGATCTTGATCCAAAGCTTTCTGGCCTTTTTTTTTTTTGACTTTCCCTATAACGTTCATAAATGTGCAAATGTGATGTTCGAGGCTCATCTCTGTGTGATTCACAAAGTGCAGGAGTCAGAAGAGCCGAGGTGGTGAATGGAAGGGGGGGTGAGTCATTGGAAATGGGGGACCCTTGATAATGTCCCTCCTCTACTGTGATTCAGAGGCAGTCCAAAGACTGCTTCACTGAAATCTACCTGCATTGGAAGTTGCAGTTCTCAGAGTTCTGGAAGATACTTTTGACTGCTTTTCAACCAGTTGGATGGCTCTATTATATATAACAGATCTAATAAAGCATTTTCAAATCAAGTTCTGTATTAATAGCAGATTGGATGTACTGATTGGCCTTTAAGCCGGTGCTCATTTATTTTCATATATGCTTTCCACCTACTTTTAGGTTTAAACACTAAAAATCCTGAAGTAGATAAATCAGTCCCTAGCTTTTATTGATGAAGTATTCTTATCTTTCTGAAAGCAACTGGCAAGAGATGGGGGTCCTTTTTAGAGTTGCTTATTGGTAACCACAAATACATTAATCCCATACACAACTGTGAGATGCCTTAGCCCTGTATCAGGTACAGGAAATCATGGGAGAAAAGAAGCATCTCTGTTCTTTTGCCTGAACTAGGAAGTCCTTTCAACTTGGATGGACACGTTCTGCCTTTAAATTACTTAATGCTAACTACCAAAGGAAGAAGACCTCCATGCCTTCACCCAGTCAGCATCCCAGAGGAAGAGAGCAGCAAATGCACCGTGCTGTGGCTAAGCTCACATACACACAGCGTGTCTGTAGACCTTTGCTGAGAAGTTCGGATTGACAGTTTCTTCAGGGGGCATCTGTTGGAACGTGTAGAAGATCTACTTGACATTTTAAAAACAGCACAGTGGATAAAACAAGGAAAAGATGATGCCCTATTGGAGAGAAAGAATGGTCTTTGGTTGTGTGTACTTCTGAAGGGTGGAGAAAGGAAACTATGACACTTGGTCTTTTGGGGCTTAAACTACTAGGAGATGAAAGAGCCACTTACCTGGATAGAGAGGCCAGAAAGAGGCATCCTTAAGATATGTGATGTTTAAGGTCTTGGACTTCTTGGTGCTTTACCTTAGCAGCTACACTGACAAAGTTGAACTTGGAAAGCAAGGGATGTGGTTGCCGTATGGCCTTGGACTTGCTGTGTGGCTGTCCACGATCTTGAACGTATGATCCTTTAACCTCTGCTTCCTGAGTGCTGGCTTAACAGTTGTGCTGCTGTGCCCATCCAATTATTGCATTTTCTGAGCTCCAATAATCAGAAAAAAAGGGAAAAAATGAGTGTTTGCTGAAGATCTAATGTGTATGGAGAATTAGTTGGTGTATATTCTTTGCCTAAATCAAATCATCTCATTTAATCTTCCCCATAGTTCCTGTTCTTAACAGACAAAGAGGCTGGCTTTAAGTTGACCAAATGACAGTGTGTGGCTGAGTAACTACGCCTTAAATCCTGATCTTTTGGTGTTCTTTCCACTTCAACAAGTATACAATTGGCAAAATTGCAAAGGAGTGGCAATGTTTCCTTTAACTGCTATTGAAAATTTATATAAGTTAAGAATGAATGTAACTATATATCTTACACTATAAATATTGTTTATAGTTTAAAATTATCAAAGCAACATTGGTTCATGGCAAAGGTATGGAATTCCTTAACAGAATAGAGTGCATATGTTTTTGTATAATTAGTTCTTTGAGAGGTTCCAGTTTGGTATGATGTGCCCTCCCCCAACGCTTCCCAGATCTCCCGCACCTTCCTACTCATCCAACTTTGTATATATATATACATACACATGTATATATACATATATGTATATATATTACCCTTTTTTATGCATAGTCTTTTATTGATTTTATTGAGCTATGCATTTTCTCCCCTTTCCACTCTTCCTCTCCCCTCCCCTCCCCATCAATCATATAGGACCCTTTGAGAACATTTTGTTGTGGTGCCCAAATATTCTTGGATGTGTGGTCTTCTACTGGAGTGAGGTCATCTAACAAGGGGTTATGCTCTTAGAGAAAAGTATCTATCTCCAAAAGCTGATAATTGCCATTTGCTCCATAGCCGGGGTGGGGTTGATGTGGCTTGGCCCTACACAGATGTGCAGCTGTTGCCATTGCATTATGTTCATGTGCTTCTGCCCTGCTCTGTCCAGAAGACGCTTTGTTGTTGGCATCCACAGCTTCTGGCTTTTGGACTCTTTCCTGCTCCGTCTACTGAAATGATCCCTGAGCCTTGGGAAGGATATATGTGGTGTATATATGCTCCTAGGGCTGAGCATTCTGTACTTTCTCATTCTCTGCACTTTGGCCAGTTGTGAGTTTCTATATTAATCACTGAAAGCAGAAACTTTTCAGATGAAGCCTGAGCGATGCATTGATCTGTGGGTATGCGATATGTCATTAGGAGTCTACTTAATGCTGTTTTCATTTAGCGGCATAATAGTATTGATTCTCCCCAAGGTCCCATGTCCTGTCCAGGTACACATTCTTGGTGCCAGGTATGGGTTTCATCTTGTGAAGCTGTATTTAAGTCTAGACAGAGAGTGCTTGGTTAGTCCCATGATGTTCATGCCGCTGTTGCCCCTATGGGTTTGTCAGTCAGTCATTGTTGTAACTCCCAGGTTTCAAGGTTGGGTACGATTCATGATTGTTTTTCTCCTCCATGACCCATATAGCATCTTCCAGCGCTCTGAATGCTAGCCAGTAAGGAGGAAGCTTCCTGGTCTGCACCAGATTGATTTCGTCATGTTCTATGACTCAATATGTTCACCAGTAAGGTCTTTCTACCAAGTTCTAAGAGTAATCAAGAGCAGTGGCAATGGTCTGTAACATGTGGGGGGGTCTCTAGGACCCCGGTGTTGAATTACTACCAAAGAATTTACCCGTTGCTGGCACTGGACTTTTTATCTGTTAGCCTCTGGTGTTTAGTAGAGGCATTGTTGCACTATTACAGGGTACCTTCATTTAAATCATGCACACATTTGAGTGTGTGTGTGCTTGTATTTTAGCTTCTACAGTAATAGATTCCCATATGTCTTCTTCTAAAGGTTTTTAGTGTTGCTTATTCCTCCCCATGCCCCCTCCTCTACTCTGCCCTCTGCTTCCCTGTCCTACAATATAAGAATAGAATCTTTTAAGGTGCATTTAAAGCTCTATTTTTTTTTCCCCAAGAAGTACTGTTCCCTTTCCATAAATTCCAACACATTCCCATGTTTACTGTGGGACATCAAAGGTCTCTGTCCTTACTCACTGGTTGTGGCTAAGACCTAGATAGCCATGGGCAAGTGACCAGTCAATTTAGTGTAAGTCTCATGTGACAAGAACCTTTAGGAACAGGGGAAGTGTTAGAGGGCCTGGTGAAGAATGCGTGGAGAAGAAGGGCATGCTCTGTCGTGGCGGCAGGAAGGAACTTAGCAAGGCCTGTGGGTTAGAATGTTCTAGATACCCCTGTGTCTTCATGCGGAGGGAGGCTGCGCTCCTCTAGGGGAGGCACCTCTGGAATGAATGTCACTTGACCCATTTTGGAGCAAGGACAGGTCATTTATTTATAGCTTTCTATGTGGGGCAAGAGCAGGAGCGGTCAGCCAGCACCTTCTGCTTCTACTGTTGGCTGGATTTCGGGACAGCGTGTCCTGAATTCTGTCTGTACACAGCATATGTTAAAACCTGTGGATTAAACAATTCAAACAGAGTCATGCTATAAATGATTTTTAACTCTGTGTGTGTGTGCTTATGTATGCGGTAATGGGGCTTGAATTCTAGGGCTTGGTGCATGCGAAACGGGGGTTCTGTCATTGAGCTTTACCTTGGATATGTTTTCTAACTGGTTCACTTAAAACATTTTTTGGGGGCAAATTTAGATTCATGCCATTTTTTTATTGTGTGCATTCAGATGTGTGGGGCACACAATGTACATACTGATGTGTGTGTATGTGTGTGCATATGTGTGTATATAAGTAGGGCCAGGGTTGATTTTGGGAGTATTTCTCAGTTGCTCTTTATCTTAAATATGTAGGCATAGCCATTTTATTGAACCCAGAGCTGGCTGGGTAACCTGCTTCTCCCTGTCTGACCCTTTCAAATGCTTGGCCGACAGGTGGCCTGCAGTGCCCACGTGGTATCATGTAGGTTCTGGGGTCTGAACTCCTTCTGTCTTCTTGCTTGCATGGCAGGTATTTTAACCACTGAGCCATCTCCCTAGTCATAGATTTGACATTCTTTTTAGTGACATCCTAATATTTCATTCTGTGATTAACTAATCATTCATTTGGTTGAGCATCATGGACATCCTTGGTAATGGAATTGCAACACCAAAATGTATGCTTATCTTAAACTTAGATATTGCCAAATGGATTCAAATGTCTCCCAATTCAATTTGTGATTTGTGTGTGTGTGTGTGTGTGTGTGTGTGTGTGTGTGTGTGTGCACATCTCTGCACCATCATACATGTACCTGGGCTGTAGGGATTAAACTCAAATCTTTATATTTGCAATGTATGCACTTTACCACTGACCTCTCTGTCTCAGCCACCTACCTCCATTTTATTTATTGACAGTTCCCCAACTTCATCCACAATTTTTTCATTTTTAAAATTATATATATATATATATATATATATACATACATACATATATATGGGGGGGTCTCTGTGTAGGTATGTGCACATGTGTGAAGGTGCTTGTGAAGGCCAGAGTTGGGTTTCTCCTGGAGTTGAGTTATAGGCTATTCTGAGCTATGCAGTGTTGGTGCTTAGAAGCAAACGTGGGTCCTCTGCGAGAACAGCACACACTCTTAATGGCTGAGCCATCTTTCTAGCCCCCACGGTGACTTTTTAAGCAGTTCTGAAATATTAAAACATTGAATGAAATACTGTTTTACTATTTTCAGCCTACTAATGCATTTTCTTTTGCACTTTTATTTGTCAATATTTTTGCCTGTGCTTAAACGAACAAACAAACAACAACAATAAAACCAGGTCTTCTGACTTTGCTTGTTTGAGGAAGATGAGTGGAACAGGACCATGGAGGACAGACAGATCCTTGCATGTTATTTCTCTGAAGTGCATGGCTAACAGGGATGTTTTTCATATTGCTGAGCAGCCAGCATCACCTCTTCCAAGTTTATAATGCAAGAACATGTGAGGTGTCCCTCAGGGTTCCTCTCTTTTCCTATGCTCTTCCCCCACTTTTCCTGACTTGCAACTCTTATCTCGTGGTGTTTATGGGCTAGCCATCATCATCACTGGATTGTTTTGTTTTGTTTTTTTCTGTTGCTCTTCAGCCTTGCTGCCCTGGCGTTCAATATTCCCTGATCTCCCTGGATTCATTCTAATAACTGACACAATCAATGTAAGGGAACTAGGACTTGCTTTGGTTCACTGTCTGAGGTCTTAGTGCATGGTCACTTGACCTCATGCACTTGCACAGATAATGGTGGTTGAGGAGTACCCGGTAGAAAAGATTACTTATCTTGTGATGGCCAGGAAGGGTGGGGACAAGGACAAAGGCAGAGCCAGCAAGGACATGCCCCCAGTGACCTTCGTCTTTCCCCTTTTTAGGTTCACCTCCTAAAGTCTGCAGAACTTTTCTAAATAGAGGTAGCAACTGGAAACCCAACCTTCAATGTGTATTTCCTTTTGTGGGTGTATGTAGGAGCACTTCATATCCAAGTCATAAAAGTCCTCTTAGTGTTTGGTGTGTGTGTGTGTGTGTGTGTGTGTGTGTGTGTGTATCTATCTATATATCATTTCACTTGACCTAGCCCCCCCCCCCATCATATCACCATCTTTCTTTTTTCCTAGCTCTGTTCATCCTCTTTAGATGGCCATCCTTGTTCTGCTTAGGGGGTATTTGAATGTGTGTGAGCAGTGTATGTGTTAGTATATATGATGACATTTGAACTCAGAGAGACTCAAGAAACCTTGTGGCAGAGGGGAGGGAGTTAGTGCTGCCCTCCCCTGAGACTGACTGTTGGGAGAGCATCTGCTCTGATTGCATCTGCACACTTTGCTTATAAGAAGTTTGCGGCACTTTCCGTCTGCTTTCCATTTTTAGAAAGTTCTGCTAGTTTTTAGAAATCATTTGAAGAACTCTAGTTCACCAATTTGAGATAACATCCACAAATAGTCTGCGATAATTCTCAGTCACTCAGTGATGTTTTTGAGGCATTTAATTTTTAAGAAAGATGGTTACTAAGAACGAAGTGCCGGGCATGGTTTTAAAAGGCAGTCTATGGGGGAGTTTGTCTGTGCATTTCCCCTGCTTTGGAAAGACGTCTGTTTTTAATGCCACCGAACTTGTTTTCCTGAGAACTATGGTCAGAAGGTGTCAGACCATTTTCCTTCGGCACAGCAGGTTGTCTCCGTAACCCCCAGCTCCAGGGAGAAATTGGTCTGAGAGCAATAAAGGGTGGGAAAAGGAAAGCTGTGGCCTTTCCACCAGGTCAGCATGAATTCTTCTTCAGTCTTCAGTTATTTGACTCTTTGGTAAAGAGTTTTAAAAACATGCTGAATTAGGACATCTGTGCACAACATTATCTCAGTTTGCGTGAAATTAGTTAAGATTTTATTTGGGCTTTTTGTTTTTGTTTTTGACACAAAAGGATCAGCTCCATAGTCCCACAGTTGGTGAATGAATAGGATCCCAAATTAATAACTGGGACCTACTTGAGAGGGTGTGAATTTGCTGGAACACCCACAGGCATTCCGTTTTCAATGTAATTTAAACAAAGACAGGAGGTACCCAAAAAGAGTTCAGGGACTTAAAGAAATGAAGTTGGCAGTAATAACCTTAAATTCATCTTAGTTTGGTGTGTGTAATGTACCATGTTTGACTACTGAAGAGGATTTTTATTGTCAAAGAGGTGTGGTGTGGGTCAAGTTGGACACCATGATTGTTGGTCATTAGGGCCTGTAGCAGACAGTGAGTGTCCCACTCCGAGCTAGCAGTGATGCACAAGTGAGACCTGAAATGTGAGATGCAGAGTTACCTCCAAGGATGTGTGAGCTCATAGAAAAATGATGGCTAGTGGGTAATGCGTGGCAGGATTCATTCTCCTTTAACCCTTGCTTAAACTAGGGTATTTCATCTCTTATCAGTGGTGGGGAAGCAGGGCTAATGTTCATATTTGAAACTGAGTAAAAGGCCTCTACGTCTTTGATTTAGGTATCCCTCTATGGTGGTTAGAAAGAATATGGCCCTCAAAGGGAATGTCACTATTAGGAGTGGTGCTCTTGTTGTAGTCGATGTGATCTTGTTGGAGGAAGTGTGTCACTATGGGCTTTGAGGTCTCATATATGCTTAAGATACCATCCAGAGTGACAGACCACTTCCTGTTGTCTGCAAGATGTAGGATTCTCAGCTACTTCTACTGTTATTCTTTTTTAAAAATATAGTGGAGGACTGGGGGAAGGCCAGTCACATGAGGGGCAGCTGGTCCCAAGAGGGGTAGCAGTGGGTGACCCAAGGCCTCTGTGGGCCCCCCAGACCTTGGTGAGTTCCCTGAGGCCTTGGCGGGTCACCTTGGTGGATGGGAGACCACGGCAGGTGAGAGACAGACAGATACATCACTCAGAGCGAGAGTTTAGGTATAGAGTTTATTTAGTGAGTTATGGAGAGGAAAGGGAAACTGGGGAAGGGGAGAAGGGGGAAGAAGAGAGAGAGACAGAGAGAGAGGGATAGGGGAGGAGGAGGAGGAGAGAGAGAGAGAAAGAGAGAAAGAAAGAGAGACCATGGGTTGGAGGAGGCTGAATATCTGCTCCCTCAGTAGAAGGGGAGGGGTTGAGAGAGGGTGAGGCTTGTCTCTTAAAGGGACAAGGTACCAAGGTGACAGACCAGGCCAGCAAATCATACCATCTACAGCACCATGTCTGCCTACACACTGCCATGCCCACCATGATGATAATGGACTGAACCTCTGAACTATAAGTGAGCTGCCACAATGAAATGTTTTCCTTTGTAAGAGTTGCCATGGTCATGCTGTCTCTTCACAGCAATAGAAACCCTTCCTAAAGCACCTTTCAGAATAAAGTTCCAATCTGTATTCTCTAGCATTGTATTGGTTCCTGCTGATCCTGTGGTAGTCCAGTGAACTGAGCAGTGTTGGCAGTATTGGTACCTAGAATTTGTCTTCTAAATTTAAATGGGCTTCAGAATACTGGGGGCATATAGAAAATCCAGATTCTCAGGCAATGGAAATGTCTGGGGATGTCACTGGTGAGTTTATTTTATCTTACAAATACAGCCAGGTGATTC
Source organism: Dicrostonyx torquatus (assembly GCA_028555095.1). Lineage (NCBI taxonomy): Eukaryota > Metazoa > Chordata > Mammalia > Rodentia > Cricetidae > Dicrostonyx > Dicrostonyx torquatus. Next base: position 3,667,345 of record JAQHUG010000039.1, on the reverse strand, counting down.
ACGAGAAGATAGATTTGTCCAAGGACCCCATTCAACCTCCATCTCCTCAAGAAATGTACACCTGCACTTAACATTTCATTTTAACCTGGCCATTACTCACACCATAGACTAGAGCTTTGAAATTGCGTATGTAGTTTGGTAAGCCTTTTAGTTTTTTGTTTTTTTTAACATGCTTAGTACAAATACTTCTATGGCTTCGCTAGAACCATTATTGTAGAGCCTCAGGAGATTAGCTTCACTATTCGTCTTAGTTTCATCTTCTGTGGTTGTAATAAAATTCCTTGACAGAGCAACTTAAGGGAGAAAAGATTTATATGGCGCACAATGCCAGGTTAGAGTTACTCACACCAGGGAAGCCACAGTGACAAGAGCTTGAGGCAACTGATCACACAGCCGCAGCCAAGAGCAGACAGCAGTAAATTATTGCACACACCCCAATATTTAGCTTGCTCTCTCTTTCTCAAATAGTCCAGGGCCAAACCCGTGAAACTGTGTGGCCCACATTCAGGATCTTCTCACGTTCCTTAATCCAAATAAGAAAAATCTCTCACAAGTGTGCCCACGGGCCAACCTAATCTAGATAATTCTTCGAGACCCTTCCCAGGTGATTCTGGATTAGGATGTTGAGAATTAAAAGGATCACATGAGCTTTAGGGAAAGTCAAGCCCAGCTGATGTAGCTAGCGACTGACGTGGCACAGACAGGGAGATGTTCAGCAAGCCCGCTGTAAGGCCAAGGCCTAAAGCCAGAAAGGAGAAAAGTCACAATAAGCTGGGAGGATGAAGACTCAGGGAGCTGCATGCAGATAAGACATACACATGCACCAACAGGCAACAAGACCTTGGTAGGCACATCAGTGACACTGGCACTCATGTAGACTGTCAGGTTCGTGAAGGTGTATGTCAAAGAGACATTCTTCCAGGAATAGTCATGTGACAGATTATATCACTGCTTACTCCAGGTTCCCCTGACATCTGGTGACAGCTGTCATTAACTGGCTGATCGACTCATGGTCCAGCATCGGTCATGTTTTAGTGGCTCAGATTTCACACCATTGCCATGTCATCTAAGTTCCAATTGTCCCTTTTATGTCCTTCTAGTTGCCATATTTGCTCCTTTCTGAGAAGCCATTGGCATCTGATGGCTGCCAGGGAAGGAAGAATGATGAATTACCGAGGGTGTTCCACTAGTATGAGGCCGTGCTCATGCATGAATGGGTAGCACTAAGTGAACTGAGTGGGTTATTGGGAAGGGGACGTGTTGGGAGAGATATGTGAATGCTTTATTTCATTGTATCCACTCCTTTCCACTTTGTTGACTACAACACACTTCTCTCTTGGGCTCATCTACACCCAGCCTGCAGCTGTCCTTGGCAGGTGTCCCATGGCTCTGACGTCTCCAACACCTTGGAATCTCCAAGGCAATCTAGGCTTCACCCTCACAGCTTTATGCGGAGGCTTCTCTGGGCCTCCGTGCAGGGATAACCCTGATGCGCACCTGGTCTCAGCAGCGTTCCTCAGTTGAGGAGGGAAATTCCATAACTCCTTTCTTGTGTCCTTGACTCTAAAGCCAGACCCGCGTGGTTGTAACCGCCAAGTTCTAATGCTCTCTGGGTTTAGAATGTAACATTCCCTGTACAAATACATTTTCCTTAGCGTCCTGTTTTTGGTGGTTCCCTTCATTGCCTAAACTAGGCTGTTCAGGAACTTGCTCTTTGGACCAAACTGACCTTGAACTCAGAACTCAAGTGTCTGCCTACCTCTGCCTCTGGAGTGCTGGGATTAAAGGTGTGTGCACCACCTTGCCCAGCACTAAGCTTTTCTTTAATTCTGTTTTGTTTTGCCGGTTGGAAGCTAAGCTGGGTGGAGTCTTGCCCAGAGGTCACCACTCCCTTTATTCCATTTAACCGCAGGCATTTTTTATTTTTATTTTTATTTGTTTTTCGAGACCTGGTTTCTCTGTGGCTTTTGGAGCCTGTCCTGGAACTAGCTCTTGTAGACCAGATTGGTCTCGAACTCACAGAGATCCACCTGCCTCTGCCTCCCGAGTGCTGGGATTAAAGGCGTGCGCCACCACTGCCCGTTTTTTGTTTTTTTTTTTTTAAAAACTTCTTATGTCCTTGAAATACTGGATTTAGCTCCATTTCACTTTGTGGTGATTTTCAAATTGTACATTTTGTATTTTTCCTTGCTCCATCTTAAATGCGCTATCCTAGCCTCATTCTCCCAAGTAACTGGAACGATGGGCATAGGCCATCACATGAAATTAGCATGCTCCTTATTCCTTACCGCTCTTTTTCATATTCCACCCCAATTTTATTGCTAATGTTTGCTTACTTTATCTCGTCATTTCTATAAGGTAACAATAATATTGTTTTTATTAATTATCTTTCTGTTACCGTGCTAAAACTCCACGAACGAGATAATTTATTGAAGAGTTTATTTGGGCTTCTAGTTCCGGAGGGATGAGAGTCCATCATGTCAGGGAAGTGGCAGGTGTGGCAGCTGGACTAGCAGCTGGCGAGATCACACCTTGAACTATATAAGAGAGAACAAACTAGAAGTGGCTTGAGTCTTTAAGGTCCCAAAGCCCAGTGACATACTTCCCAAGCAAGACCACACCTCCGAAACCTTCCATATTGTGCCACCAACTGGGGACCAAGTATTCTGGTACATGAGCCTATGGGGGACACTCTTAGTTAAACTACCACAGCTACCATCCCTTAATATGTAAAAGCGGGGCCTTGTATGTTATAGTGTTAGTAATGCCCCCTCTCCTCCAGGAAGTCAGATATTGGATCATGACTGCTGTTGAGACCGGCTAGTTAGTGGCCTAGACAGCTCTTGAAGGTGGATATCTTCTGTGGTACGATGGGAGGGATACCACTGTGGGATTCAAGAGACCTGATTCCAGCCTCCATCACTCTCCTTTCTTGGCTTCATGACGTCAGACAAGTTCTTCACCTTAGAGTTTGTTTCTTCTGTTCCTTACAGTGGGGACAATTATTGATCTCTACTAAAATCACAGAGGTTTTATTAGGAATAAGGGAGCTAATACATCACTCTGGGTACACAGCAGACCTCCGGGAAGCATAAACCAACCTGCAAACATAGCCAGTGCTCAGGCCTATCCCAAGAGATGCTGATTTGATTGGCTTGTGCTTAATACATTTCAGAATGTCTTTCTGTGATTTGGGTACACAGCAAATGTGAGAAACATGAGTAAGCCTTGTTAGATGGTTATGTTCTTTATATGCAAGGCCAATATTTATCATGGCATGAGAATTTTGTCCTCAAATACCCAGAACAATGTCATGCCTCCTAACAATGGTAGAACAGAATCTGAGGTTCTTTTTAAAAACACTGTATTTTTTAAAAAAAAAAAACCACATTGTTGGGTCACTTCTGATCTTATATTCAAATAAAAAAATGCTTTACATGACAGTTGGAACTAAATGTAATGTTTTATAATCTTTATTTTTCCCCATGGAAGCATTAAATAAAAACAAAATTATATTGCAATGCATTCTGATTAGTATTTCATTTGCTTCTCAAGGCTAAAAACCACGGAACAGGACAATTGTTGCATATAAAATAGACCCAATTAAGAAGCAAACTGTTAGGTTGGAAGGTTTCCATAAGGGAAACAAGGAAGGTTATGCCATTTTAAGATTTACTTACTAATTCCTTTCTTTGACCTAAATCTCAGATGTATTTATCTACTCGCAATATGCACATAAGGCTCACTGACAAATTCCGCAATATTATTGATGACCAACTAGTTTGCAAAATGCTTTAGAGCAATCTTATCTTCTCCATAGGTGTGATTGGGCCAAGGCATTTGGCGGGGGCGAGGGGCCGGGAGATTCGATGAACTTCACAATGCTTTCTCTTTGCTAGGACGACTCTTGCCTGGAGCCGAGCTCCTCGTGGTCGCTGTGTGCACAGGTATTCCTAGGCTGTCGATGGGAAGGCCTGTTAGTGGCAGGGGGTAGCTCTCAGAAGGAAGGCATTCCCTATGAAGAGCTATTATATTTCACATATAAAACTCATTTTGGAAACTCAATCTCTACTAAGCCACCCCGATCCCCCTGCCCCCCTCAGCTCCCTCCAGACCTCCCATAATCATTCTAAAAGCTTTTCAGAAACCGTGGAACTCTGATTGGAAGAAAATAACATTTACACAAAGAGCTCAGCTGTTTTATAAGAAAATGCTCTTTTAGAGTCAAGAAAGGCTGCTCCATGACCTTCTGGAAAATCACACGGGCAGTTAGTGGCCGAGCAGGAAGGAGAGCCCCTCTTGCCCTTCCCCTGATACCCTTCCCTGTGGGCAGCTACAGTGCCTGTGAACTCCATTGCCCAGCGCCTTCCAGATTAGAATAGGGGTTGTGTTGTGTGCTGAGAATTCAACAAACCAGCCCCCTACTTCTTTCACAATGATTTTAGGAAATCTTCCTTTCTTCCCTTTTCAGGATGCTGCCTGCATTTTGGGGGATGTTTTTGCATGGAAATGAAATTGTTTTCATAACCTATCTCTTTCAGTGACTGAGATTTACTCTAATCTGTGAAACTTGGCAAGAAACCAACTCATTTTTTTTTTTTCATGTACTTTTTGGCTGAAAAAATTCTCCTGCAAAAGGCCTGGAATTTTTGTTGTCTTTGTTTGTTTTCTGTTGCCTGCTAATGCAGTTTGATGGTCAGCTTGCCAGAATAGAAGTGAGGTTTGGTCATGACTTTGTGTGTGTGCAAATCTGCCTGAAGGTGACCATTGAACAGAGATGACTTTGCTTTTTGGCAAAGGACAGAGATAAGAAAGGTATTTAAGCATAGAAACACAAAAATGTACAGAACTGTGGACATGTGTGTAGACTTCTTTCTGTGCGTGTGCATAAATTTCTTCAACTTCCTACTCTGACTTCATTTTAATTTTAAATGTGTAGAATATTAACGGAGAATCACTTCTTTCCAAAGAGATTCCCTTGCTTACAGACAGCTAATGGGTCCCATTGTTTTGTTTTTGTTTTTAGCTTAAGCTTATTGTGGTCCCCTCTTCTGAGAATGAATAGATAGCTGTACAAATGTAACTATACAAAGATCTCTCTCTCTCTCTCTCTCTCTCTCTCTCTTTCTCTCTCTCTTTCTCTCTCTCTCTTTCTCTCTGTCTCTCTTTCTCTCTGACTCTGTCTCTGTCTCTGTCTCTGTCTCTCTCTCTCTCTCTCTCTCTCTCTCTGTTGTGTGTGCTTTAGGCTCTCACATTACCCAAGCTGTTCTCAAATTCCCTATGTAGCTGAGAATGACCTTGAATTCTTAATCCTCCTGCCTCTGTCTCCCAAGTACTGGGTTTGTAGACTGCGCCACCATCCTCAACTTATATAATTGTATTTTTTTTTTTGTGGTTCTATGTTTTTTTTTTCTTGCACAAAGCTAACATACATTACTTCTTTTCATGCTCCCCTTGCTCATATCTTCTAAGGGTTGCTTCCTCCCAGTTCATAGTGAGTCTTTTACTTACACAGTTCTCTATAATGTATGAGATATTTGTCCAAACTTCCCCCTGTTCAGGGTCATCTTATCCTTAGTGTCAATAGAAGACTTTAATGTGATCTTGGTACCATGGAGAAAGGACACAAAGACAAGACATAGCATCATCATCATAAGTACCTTGGACACATTATGCTAAGTAAAAGAAGCTAGGCACTAATAAAGATGACATGACTCTGTGTATAAATTGACTTTGTGTATAAAATATACAGGAAAGAACGGTATCTAGCAACAAATCAGGGTAGTGGTTGTCATTATATGAAAATGGGAAATGACTATAATGGTCTGGTTTCTTCTTGTGATGGCAGAATGTTTTAAAATTATATTGTTTCTAGGCATGTGGTGCCCACCTTTGATCCCAGCACATAGGAGGCAGAGGCAAGTGCCTCTCTTTGAGACTGGCCTGGTCTACATAGCAAGTTTCAACCAGATAGGGTTACAATGCAAGATCTTGTCTCAAAAACAAACAAACAACAAACAGAATAAAAGTATTATATAGTCACACATTCTGCATATATGAAAATCATTGTGTTACATATTTAAATCAGGTGAATTTTATCACATATGTCATACCTCAGTACAACTCTTAGCTGTTATGTATCATTGAAATTCTTGGAACTCTTTCTCCTATTGATAAATTTTTATAATTATGTTAGTATTATGTATGTAAATATTTGCTTGTTGCTACTGTATGTGTTTGATATGTGTGAATGTGGGCACATGTGTGCCACAGTATACACCTATCTGGAGGTCAGAGGATTTTTCGGAGCCAACTTATTCCTTCAAGAATAGGTCATCGTGTTTCTACAACAAGCACCTTAAAATATTTAAGTGTATTATTTGATAACTTCATGTATATAATAATGTATTGGTCATATTCAACCCATAGTCTCCCCTCCAATCTCTCCCTAGGACTTCCCCATCAACACATCTCTCTTTTTTTAAATATTTATTTATTTAGTATGCATACAATATTCTGCCTGTGTGTATGCCTGCAGGCCAGAAGAGGGCACCAGACCTCATTACAGATGGTTGTGAGCCACCATGTGGTTGCCGGGAATTGAACTCAGGACCTTTGGAAGAGCAGGCAATGCTCTTAACCACTGAGCCATCTCTCCAGCCCCCTCTTTCTTTTAACTCTATGCTGTCACCATCATCATTGATGTTTTAATCCACCAAGCCAATTAGTGCTGCCCATGCATCCACTGGAGCATGGGCAAACTACCAGCACCCCTTACAAGAACAGTTCCTTTTGTCTCAGTCGTCACCAGTTGCCAGAAGCTTTTCAGCTTCTACTTGATGGTCCCTCTCTTCTCTATGCTAGAATTTTTAGCTGGCATTCTCTTGTGCAAGTCATCATTGCTGGGAGTTCGTGAGTGCATCAGCTGTGTCGTGTCCAGAAGACAACATTTCACTGCACACCTACCCATCCTCTTGCTCTTATATTCCTTCTGCCTCTTCCATTATTTCCTCATTTTCTCTGGGCCAGGTTGGTTGATATAGATAGTTCATCTACAGCAAAGTACTCTGAGTCATTTATTCTCAGCACTTTGACTTGTTATGAGTCTCTCATTAATGATTACCTAGTATAATACATTTCTCTGACTAAGGCTGAAAACAGCACAAATCTATGGACATAAGCAGAAGTACTTAGAAGGCAGTTTGACAACATGACTATTTAGCTAAACAGTAAACCCCCCACCCACCCTGTCCAGCTAAGGCCCATGGCCTCCCTAACCAGGGATTTTAGTGTTTATGGTATGAAACATTTTTTCCCTCTGGTGGAGTAGCACTCAGATCTAGCCAAGACGACCATTGGTTAGCCCCATGGACAGTCTTGCCACTGTTGCAGCAGTGAGGATCTTGCATTGCAGATCCAAATTGTAGCAAGAAGGGCTAAGTGCTAGGTAAGACCAGGATGTCTTTCTCTCCACCAGTATCCCACATAGCATCTCCTAGTGCTATGAAAATTAGCCAGCAGGGAGAATTTTCTGGCTAGTTGCAGAATGATTTCTCTGTATCCTAAAACCAAAGTGTGTGGTGTCTTCAGTGATGTTTTGAGTGCCTCTGGGGGCAACCCCTCCTCCAACCAATAACTTAAAGAAAGTAACCTATGCCTGACCCTGAGATTTTTCAGTTAACAATCCATGACTCTGACAGCAGCATTGTTCATCTGAGTCACGGAACCAATGAAATTACCTGGTATGAGTGAGAAGGAAACACGAACACTCAACAACCCACTTAGGAGTTTATTAGAGGGTGTGTTTACAGGCCTG
>JAQHUG010000039.1:3608795-3659434 GCA_028555095.1 Dicrostonyx torquatus | reverse complement strand
GCATCCAGCTTTTAAAAGCTGCTTAGTGCATGCACATAGGGGATTGACGTGTCTATGTCATACACAGATGATGGGGCTCACGCATGAAAGGGCTTAGCTGAGTTATACGTGGATGATTCAGTCCACGCCACATGTGGGTCATACGGGGCCCTTTAACACCCCGGGGGCCATTAGGCACTTCTGCCTGAGGGCTTTCTGCACATGCATAACCCCAGAACCTTATTGTGGCTGAAATTATTACACCATTGTTCAAACGTCTTTTAAAAAATGCTTTTAATTATCTTACAAACTAGTGGGTTTTCATAAGGCTTCTTTCTACATCTTTAGGTTTGGTTAATCTGCTTCCTATTCCTTCTTTATCCCACCCCCTCCATTTCTAACTTTAAACCTTTAGCTCCTGGTATACCTCCCTATTTATTCATAATGTGTTTTTGCCATCTCCTTTTATTATTTATTTTTTGTTGAGTTGCAAGATTGTGGGTTCTGATATAGCTTTTTATATATAATTCATTTTTGTTATCCCTACTCTTGTCTATCTTTCTACTAAGCAAATGCTTTTAACAACTGAGCCACCTCACCACTGTGTTACTTTAATGCACAAATCAAAAATGGATTTTTAAGTAATGTTTTTGTTCATTGAAAATTTCATGCAGTGAATTTTTTAGCATCCATCCCCTTCCTTCTGCTCTTCCTCCACCCACCCCCTCCTCCATCCACCTCCCACTACCCTAACCTGTTGAGTCCAGTTTGCACCAGCCTACTATTCTTGGGTGCAGGGCCCGCCCTGGAGTGTGGTTAGCATAATGAAGGTCACACCATTGCAGAAAACTAAGTTTTCCCTTTCTTGGCAGGTGCCAAATCCCAGTAGTTCCTCAGCTAGGGGTGGGGCTTCCTGGCCCCATCCTGGAATTTCGCCTGGCTTAAGTTTGTGCAGGTCCCCTGCTTGCTGTCCCAGTCACTGTGAGTTCACATGTGAACCTGCCCTGTTGTGCCAGCTAACCACCATTTCCTTGACATCATTCTCCATCGTTGGCGCTTTCAGTCTTCTTCCTACCTCCTCTTCCATGGATGATGTAGGCATCACAAGTGGGATTTTCATTGTTATTTAAGAGTCTTACTGTGAGGCCCAAGGTAGCCTCAAACTCAAAATTCCTCTGCCTCCCAGTTGCTGGAATTATAGGCATGCCCCACCACACCTGGCTAGAAGTAGTATTTATTTATACTTTTTTAAAGTTATATTCCTTATACTTCTTTTATTTATTTGCTTCTTCTGCTGTGGGATTTGGAGAACTGACAACCCTTAAGGAAATTTTGTGTGTTTAAAACTAATTGTTCCACCAAGGATTTATTTAATGCTTTAAAAGATTATTATGCTTTTCATTTTATAGCTGAGACTTTGTTATGAGTTTTAAAACTCTTAATTATGTAATAAAGTTAAGATAGTCCTCCACTTGTCAGTTCTGCTCTTTAAATATTTATGCAACTAGTAGGCAGCCATTAAAATGATAATTATAAAGTCTGCAGTAACACGGAGAGCTGGTTTATGCTACAAATGCTAAGCAGAGTGCCAAACGCCTTAACTACCATGATTTCAACGAGAGTAGCAAATTTATGCATGTGGAGTTGAGCAGATAAAAATGGTGCTTGGTGCAAGGGGCTATGGGCATTTCTCATTCAATATCCCTGCCTGTTGCTGGATTTTATTAACAAAAAACCAATATGTTTTCTAAACCTACTAAAGCTCTACTGTATAGGATCAAAGAGATTTTTTTCATACGTTGGTAGCTGCCTCAATTTATAGTTTGATTTTGCAGGTATTTGTGGAGAATCTCCAGCACTGGGAATGTACTCAGTGAGGCAGCAACCCTTGTTTATCTGCAGTAAAGTCTCTCTTTGTTCCCTTCCCTTCCCTTCCCTTCCCCTCCCCTCCCCTTTGCAATCCTCTCTCCCCTTACTTCTCCCCCTTGCTCCCACCCTCTATAACTCTCTCCCTCCCTCCCCCTCTTTCTTTTTTCTCTCTCTTTCTTTAAGATTTATTTTATTTTTATTATGTGTATGTGTATGTCAGCCAAATGTATTCCTGTGCCTTCAGAGGCCAGAGAAGGGTGTTAGATCCATTGGTATTGGAGTTATGGGCAGTTGTGAGCTGGGTGCTGGAATCCAAACTTTGGTCCTCTTGAGGAGCAAGCAGCAAGCGCTTTTAAACTTTGAGCCATCTTTCTTGCCCAAGTAAAGTCTTTGAAACCCTCTTTCAGTTCTCTACCAATCTAGCATGAGTGGAGACTGATTTTAAGGAGGATGGTAACTGTTGTGCACATCTGTACTAAAAGCAAAACATGGAGATTGGTGTACGCTGATATACAAGTGGTTTTGGTAAGACTGGAGGAAATCTTTTGTTTTCATCCTTGGTAACCTGTTCTCACTACGATGTGTTGCAAATCGTGATTGAGTATTTCTTATTTGCTTAGCTTTGCACCTGCAAAGGAGTGTGCACTATCAGGTTTGGGGAAAAATGAAGAGGGCTCCATGTCTCCTAAGAGTATGTCTGGATCTGGCTAATTCTTTGCACAGAAATAGTTTATGAATGTTGCTGGTGAATCAAAATCTTCTACCACTTCCCCAGATCCCTGCAGCCTCGCCTTACAAGCAGGTGGAGGGCCTTATCTACCAAATGTCTTCTTAGTTAATCTCCCAAAGGTTGAATAACTTTGAATGAACTTTCTTTCTCCTCTGTCTCCACTGATCGCACTTCTTCCCAGTCCAGCCTACTCTGCTTTTTTTTTCTGGCTTGCACAGTGTTGCTCTTTTAGTTCTGACTTGACCTTTGTGTTTAAAGAGTTTAAAGACAGTTGTTCGTGCCTTAGCTCAGATACCGTAACACAGTATGATCGAGTAAGTGGCTTAAACCACAGACACTTAGGTTTTACAGTGCAGGGGCCGCAAAATCCAAGATGAACTGACAAGTTCTTGGGGAGATTTTGTATGACTTTCCCTAGGGAGATGTGAAGAGCCATCCATCCATCTCACGTGGGGCACTGAGAGCAGAAAAAAAGAAACAGTTTCAGCCAGATCTAGCTCAGTGAACTGGTGTATTTATGAAGGTTACTTTCGGAAGCATCAGTGATCAAAGGAGGCTGACTCACTGAAAAGGCCGCCCAGCATGAGTGAGGCTCACAGGAGCACTTATGGCTGGGTCTCCCACAACCGCATGCAGGCTGCTCCAAGGAGTCCTCTTCTTGTCTACGTGATCATTTTCTGCACGTATTACCTTGGGGAGGGGAAGCCTTGTGGGTCTACTAAGTTACCTTAACTTGCAAGCCTCCCTCTGGCAAAGACAGGCTTCCCCACAGGGAATAAGCTGCATGGCAGAATTCTTTCCCTGGCTCTTTTTTTGTTTTTGTTTTTGTTGTTTCGAGACCGGGTTTCTCTGTAGCTTTGGAGCCTGTCCTGGAACTAGCTCTTGTAAACCAGGCTGGCCTCGAACTCACAAAGATCCACCTGCCTCTGCCTCCCGAGTGCTGGGATTAAAGGCATGCACCACCACCACCCGGCTTCTTGGTTCTTTTCTTAGCATTGTCTTCTTTATAAGGCAAAAGGAAAGGATGGTGAGGAGGGATGGAATGAGGGAAGGGGAAGCACTCTTCTTTTCAGAACACAAATTTCCTTACTTTCAAGACCTCATCTGCCCAGGGATCTCTTAAAGGCCCCATCTCTAAACACCCTCATGTTGGGGTTAGGACAAGAAACATTTGCACTTCAAACAAAGGTTTCCGTCTATTAGGTTTCTAAGGTGCCAGGCAGTGTTTCAGTACTGTTCACACACATGGGCTCATTCAGTCCTCCTCATAGTTTGAGAAATAAATGTTAGATTACTATGTGATTAGACGCCATATAGAGAAGAGGGCATGGGGTGCCTGAGCAACTTCTAAAGTTACATGAGTACCAGTTTTCAGAGCTGCGCTGTCTTTCATCTTAGGGCAGATGATGTCATTGTTCTTAACCATAGTTCTAAATCACATTAATAAACATCTTCCTAAATGTTTTGTAATGGTAAATTTTAAATGGCTAAAGCGAGAGTCTCTTCCTCCTTTGCTTCGATTCGTGGTAGCCCTGTGCACCCGATAGGCATTCCCTCTGGGAGCTTCTGTTTATTTACATGGTTTGTGGTCATTGTCACTGCTGTCAGCGAGCTTCTCAGAAGCTGTCCTCAGAGTTTGTGTTGGTTGGTTTGACTTGATGGCTTTGTCTTGATTCTCCAAAATGTCCACTTCTTGTGAATGAATTAATTAAAGGTCCTTTTAATGCCTAGTATGAAGTGGTCAACATGTGAACCGAGGTAGAATTCGAGAGTACCAGCCCAAGATTCCTGGCGTTGCTACTGTCAGGGATGCGCACTCTCTCTACCGTCAAAGCCAGAGAGTGCTTCACTATCGCGCCTTCAACCATCTGACCCCTTCTTTCCACACTAGGACAGTCATCTGACCAAATAAACAGGAAGCTTACAGAGTGTGAGCCAAACTGAGTTCTTCGGCCAATACCCATCCTCACAAGCTTTCTGAAGTCCCCAGTGCCGAGACAGTCTCATCCACATCTTTAAGTTTGGGCATGTCCACTCTAGCAAATTAAAACTGCATATTCTAGTAATTTGTATATTTTCTTACACCTGAAATGTCATCATGCAGCCTTCTTTTGGGCAGGTTTCATCATTCTGCACTGTGAGGTAACTGTACAGTGCGTTACTACAGCCAGAAGAACACACTTATGTATTGAAAAATATATCAAATCATTGCGTGCAAATAAGCAAAGTGTTGCCAGAACTCACTACTTAGCATGTACCTCACATTACTGACGATGGCTGTCCTTGGAGGCAGCAGAGTTGGCTTTTGGTTTCCTTACAAATTAAGTATCCCATCATAGAAGATCATTTGATTTGGGAGCTGCCAGATTACTATAACTAGGTAACATGTCCAATAAAGGAATGTATTTTATCAGTGCAAATTTTATTGCATTTCCTAGTTCTAACATAGGTGGGTATAGGAGTGCTATGAAAACTTTGAATAGTTTTTGATTTTTTGTGTCACTTGAATTTTTAATATTTCTATAAAATCTGAATTTTAAATATATGCATATCTTTTCTTAAGATTCTAGGTGTGATGTAAATGTAATTTGGGTGTGTGCTCATGGTGGATCCTGGATGGGACGGGCTTCTTACTAAGAATATAATTCTGCTCGAGAGCTTAAGTCTAAGCCCTGGTTGTGCAATGTGTGCAAAACTCAAACACTAGAAATACAAGTTGTCTTGGCAAAGAAAAAAAAGTTCAGCTCTTTAGCCTTCTTTGGCACAGGCGATGGCTTTTGATGGCAGGTAGGCTTAGTGACTTCTGTGGACCCAAACCCCACACTTTGTGTTTTGCCTTATGGTGTGCAGTTTACGTTTCGGTTTTCCTTTTCTTTCTCATCTTTTTTTCCCTCCCTTTCTCTATCCCGCCCTCTCTTGTGTCCTGTCTATCTTAAGTGTTATAGGCAAATATTCTGTTACTATATCTTCTTGCCAGCTTTCCTAAACAATATTCCTATTACTTCATCTCCTCCCACCATCATATTCCCCCCAAACTATAGTTTTGTGTGATACTTTCTTTGTTCCATTGGGTTAGAGTGGGTGTGTTGAAGATGCCGTTCATGGATATCTTGTGCATGCAGCCTGAAGCTGTTGAATCAGATCATTTTTTTCCTAGCAAAGACTCTCTGCTCCCTCCCTCTAAGAGCTCAGATTGGACATCGCTGAGATTTGTTTTCATCGTTTAAAAAATCTGCGACTAACAGTATCTGTTAGATAAGGCAGGAATTCAGCTAGCTATGTCAAGTACTCTGTTTCTGAAACAGAAACAGAAAGGAGTATTTGGAAGAATATTGAGAAACTTGCAGAAGTCAGGGCATGATGTAGTCCCTTGTCATTCTTAGAGCAAGAAACGTGACATCTTTGGCATCGTGGGAAGACCAATCAGGGCATCCTGCAGAGCTCAGTTGTTGAAATGACCAAAGCCATTTTAGTCAATCATCCACTTGAGGTTTGAGGGTCTTCTGAAAAAGTCCATTTGCTCTAAACTTAAGTCAGGTGCCTGTTCCTTGGCGAGATGATTGACAGGCCACCAAAGATACACAAAATCCGTGAGGAGTGTCTCTAAAGAAAAAGGAGGACAGAACAGATGTCTCCTGACAGGGAACTTGATCTCAAGGCACACGAGCTGTAAATAAGAACTGGAGGGTCCCCCGTGAGTGGTTTGAATATTGCCTAAATCAAATTACTGAGTTATTCCTCTAGATGGAAAAAGCTCAGCAGCCCAAATGCACCAATTGTGAAAATTTGTTTCTTGATCGCATAAGACATGTATTCAACTTTCCAAACACACCGAAATCTGACCATCATCCAATCCTCACAACTGGTTTGGGTCAATCCTGTTTCTGTGGTCCCATTTTAGAGCACTTTTATAGGTGTTTTATACAGCGGGTTGAATCAAAACTCGCGAGATTCCCTGTTTGAAAGCTTGCTTTAGAAATATAAATTCAGGTGCCAGTCCATCATCTGTCTTACAGGGACAACAAAAGATAGCTGCGTGCAATGGCAATACATTATTTATCTGGAAATAAAATTTATTGTTTTTAAAGAGCTAGGCCAGAGTGTTCATTTAACATGCACAAGGCTCTTGCACAGAAAATGCCAACAGCAACCATAATTCTTATCCAAGCCCAGTGTGATGGCACATATGTGTAATCCCAGCTCTCAGGACTGAGGTAGGATGGTTGCTGTGAGTTTAAGGCCACCATGAAGCTACATGGTCTGTACTAGGCTACAGTGTGTGACTCTTTTCCCCCTCCCCCACCAAAAAGAAATTTGCTTTCCTCATAAGACATTTTTGCTGGTGTTAGGTTGAGGAATAGGTTTTTTAACAAGTCTGTTTTCAGGTTACCTTTGCCAAACATGTTATCTGATCCTTGGGGTCTTGGAATGAATCAGAAGTTCTTTTGACCATAAGTGTTGCATGCTGGTATTTCTTTACATTGTGTGCAGCTGAATGTGCTCTCATCTCTTGCAGTTGAAAGATGCATGAGTGTAATGCAGTCCGGGACACAGATGATCAAGCTGAAGCGTGGCTCCAAAGGCCTAGTTCGCCTCTTTTACCTGGATGAGCACCGGACCCGCCTCCGATGGCGACCCTCTCGGAAGAGCGAGAAGGCAAAAAGTAAAACCAACCTTCGATTTCTTTGCTTTGATTGGCACATGGATAATGCATAATATTGCACATGATGCAGGGGCAATAACATGAGAGGTGCTGAGTAGGCTCTGTGGACGCTTTGTATCTGTGGATATGAAGGTTGGGGTCAGCTGATCGTGAAACACTTTGGGGATTGGTAAACCATGCAGGCTTTCTTGCCCATAAATGTTGTAAATGCTACTATTTCTCCTGTGTTGGAGATTTGCCATGCTTTATTTTTAATTGAGATATCAAGTGTCATGGCTTGAGACTTTTTCCTGTGAAAGGTAAGGAATATTATCAATCCAGAGTCTATTGCATCCTCCTCCGAACAATCAACTAATCCATGACTTAGCCACAGTATTTAAGTGGTTAAGGTTTATTTCTCCTCTCTGTGCTCTCTATAGTACCAGGATTACTCTAGAGAAACAGAACTAGTAGATGGATAGCCACTTCGGTAAACATAGGTAGATGAGATTTATAAGGGAAAATGACTCGCGTTTCTGGAGGTTAAGCAGTGATGTAATGTATGTGCCCATTGCCTGCTGGATAACCACAGAAATTAGCAATACAGCTCAGCCCAAGTCTCTGGACCTGCAACTAGGGGAAGGGATGGTGTGAGTCTCAGTTCTAGGGTGAAGGCCTGAGCTCCCTGGGTACTGTAGATTCAAGTCCCATGGTCCCAGGGCCCGAGTCCATGAAGTTTTCATATCATTGAACAGGATATGAATATCTCAGCTCCAGGAGGGAGAAAATTCACTTTTATCTTCTGCCTTTTGTTCTATCTGGGCTCCTTGCTGCGGCCCACTCCTATTGGGTAGGCATGACTTTCTTATTCGGGCCATTTATTCAAATACCAATTTCTTTCACACCAACTCTCCTAGACATGCTCATCAATGATGTTGTCCTTGGTGTCTGGGCATTTCTTTATCGAGTGTGTTGGCACTGTAATTGTTACAATACCTTCTGGATTTAGCACCAAGTTCGTGTTGGATTTCTCTGCAGTTGCTCTCATCGACTTTCTGTTGCTTGTTAATGCCTTTGGTTGAAAAATCTCTTTGCCCTTAGCAAGTGTGGGCTGTTTCGTTTCTTACTCTGTTCCCTGTACTGGTCTCTGCTCTGTCCCTGGTGCTGATGTTGCAATCAAAGCATTAGTAACGTGACTTCAACAACTCTGTGCTACACAAAAAAATTAAGGAATAGATAGGTACTCCCTCTTTCTCTTCCTCTTTCTCTTCTTCTTCCTCCTCCCAGTGGCTTAGATCTGCAGGATTTTTCCTGGGGTTGAACATCAGATGATTTCTCTGTGAGTCATGCGGGGAATGACTTGACACCAAAGTATAACCAGAACCCAACCCATGCGGCAGAATGAGGGCTACGGTAAATGGCAGTCAGTAGGATATGGAACATTTCAGATCATTCCCTTAAAATACACACGCAGCATGTATAGTACATAACAGTACTTCTCTGGTGCAGTCCTTAAGTGTCTTTCTACTAAGCTCCCTGAATAATGTGATCTTTAAGATCTAGCCTTTGTCTGCCTCTCCAGCTTCATCTCCCTCTATTCTGTCTCTGAGCATTTCAGGCCAGTATTCTTGCAAGGGGCTGTGGTCTCTGCCTGAATTTCCCTTCCTCCTTCCCACTTTTCCAAGCCACACTGTCCCTACATTTGCCCCATGAGTCACATCAAATTCTATTACCTCCTTTATATGGTCATCTTAAATATTTTGCAAAACAACTTTCAATTCCATTTGAGCATATTTTCCTACATAAATATGTAAACTACATTTGAACTATTTATTAGTTACCTTTTCTACTAGTCTTTTTGCCTTGACAGGCATCTCTGTTTCTTTCCTGTAAGTCTCAACACACTGTGAGTGATTGCCTTGTGATGACATTATCAAGAATGCTCCCAAAAGGTAAATTCTTTGAGGCCAGTTTTGCACATTTGGTCTTAAAAAGCACTATTTATAGGCAATGATTTTTCTCCTCTTTAGAATGCTTCAAATAATTTTAACATTTCTTGTTTCCTAGTCACTCCAGCTAAATGTCTTCAGCTGCCATTTACCTTTTTGTCTTGCTTCTCTTACAGTACTGATTGACTCCATCTACAAAGTCACGGAGGGCAGGCAGTCTGAAATCTTCCACAGACAGGCTGAGGGGAACTTCGATCCCAGCTGCTGCTTCACCATCTACCATGGCAACCACATGGAGTCCCTGGACCTCATTACCTCCAACCCAGAGGAGGCACGCACCTGGATCACAGGCCTCAAGTATCTGATGGCTGGCATCAGTGACGAGGACTCCCTTGCCAAGAGGCAGAGGACCCATGACCAATATCCTTCTTAGAATGCTATCTTTGAGTTGTATGCTTGTGTGTGTCCCAGTGTGCATGTGTGTGTGTGTGCGTGCGTGTGTGCGTGTGTATGTGTGCATGTGTGTGTGCGCGCGCGCGTGCGTGTGTGTGTGTGTGTGTGTGTAGTATGTACACGAAGTGAGAGTTAAAGTGAACTTTGCTTTTTCCCATAATTGTGAGGTCTGAAGCATCTCTCTTTGCTGTCTGTTTTTCTGTCTCTTAGATTATACTCTGTCCCTTTTGCTCTCATTCCCAGGGCATGAATAAGTAAAACCAAAGAGACATCAACATATGTGAGCTCAGGAGCAGAATTCTAAAAAAGTTGAATGTAGCTTCACAATTAGAGAGATCCCCTATTAGAGATGATTGCATTTTTCAAGTGAGATGTTCATGAGCTGTAATTGGGGGAGCACTAATTTGGATTATAGGAAATCTTGGCATGTCATAAATTCAGTTTAATTTAGCAAATACTTTTTGGTGTTCTAATCGTGTCATTTATACCAGTTGTGTCTCAGCTGTTTTCTCCTTTTGAACTCACAGCATGGGCCCTGAGTAATTAGCCCTACAGAGGGAGCGAGGGATTTCTTCTTCCCCCACTTATCCTCTCGAAAGTGCTTGAGACGTGAGAGTCTCCATCTGGTCCTTTTTTTTTTTTAATTTAGAAATTGCATTTTGTACATTTACTTTTTGAAAATTTCATACATGAATATGTGTGTCGATGAACTCGTTCCTGCTTTCTATACCCCCTTCCTCCCTTCCCAAACTTCATGCACTCTTTTTAAAAATCCATGGAGTCCACTGGGTGATGCTACTCAGTACTCGGGTGCAGGGTTATCCCCTGGTACAGGGCCACATCCGAAGAAGTCTCACCCCCCAGCCATCAGTCACCAGGAGCTCTTCAGTGGACTGGGACTTTGTGAGTCCTTCCTCATTTGTGCTTGCATTTCTGCTGGCTTGGTCTTGCACAGGACTCGTGATTCAGTCCTAGCCATTGTGAGTTCGTGTGTGCAATGGCCCTGCCATGCCTGGAAAACACTGTTTCACAATGGTCATTTGCTAGCTCTTAAAACCTTCCCACTCCCTTTTTTGAGATGGGAGCAGAGGCTCAGGAGAAGAGGATGTGCCTTAGGCGTCCCATTTAAAACTGAGTGCTCCACGCTCTCCATATTTTCATCAGTCGCCGGACTCTGAATTTATAGCTGTCTAGTGCAAAAAGAAGCTTCTCTGATGGGGATGAGAAGTGCACTCATCTATAAAGGCATCTAGAAGAAAGTTCAATACCATGTCACCTTAGCAGAATAATAGTACTTGGTTCTTCCCCAGGGAAGCCACAGGTTCATGGTCCCTTTAACAGTACCAAGCATGAGTTTTGCCTTGTAGAATAGGCCTTCAGTCCCATCAGAAACGGTTATTCTCCAAACATTCATGCCATTGCAGCTTCAACGAAACAGTCGTGTCATTATACCCTCAGTGAATGTATTTCGCCACCCTTCTGATTCTTGATGAAATCACTTCCTGCGGTCCTGCCCTGCTGATCAGAGAAACAATGAATGCACTTGCTCCAAAGACACCTTTCTGCTAGGGTACAGTTGACTGTGTCCTGTGGGCTTTCTGAGCTCAGTTCCTCTGCCTGGACAGTGAGGGCATCTAGCTAGTCCAGGTTTGTGGTTCCCCAATTCACACCTTCGATGGTCTTAAAAATGTATGTGCCCACGTTTCTGTGATGGAGAATGTTACATCCCTGCTGTCATTCTCCTTGCCACTGCCACCATTGTCACCACCACCATCATCATTATATGCAGGAGTGTGGAGAAATTAAAACTCATTAGCTGTGTAGATCTACGCTTAGGAGACTGTTGAAGTAGACAGGACCAGTTAGTGAGCTCCACAGTGTGAAGATGAGCTGGTGAGCCACAAGGTTTTCCTCTCTATTCACAGCAAGCGGATGAGCGAGTTAAAACATGCGGCTAACTATTTCTGCGTTGGTCTGTTGGTTTGACATTTAGTGAAACAGAGTAAATAAGGAAAACCCAAGCGAGCAACAGTGTCGAGCAGTGGCAACACTTGGTGGTGCAAGCATCAGAAGCCATGCTGATGTGCCTTTGATGAAGACGTTACTTTCTCACAAATGAGAGCTCAAAGATGGGCATTTCCAGCGTGGAGTTAATTATCATCAGAGACCCAGATCTGCTTCCCTAACATGTGGGTGTGGTCCCTCAGCAGGCTGGCTACCCCCTGGTCAAAGGAGCTGTAGTATCTGCAGGGGGCAGGTGGCAGTCCTGCCCAGGGGAACAGAGTTTCATATTGAGACAGAGGAGAAAAATAGAACGTCTTTCTAGAAGTCTCTCCGGAGATAACCTCTTATCATTGATGAGAATTCCTATTGCAGACCCATTACTGCTTGAAGCTTTGTTAACGTGTAGTATATAGTGATATTTGTCTTATTAGAAGCTAAGTCTGAGCACTGAAAACTAGTCAATTTATGTAAAAATCATAGTAATTTTTACTACATTTAATATAATATAGAATGACTGTATTTTCTCAAAGCAAACAGACTTGAAGGAGCCTGTTGCTTCACCATCTTATATGTTTCTGCAATGTCAGATGGAAGAGAGCACATGAGTTTCCACGTTTATTTTGTACTTAGTCTGTAGTGATATGTTGGCTTAAAGCACATGAAAGAAAATCCAGCCGTACACAGACAGGATATGAAATTTGGAGACTATGTCATCAGAGACACTCAGGCAGGCACTCTGAGGATGGCTGGATGAAGTTCAAGATTCACCTCTTTCCCTTCAGTGGCTGCCCACCATTAGAGCACGTGACCCTTGGATACATTAGCAGAGAGAGCCGAGGTTCTGTATGAAACAAGGAGAAACAATGGTCACAGAGGAAGTGATCAGTACCAGAAACCGCGGTCTGCACCCAGTTAATTAGGACCCACAGGAACATCCCTGAGCCTTTAGCCCATTCTTGACACACTGGTAAGAGGTGGGCAGGGACAGTGGGGTCCTCTCCTTGCTTCATTGGTCAGTGGGGTTTTCTGTTTTCTTCAAACTTAATGCATTTACCTTTACTGTCACTTGAAAGTGTTCGTAAGTGAATTAGTCAGTGTGGTGGCTAAGACATTTCGTATTCTGGACACAGGTGAGAACTGCACAGGGGAGCCCTCCTGTAAGACACTTAGAGACAGTTGGTGTTTGTGCTAATAAGGAAAGAAGAAATTAATAGTAAGAAAAATAGTGAAAAGCAGGTTGAGGCAGGGTACTGTTCTTCAGAATTGACAAGGTTTTACATACTATGTTGGCATAAATTTTTTTTACATTTGTTTTCTTGTGTATATGAGTGCACACATGACTGTGTTCCTACTAAGGTGACAGTGTGGAGGTCAGAGGAGAACCTGTGGGAGTTGGGGAGTTAGTTCTCTCCTACTGCGTGGGATGCAGGGATTGGACTGAGGTCATCCAAGGTTGACAACAAGGCCCTTCACCCACTGAATTGTCTCTCCTGCTGCAGACTGACTTTCTTGATTGGACGTATGTTTAGTCAGGGAGAAATGATATAAGATGCTCATGATTAGACTTCACTTAGACCTTAAACTTTCTTGAGTAAATAATAAATACAGCGAATCTCAAGTGGCCGAAAGAGAAAATCCATTCACCTAGGGCACGAATTAAGTTTGGCATTGTGGTGGATCAGGTAGTGTTGGGATTTGGGTAGATTCTACCCTTTGTCTCAGTCTAGGTCTGTAGGATGTCAGTGCCGATAATGCTGGCCCTGCTCAGTGGAGGGTGTAGCGAGCAAAGGAATTGATGTAAGCACTGCCCACCACGGAGTAAGCACTTTGTTACCAGGCTGCTTGCTGCTGCAGTGGTGAAGCTGGCGAATCGCTTCCTTCTTCCTTTGGAATGAACTCTGAAATCTCAGTGCTCCCTACCCCATGCATGGTGGTGGTGGTGGTGTATAACCTTAGCGTTAATTCTATCAGCCTGCTCTCTGCTTTCTCCACTCACTCTGTCCTGACACTCCGAAGGAAGCTGCCACTCGCAGACATCCCCTTACCTGTGCTGGAAATGAGAACTTTACTCTTTCAGGTTTTGGGGCAAATGCAGCCCGCTGCCTGGGTTTGGCTAGGATTATGAGCTAAGAATGAGCTTCAATTTAAATGGTTGGAAAAAAGTCAAAAGAACGATAACATTTTTTATATAGAATTTGAACTCCGTTGTGTGCAAGCAAAGGATTACTGGCAACACAGCTGTGCACATCCCTGCTGCTTTCCATCAGGCTGCTGTGCCATGCATGGAGAGGCCGTAACTGAGATGAATCGTCTGCCAAGGGTTGATTGCCAGCCACTTCATCGAAACTTTGCCCACTCTCACCCCAATGTGAGATAATACCACAACGTTTTCATCCTGCTATGGTTTGTCATAGAAAACACAAAACATAATAATAATAATATTTATTTCTTTTTTCCTCTGTAGAATGACTTGTTCTTCTTAACGTTGTTGTTGTGTGAGGTAATGAGTCATCAGGCCAGGGCTTGTCTGGATACTCACATCTGGGTTATAGAACACAACTTGAAGATAACAGGAACCTTTCCCCTGCTTTTCTACGTGTACCGGCACTGGAAATCATGGGTTTTCCTCTCATAGAATGTGGAAATTGCACGTGAGCTCAGGGTTATCTAGTTGGATTTCCTGAAGCCAGAGAGGAAGAAGCAGGCACCAGGAGGTGACGTGAGTGAGCCATGGTCACAGGGCTGTGCCATCCGTAGAATCAGGGCCAGTGTTTACTTCTTGTTCTGACTCCATTCTGTGTGTGCTTCATCAGTCCCCTGTCCCCTAAAGCAGGTGACGAGGCCAGCGTATGTATGAAGCCTTGTAGACCCAGCCCAGCGAGGTTGTATCTGTAGGTTGTGCTCATGCTGAAGCTTTGCTGTCCCCTGTCTCTTCCCAGGTCATCTAGAGGGTTTGATAGATAGGACAAGAAGATGGAAATGCTGCTGTAGTGGATCCATCTCCTCACTCCTCTGTACTTTGGCTGAGTATGTTGTGGGCACAGAGGAGTGTTCAATCAAAATGGACGGAGCTGCACAGGGAGGAGTTCTTTCTGTGTGGACAGGAAGCAAAAAAAATATTGTACTAGTAACTGATCATCCTTCTAGTTCTTTGCTTATTGTTCTTCTAGGTCTGATCTCCTTTAACCTTTAGGCAGAATATACAGTGAGCTCCTGACTGAACCTTGCAAGAAAAAGTGGAAAGAGATGGGTTTTTGTGTTGCTTCTGCTGTGAAGTAAGTCTGGAAGGAAAGCAGATTTTACCTCTGGTTGTTAGTTTGGGTTTTTAGGTTTCTGGTGATTAGCACATGTAAATTGTGTAAGTTAATGGGGTCTGTTGTGTTCATCATTCATTCACACACACATATGCCTTTTACTCTCTAAGGCAGTAATCTTTCACAGTTGTAATTTGACTCATGTAGGAAATCTAAGCGTGTTTTTCTGTCACTGGGAGGTTGGTTGATATTTTGAGGTAGGGGAACATATTTTAGTCAGGTTACCTGCTTGATAAGGTGATATTATCCACTGGCCCTTTGTTGTTTTCTATTCTCCTGCTTCTTGTCTGGTTTTATTTAAATTAATCTATATTTATTTTATGTGTATGGTGTTTTTTCTGCATGCATGCCTGTTGCCTCTAGAGGCTAGAAGAGGACGTTGGATCCCTTGGAGCTGGAGTTATGGTGGTCATGAGCCTCCTTGTGCGTGTCGGGATTTGAACCTGGGTTGTTTAGGAGAGTATCTAATACTCTTAACTGCCGAGCCTTCTCTCTAGCCCAGCCATTTTTTGGTTTTTAAATTTATCCCTTTCTATGCGTTTGATTATCTGGTTTCATTCTTTTTTTTTTTTTAAATTGCTTTCATTCTGTTCCTCTCCAATTTCCTTTAAGCTTTGAAGCTCAATTTAATATTCTATGAATACATACCACCCTTAAAATATGTTATATTAAAATGCTGTGCATTAATTGGTAATTTTTCATGCATCTATTTTACCTGCTCACTTATTTGAGGATCCTGTAAGTCTCAATACACATGATATGAATCCTTTATATTGAAACTCAGCTTCATAGTCTCACCACCGAGTCTCACACCTGAGCTTTACTATAATTAGAAGTTTGTGATTGGTAGGGGACCATTGTCATACCTGGTGATAAAGGAGGAGTGTGGGCTAGAAACAGCTTTATGTGCATGGATGCTAGGTCAGGTTGTAAGAGTCATGGGATTAGGATGAGACTACAGTCTCCTTCCTGTTCTCACTAAAGACTCTCTGTTTCCCAGCAATGATGAGGGTCAGCGAGATGGCCTCATCTTTAAAATAGAAGAGTTAGGGACAGAAAAGAGAGTTGAGCTCTTGGCTGGAAGAATTATAAAAACAAAAAAACCACGCTAAGTGAGAGGGCACAGGAGAAGATAAAGGCCAGATTGGTTATATTTGAAATTTCATCCTAATGAGCTCTTTGGACAGAGAGCTAGACCAATAACACCAGGCTATTCCTGCTGTGTGTGCTGCCTCTGCGTCTCACAAATGAGGACCTCTAACCCTTTGTGCCTAAACAAAATTATTAAGAAGATGAAGTCAGGACACAAGAAAAAGGATAACATGTGAACTCATATGGGAATACTCGTGTTGTGATGTGGTCCGTGGAGGCTGAGGAGAGTGGACCAGTGACATAGCTGTCCTTACGGCTGGTGGAATACAGTGCTTTTTAACAAAAAGCTTGACTTTTAATTCCAATTAGCAAGACTGTTCACATTACACCTTTCAGCACTCTGGCATGCCTCGGGTTTTGCAGAGGAGGGCGCCCCCAACGTACACACCCCCCTTCCCTTTTGTTATTGCTGTTTATCATGAGCTCAGCAGAGCCTGTGCGTTGCAGGGTCTCCTCCAAAGTGTTTCTCCTGATTCCGTGTCGCCGATAGTGTCCCCATGACATTCAGTGGGAGAGCAGTTCTGATTTCGATGAAAACTTTTCTTTGACCTTTCTGCACGTGGGTGAAGCAGACCTTTGAGGAGGCTGATAAGAATGGCGATGGCTTATTGAACATCGAAGAGATTCACCAGCTGATGCATAAACTAAATGTCAATCTGCCCCGGAGAAAAGTCAGACAAATGTTTCAGGTATGTGTTCACCTTTGGTAAAACACAACAATTACTGATGTAATTAAGCACGTTGAAATGTTTTATTTTGTGAGGAGCTGGTCTTACTTGCTCCTCACTGTTTTCTTTTTTGTCTTCGATAAAGAGAGGCATTACGTCTCATCAAAGGAAAAGTTCTTCCTGAACGTCAGGAGCATTCGGTTTCATCCCCTGGACTGCTTCTCTGCCGCTGCTCTTCCCAGAGAGCCGTTATTATAAACACTTTCCCTGGCTCCTGAGCTGTGGCGTGAACTTGGTCAAGTGCTTCTGAGGGGATGAGAATGTTCCAGCTGCCTGCCGCAGGGCTGGGGGCTGTGGTGAGGGTTACAGTAAAGACCACATGGCAGGAGAAGAACAGGGCTGTCGGGAGCCCCCAGAGTGCTCTCTTGTTTCGGAAGAGCTTAAGGTTGAAAACCCACAGGGCTTGGAAGTGCTAAGGCGTCAGACAGAGTTCAAACCTCTCTTGGTGTGTGAGACAAGATGCTTTTTCCTCTCAATCCTTGAGGGAGATCCTGGGCTGGAATTTATTCTGAAGCATCCAGCTGGGCTGTGCTTGGGAATGAGCTGTGGTGGGCAGAGGCCAGACTGCACTGTTAGTAATGATCAGAAGTGAAATTACAAAATGGTACTTATTTGTAGATAAATCATATGCAGAATCCACGTTTTATAAAGACTTTTAATTGTATGTGATTAAGTCTCTATCTTAGACATATAGTAAGGAGGAAAGGTAAAGTGTTCTGTGTGTGGAGCTGTGGAGCTCTAACGACTTGCTGCTCTTAGCAGGGGCCATGTATTCCAAAAGCAAATAGAAGACAGAGGCTGGCTCCCTTCTCTGATCCCCTCAGGTGGTTCTGCTTGGGGAGACTCCTGTTTAGGGATGGTTTGGACTGGGGGTGTTTGGTTCCACTGCACTGGAGAACAACATGAGCAAAAAAAAAAAAAAAAGAGGAAGGAGTGAAACACAGGAAACTAGAAAATGTAAATTCATCAGATAAGTTTATTTATTTAATGGTTACTGTTTAAAATTAGCATATATGACAGGTTACATTATGACATTTTCATACATACTTTGGTTGATTCTCTTCCCCTCTCTGCCCCCATCACACACTTGCACCCTTGTGGCCTGAAGTAGTTTCTTTTCTATGTAAATCCCAAGACGGGGTCATACTATGTGGCCAGGCTGGCTCAGAATTTACAGAGCTCCTTCTGCCTCAGCCCCTTGTTTTGGGATAGTAAGCCACTGTATATATGGTGAGACAGGTTTAAAAGAGAATTCAGAGTCTCTTTTTAGGCTCTTAGATTTTACAATGGGTTAAGCCTGAAAATGACCGGGCCCATATGCCTGCTATATGTGAAATATGTCCATATAGGTCCTGAGTCTATCAGGGGTCTACAAAGAAAGGCTTATATTGGGAATGAAAGATTCAGGAGTTTCCATATAGATTAAGTACCTTCATGTGAAATTCTTGAGTCCAGAAGTATTTTGGATTTAAGATTTTATTTTTTGGGGTTTTGGACTATACCTTTAAGGGAAATCTTAAATATATCTGCTAAATAGGATTAAGCACATACACACACTTAAAGAACAGGGTTTCACTATGTA
Source organism: Dicrostonyx torquatus (assembly GCA_028555095.1). Classification (NCBI taxonomy): domain Eukaryota; kingdom Metazoa; phylum Chordata; class Mammalia; order Rodentia; family Cricetidae; genus Dicrostonyx; species Dicrostonyx torquatus. The sequence goes on along the minus strand of JAQHUG010000039.1, from coordinate 3,641,032 downwards.
GTTATGGCTGATCTGGAACTCACCATGTAGATCAGACTGGCCTAGAACTCGCATAGAGTTGCCTGCCTCTGCCTCCTGAATGCTGGGATTAAGGTGTGCATCGTCATGGCTGGCAGGATTAAGCACACCGATTTAAAATCATAACAGGAAAGTGAACGCTATACTCGATCTCTTAGATGCAAGGACTCTTCATTAGGCCCCATATATCAAAACCATTTATCAAAAATCCACATCCGCATTTAAGATGACAAGGTAGGAATAATCAGCTTCATAGAGAAGCTGTACAAGGCTGAACTATTTTTGTGTGCACTTAATTAATTTTGTGTGCACTTAATTAACCTAAAGTTAGCACTAAGCAAAAGTTTTCTTAAAGATTTGGAATGCTTTATGCTAATTTGCATGTTGCCGTTGCTCAGGGGCCATGCTAATCTTCTGCATTGTTCCATTTTTAGCATATGAGCCCCTGAAGCAAGCATGAGCAGCTAAGCAACATTTTCCTGAGCGGTTCGACTTTCAAGGCTGCATTTAAGTCTGTCTCACAGCTGAGGGTTCTTCCCTAAACCCAAGGCTTCAAAGTGCCACTCGCTTCCTGCCAGTTTTGGTTTCCCCACGATTGTGTTCGCTGTGAGTGAACGCGATCCTGTAAATGGTTCGGTGGCTCCGTGTGTCTACCCTGGCAGTCTAATGACCCACTCAGCCCATCTCAGGATCCGTGGTGAACAGTTCTGTACAATAATCACTGGGGACAAATAAAGCAAACATCCACCCGTACGAGCTGTCCGGACTTTTTCGGATAGCAGCCCCGCTCTAGGGGCTACAAGAGCCCGGAGCCCTCACGGGTCATCGGAAAGGTTGTCTTAGGGGAGGGATTACAGTTCTGAACGTAGCGGGAGACATGTGTCGAAGCACCGCCTCTCTCGTCTCCTTCATCTGTTGTGCTCAACGTGCCTTTTGGATTGGTGTCTTCAAAGACCAGCTGTTGGCTTCCTTGCTCACTTTTAAAGATAGGCATTAAAAAAAAAACTATCATTGCCCTTTGGTTTTGTTTATCGTTTTCCTTGGCTTCATTCTTTTTAGATTTTTTAGTTGAATTACTAGTTTTTTTTTTTTTTTTTGTTTTATCTTGTCTTTGAGACCAGGTCTCTTTATGCAGTCCAAACAGGCCTCCAACTAACCATCTGTCTGCTTTATCCTCTGGAAGGCAGAAATTGCAGGCAGTTCAGGTTTTGTTTAACACGTTCTAACAAACTGAGCTTCAAGCTTCGCTTTAAAGGTTTAACTGTATCATTAACGTTTTGCTGTTTTGCTTGTAATTTATATTTCTTTTTTAATATTTATTTATTTATTATGTATACAATATTCTGTATTTGTATGTATGCCTGCAGGCCAGAAGAGGGCACCAGACCTCATTGCAGATGGTTGTGAGCCACCATGTGGTTGCCGGGAATTGAACTCAGGACCTTTGGAAGAGCAGGCAATGCTCTTAACCTCTGAGCCATCTCTCCAGCCCCCGTAATTTATATTTCTGATGCTGAGATTGATGCGGGGCTGTCATAAAAAATTGAGTTTACCTAAAAAAAAATTATGCTTTGCTTGTGTGCATGGAAGGTACCTTGTGTGTGCAGTACCGAAGGCAGCCAGAAGATGGCACTGCACCTCCTGGCACTGGAGTTAGGAATAGTTGTACGCTGCCATGTAGGTGCTTAGAGCTGAACCTGGATCCTTTGCAAGAACAGCCAGTGCTGTGCTCATAACCGCTGAGCCGTCTCTCCAGCCTCAGTGTCATACAGATTTGAATTAGAGTTGTTCCCTTTAAGTGTTTACTTTCCTATTTAGAAGCATTATTTCATTTAAGATTTTTCTGTTGATTTATAGACATGCTATAGTCAAAGAAATTGGTTTATGGAATGTTGATTATAATTTGCTGAAGCTCTTGATTGCCTAATATTATTTTTAAATAATATTCCATGTGTGCTTAGAAGTATATTTTTGTGATTTATGTGTTGGTCCTTTTATGGTAAATGTTCCTTTCTTATTCTGAATTCCCTCGCTGTTTCTAATTCTTACCACCTTTCTGTACCTTGTCCAGGAAGCTGACACAGATGAGAATCAGGGAACCCTGACATTCGAAGAATTCTGCGTGTTCTACAAAATGATGTCTCTGAGGAGAGACCTTTATTTGCTGCTCTTGAGCTACAGTGACAAGAAAGAGCACCTGACAGTGGAGGAGCTGGCCCAGTTTCTGAAGGTGGAGCAAAAGGTACCATCAGGCTGTGGGGTGGTTTGTTCACGCCTGTGCTTGAGAGCTGTGTCTGTTGGTTAGTAGGTGTGGGTGTCCGCTTCATGCAGGATGCACTGATGAATAGCACTGATAAACAGGCTGTCAAGATCATACCAGTGCATCATTTAAATCACCTATGTCGTAGCTTTGAACGGCACTGGCAAGCTGAAACCTAGCACATATGACTTTTTATTTTGTCTCTGTTGAATATGGATATGTGTATTTGCCTACAAGGAAATGAAAGTTAACTCATTTCATTTTAGACTCACTGGTAAGATTTTCTTTATACTGTGAGGCATCAATAACACTGTAAATTTGAGCTTTTATTCATTTATGTCAGTATAAATTAATATTAGTAAAATATAAATTGATCTTTAATCATAGTGTAGTGTGTCTTATTAGCTGTGACAGAAGTCTTAGATCACACTGTGACACTGATAATTCAGATAGGAAGTTGGCATCTAATTATGTACAAAGGTTAGTAAATTAGGCCTTGCCTAGAGTAGGAATTCCTCAATCTATTTAAAGGAGAACATTAAATTTTAAATATAATATAGACTTATTTACGTTCAACAAGTTTAATTTTTTATATGGCTGTCTTAGAATTCTTTAAACTCCATTTCTTAGTACAGTGGAGAAATAAATGGGTTTATGTATAAATCTCAAACACAGGTGGACACTCAGACTGGTGACATTTCAGTTTAGTCCATTGCCATGTGAACTCAAAGTCCATTTCTAAGACATCGTGCTAAGTTTTGGAAATATGCAAACTGTACCCTTAGATTTCTCAAAGCAAAAGAGATATTTCTTGATGCTCTATAACTTTCAGAGTCTGTGATAAAATTATAGAATGCCAAGAAGTGAACCAGCATGCTTTGTTTTTGTTGTGTTGGGGCAGGGTTCTCGTGTGGCCGAGAAAAGTGGCATATTTTTAAGGTTTTCCCTTCTTAAGCTTATAAAACTAATTATGAATTTTAAAAATGATGCTGTTATATTGCTTTTCTGAATGGTTGCCTCCTTTAAGAGTATCTTTGAGGGGCTAGAGAGGTGAGTTTGTGGTTGATTTTCCAGAGGACCCAAGTTGGAATCCCAGCACTCACATTCAGTTCTCACACCACCTGTAACCACAGCCCCAGGGATCTGACACCTCTGGCCTCTGTGGGCACCAGCACTCACACGTACATAGGCACACACTTACAATTTTTTTCAAAAATTGTAATTGAGTAGAGGGCTGGAGAGAATGTTTTGCTGTTAAGAGAGTTTGCTGTTCTTACAGAGGAACTGAGTTCAGTTGCTAGCACCCATATCAGAAGGCTTGCAGCTGACTGGTATTCCAGCTCTAGGGGAACCAACATCCTCTAACCTCTCTGACCACCTACACCCATGTGTATTGACATGGGCAGAGACACACATATACACACAAATAATCCTTTTTTAAAAAGTATTTTTGTGGGCCAGTGGGATGTCTCACCAGGTTAAGTTGCTTGCTACTGGTTCAAGTTTCATGGACAGACGACCCAGGTGTTGCCAGAACCCACGGGATGGAAAGAGAGAATCTACAAGTTGTCCTCTGACCACCACCTGTGCAGCATGGTCTGTAATAGGTTTTCTGTATCGTGGTAATAGGTTCCTCCGCTGATGCAGTAAGCCAGATCAAGCCAAATTGAAAAAGTAAAGGAACAGGTTGATTTGAGCAACTGGGTGAGTTCTCCAGTCGCAGAGATCAAGGCAGGAGAAGTCACACTCTCGAACTAAAGCTGGGATCTTATACAGTCTGTAGGTGAGGGATAATGGCATGTCCGCCACAAACTGGGTTTGTGTCCAGGTATGGTCAACAGCTGGACATGTTAAGTGGGACCTGGAATGCTGGCAACTTCAGGGGAGGAGCTGCCGCAGCCGCCAAGAATGCAGAACTGGGCTTTTTGGCGCCTTTTCTTTTGTGGAGATTCTCTGAGAGTCCCAGAGATCGAGGCAGGAGAAGTCACGCACCCAAACTAAAGCAGAGAGCTTATGCACTCTGTAGACGAGGGATGATGACGTGTCCTCCACAAGCTGCGTTTGTGACCAAGTATCATCAAAAACGGAATGCTTTTGGTGGGGACTTGGGCTGCTGGCAACTTCAGGGGAGGAGCTGCCGCAGCCGCCAAGAATGCAGAACTGGGCTTTTTGGTGCCTTTTCTTTATTGGAGTTTCTCTGCGAGGGTAGGGTTTGGAGGGAGGGGAATGGGGCCTTGGGGATTAAGCAGGAGTGGACGGGAGGTTCCAGTCGAACAGTCTGCACGTGTCCATGTGTCTTAGGGTTACTCTTGCTGTGTTGAGACACCATCTCATCACAAGCCGAAAGTAACTTGGGGGAGGAAAGGGTTTCTTTCACTCATGTTTCCATATAACAGTTAATCGTCATCGAAAGCAGTGGGGCAGGAGCTCACATAGGACAAGAACCTGGAGGCAGGAACTGGTGCAGAGGCCATGGAGGAGCGCTGCTAACTGACTCCTGCTTTGCTCAGCCTGCTTTCTTATAGCATCCGGGATCACCAACCGCCGGGTGTCCCACCCACAATGGGCAGGGCCATTCCCCATCAATCACTGACATCCGGGATCATCAACCTCCGGGTGCCCCACCCACAATGGGCAGGGCCATCCCCCATCAATCACTAATTAAGAAAATACCCTTGGTGGCGCATGCCTTTAATCCCAGCACTCAGGAAGCAGAGGCAGGTGGGTCTCTGTGAGTTCGAGGCCAGCCTGGTCTATAGGAGCTAGTTCCAGGACAGGTTCCAAAGCTATAGGGAAACCCCACCTCAAAAAACCAAATAGCCGGGTGGTGGTGGCCCACGCCTTTAATCCCAGCACTCGGGAGGCAGGTGGATTTCTGTGAGTTTGAGGCCAGCCTGGTCTAAAACAGCTAGCTCTAGGTCAGGCTCCAAAGCTACTGAAAAACCCTGTCTCAAAAAACCAAAACCAAACAAACAAATATAAATAAATAAATAAATAAATAACTAGAATACCCTACAGACTTGCCTGCCTGCAGATGGATCTTTACAGGCTTTCTTTTTTAGTTGAATTTCCCCCATCTCAGATGACGTTAGCTTGTGTCAAGTTGACATAAAATTAGCCAGCACACTCAACATACGAAATAAATAGATAAATGAATGAAAAAAATGCCTTTGCCAAGATTAAGATGCTAATGCATTGCTAATATACACTCAATCGGTCTCACTTAGTTTTGGTACTAATTTGAATTAAATTGAGTTTAAATATTCTTACTCTCAGTGTGTGCATGAGTGTGTATGTGCGGACACGTGCCACAGTGTGGAAGCCAGAGGGAAATATTTGGGCATTGGTTCTCTCCTTTCATCTTTACATGGGTCCCAAGGATTGATCTCTGGTCAGTCAACAGGTTTGGATGGCAAGCATCTTTACCCATAGAGCCATTATGATGTACCCTAAATTAAATTTTTGCAGTGACTTCTAAAAAAATATTTTAGTTGTGTGTGGGAGGGAAGGCTTGTACAGCTGAGGTGAACTTGTTTCTGTTCCAGCGTTCCAGATCTTGAGACTTTCTTTAACTCTCTCCTGTTTAGACCAGAAAAATACCAGTTTTACTTGTCATAGCCCCAAACTCATCTGATGTTTTCATCTGAGCCGGCTGAGTGCTGCTTGCAGGCTCAGAAATGGCAAAAAGGCTCACCAATTCAAATCTACTCTCACTGAGCAGAACAGGGACTTTTTAGGATACTGAAGTGCAATTTTCGAATTACATTATTTTTAGGACTAGATGAATTGGCTAATTAGGTTCTTCAGACTTTTGCTTTAGAGAGAATGAGAAAAAGCAGCAAAACTTTGGCAAACTCAGTCCATACATGTGTTTTCTCTGTATAATTTGCTGTATAATTTAAGACTGAGCCTCAGTCTTAAATGTTTTCATTATAATGCTTTATAAAAGTTTGTTTTCAGTTTATAATGAACAAGCAGCAAGAAAACCTTTAGTTATTTTTGTGCTAATATGGACTTACAGAATGTTATCTTAGCATTTATTTTGATTGACATTTCTTTGTAGTAGAGATAACTACTTTTCCCATGTGTTTACTTTTTATGGATCTAAGTACTGCATGCTAACGATTGTGCATGCAAATTTCATCTTTTTTTTTTGCGTTTCAGTTGTATTGTTTTTAACTTAATTTTAAAGCCCTCTATGAAACGGAAAATTTGCTCATATTCAGTCTTTCCTTTTTTTCTATTGTGCTATTTTGGGGGATGTTTGTCTGTAAGAAAGAATAAGAAAGAAAAGACAGACAAACTAACAAGGAACCAGCAGATAAAGGTGTCACTCAACCAGTTTCCTGGGACGACTCATCCATTTAAATGCCAAGAGAACAGTCCTGAGCACCGCCTTTGCTCTCACTTAAGAGAAGGCTGTACTCAACTACTGGCTGGTTTCAGTGCCATCCTTGGTGTCTCTTAAAGTTTCTAAAGTTCAATCTATTAAGCCTGATTTCTAATAAGATGTTTCTATTCCCTATTCAAGGGAGTTAGCACTTGTTGTGAATGGGCTGTTATTATTGTTTGCCCGGGTGGTAGTGGTAGGACAGGGTTAAGCAGACCCGGATATACTCCTTGTATCGCATTTACCTCTCTGTATTAGTTACGTTTCTATTGCTCTGATCAAACACCATGACCACTGCAGTTTATAAGAGAAAGAATTTAATTGGGCTTATGGTTCCTGGGACTTAGAATCCTTGATGACTGAGCTGAGGCCTGGAGGCAAGAATAGCTGAGAGCTCACATCTTAAACCTCAAGCAGGAGGCAGAGAGAACAAACTGAAAATAAGCCTTTGGAAAACACCAAAGCCTGCCCCCAGTGACAGACCTCCTCCAACACGGCCACCGCCCCAACCTTTCCCAGCTAGTTAGTTCCACCACCTGGAACCCAAGTATTCATACATATGAGCCTTTGGGGGACATTCTCGTTCAAACCACCACAGCCTCTCATTCTCAAATCTGTGAGTCATTTTATAGGTTGCTTTTGGTAACCATGTTGCCCTGGCAGGATTAAGGTAAGAATGGAAATAGTTGTTTTTAGCTAATTTCTTCTATTAACTGTTCAATAAATGGTCATGTTTCCTTAGTTGCACAGATTTGGACATTTCCGTGGAAACTATGTAAGATTAAAAGTGATCAGGTACCCACACACATGCTAGGTTTTACAGTTCCATAGAGAATAGAACTTTTTTCTTTACCCTTTGCACAACTTGAGGATATTAAAAGCATTTTAAGAAGAAAAAAACCCAGAGATTTCTGTGATAAATTTTCACGACGTAGAGAAGACTTGATAAGGAAATGAGGATATGAAGAATTAAGAATACCTGTGTATGTTTTATGTCTGGTCTTTTGACTCATGGACAGACATGCAGACATGGGGAAACGTGATTGGTGGAAAGACTGTGATGTCATGCTGTAGGAGGAGAGGAGAAGCTTGGCAAGACCCGTTAGTTCAGATCCCTCTGGTTATCTGCCCTTGGCTCCTTCTCTGGGTGTATAGGGAGGGCATCTTCTGAATGTTGTATTACACCCTAACTCAGGGAAAAATCCAGAAAGTCCTTCCCAGGAGTAAACACCTGCTTAAAGGGAAAAGAGCTGGGGGGTGGGGTGGTCAGAGACACCTTCCTGCACTTACTATTTCCTCACGTTCTGAGATGCTGTGTGTTAGGGTAGCCAGTCCTGAATCCCACCACTTATACACAACACGGATTTTCTTCTAAGTTCTCCTTTGCCTCATCACTCCCACATCGGCCATGATGTAATAAAACGATAATAATGATGGTAACAATAATAACAGTAATTTTATATGTAATCTTTGCTCCCTGATCTTGATAAGGAGCCATTAAAACCTTTGGAACTTCCTGAGTGATTGGATCACTTTGTTACTTCCAGCGAGCCAGTCCCCTTTAGATCTGAATCTATTGGACCTCCGAATAGTTTCAGCCATGTGATGGGAGACTGTGAGCATAGGGAAGGGAGAGGGAGCTGGGGAGTAAATCAGTAACTTTGGTCAGTGATATCATCAGTCTGTACCTTCATACTTCTATCATAGACCCTCCATAAATGAAACGCCCTGGGGCACAAGGCTTAATGAACACACTCAGGTGCCGTGAAGGGAAGCTGTCCTGAGAGGCCGTAGGTCTCTACAGCCACTCCACTTCTGAGCAGTTCTTTTCTCTATTCCTGAGCTGTCATTTAGTATACATAGATAACTGGGGGGAAAGCCCTGGCCCTCTGTGAGCCACTCTATTGAATGACCAGACCTGAAGAAGAGTGGGGGAACAGCTTAAAGCCAGATCCGTGATGATGCTAAACAGGTTTCTCTGAGCCCTCCTATTAGGCAGGCACTTTTCTCAGCCTTATTTTTAATAATCCGCTTTTATAAAAATCATGCTGTTTCCTTAGCCAGGATTCCCATGCTCAACCCTGCAACTCCTCAGCCTGTTTCCTGCCCCCAGGCACTACTCATGCCTAAGCATCTTGGTTGGCTTTCTGCAAGAATCCTGTCTTTTGGTTTGTCCTGCTTGAGTTCCCAACCTCTTCCTCCTGGTGGTGCTTTATCTACTCATGCTCGTTCTTTCTGATTTTCAACCTTGCCTCTTTTTCATGCAAAGGGCAGCTGGTACTCATTTTTCCCACCTCACAATCTCAAGCTTAAGGTCGGTCTTAAATGTGACTGAGATATTCAGAAGTGCAGCAATGTGAAGAATTAAAATTAAAATGCATAAACCTAGTGACTCTAACTTCATCTAGGCTGGTGGAATCTCTCCAGCCCATTTGCATGTCAGTAGTGCATATTGCTTGCTAATGGGCATACATTTCTTTCCCTTCTCTCGTTATGCTGAAATTCTGCCAGTGAATTTTCTGGTTTGGGGGAAATGGAAGCCAGTGCTATGTGAAGTCTGCCCTGGCAGATCTGTACCTAGTTTAATTTCTAAATTAGCTTGAAGCTACTGACATTTGGGTAGGGCTTGAAACAATGTCTGTCTGTCTATTATCTCTCTGTCTGTCTATCTATCTATCTATCTGGCTATCCATCTATCTATCATCTATCTAATCTAATCTATCTATATTACTGTACCTCAAGAGGCAGAAACCGCAAAGGGACATTTTAATGTATAGATACTTTAAGGTTTGGTATTTCAAGCACTATATAACTGAATCACAAGGTAGGGAAATATTTGTGACACAGAAAAAAAATACTGAGTTTCCTTCATTGGGAAAAACTTTTTGGGTCATTGCACCTGGAAATACTTTGCCCTTACTAATAATAAAAATCTAAAATTAAGCCAGAAGATTATTATTTTAACCCATTGATTTAGTGAACATTAACAAACATGGTATCTACTTTAGCCTGTAATTGGTCTAATTATTCAGTGCAGCAGTTTTACAAGTCTGAAACTGTTCAGAATTTATCAGTACACTTTGATCCATTTTACCTTTAGTCATTTGTCCTAAAGAAATAGCTATACAAAAAGAACATAAAATAGCTATAAAAAGCATATACAGAAAATGTTCAAAAGGTGTGTTTCAGCTTTCTTTGTAATAAAGAAAAATTGAGGACAATCTAACGTGTGCAGTCAGAGGATCATTAGACAAACAGGAGCTTGACGGCATTTGAGTTTTGAAGCTGAATTTGCTCAATGGGACAAACCTGAGGCATTTTGGTCTCTGGCCCAGTGATTCATTAGCTTCTTAAGACATAAAATTGCTTACAGACTCTAGAGTGTTCATCTTTTAAAACATACTCAGTTGCAAAATGTAACACCACTGCTGGTCACAGGTAGTATCAAGAATGATGCGAAATCAAATAGTTGCCCATTGACAGAGTCTTATTTCACCCAGATTTATCCTCACCAGATAGAAAGTTAGAAACTTACCTCAGGGTAATTTTACCAGTTATAGTGAGTTGAATATTGATGCCGAAGATCTAAGTGGATGTACTGGAGCTAAAGTGAGTGTTGACAGATACAGTTACAATATTAATTTGAAGTGGGCCTTAAACCTGAAAGTGAAACATTTCATAGATGAGTAGTACAAATGGGCATACAGGAACAAGGCCATAGGAAGGCGAAAGGACACGGGAAGAAGATCATAGGAAGGAGAAAGGACACGGGAAGAAGGTCATAGGAAGGAGAAAGGACACGGGAAGAAGGTCATAGGAAGGAGAAAGGACATAGGAAGAAGGTCATAGGAAGGAGAAAGAACACAGGAAGAAGCCTATTGTCCGAGCCTGCTCCAACAATGTCAACTGTGGTATCTGAAATGGGGGGGTTGCAAGGATTGAGGAAATGGCAGATTGGAAGGAATTGAGGCAGAAAACACAGGCTAGATTCCAGAGGTCTGTTGGTCAAGCCAAAGAGCCTCGAGTTTGTTGCTCAGCCGGCATATATACTAATTACAGGCAAAAGCATATCACAGAACAGCATAAGCAGGTAAATCACCTCCGTGCAGTGTCCTTGAGAAAGAAGGAAGTAGCCTCATTATCTATTCCATGAGTGCTGCTAGCAGCAAACAGTTTTTATTTTTTAACAGGATGTGCATTTGGCTGGCGTTCAACAGCCCGTGTGCTAAAAGATAATGTGTTCTCTCTCATGGGCAAAATGCTCTTTCTTATGGGCCTAATCGAAGCTTTCTCACAGTTCTCCAGGATGCTGGAGCAAGCAGAGCAGGTAAGCTTGAACTCAAATGACTGTTAAGTCAGAATGGACCCCAGGTGGAAACTGAGTCACATGTGGGCTACCACAGGCCGTATGGAGAAAGGCACACAGAAGAAGGCCATGGGAAGGAGAAAGGACACGGGAAGAAGGTCATAGGAAGGAGAAAGAACACGGGAAGATGGTCCTAGGAAGGAGATGCAGATGGCAGTGCTCCTCACACTGGGGAAGCATGCCATTTTCTGATACAAGGGGAGGTGGGGACCGGCTTTCCCTCAGAGACTTCAGGGGAGCTAATCCTGCTGATACCTCGGTTCCGAACTTCTACCTTTCATGACCATGGCAGAATAAGTTTCTGTTGTTTAAAGTCCCCAGCTTGTTGTTGTATAGTAGCCTTAGATATCTAACATAATGACCCAAAGTGTGTATGGCAGGGGATCCTAAGGTTTAACTTCCATCAGAAATCAAGTACAGTCGCATGGCCCAAGAATCTTACAGGGAAGCCAGGAATCAGCTTTGCTTGTGATCTTCTGTCCCAATTTATTATTGACTTGGTTTTAAACGTGCCTTTAAATAAAATTACAGCCGTAAACTGAGAATGAGACACTAGGGGAAAAGATTCAGAAGGAGGAAAGAGGTCAGAGAAGCTTAAAGAGTAAGGAGGTAACCACAACGGAAGGTTTATAAAGTGGAGGAAACAGAGCAGACAGAGCCGAAAGTGGTAAATGATACGTAGATGGGAGGGAATTATCAAGCAATAAAAAGAGAGGAATCTCTAGAGAAGCCAGGTGAGGGCCCTGCCACGATGGAAGACGAGCCACGCAGCTGCAGCTCAAACTCTTTATTGTAAAACCAAAGTGAGAACAGAGAAGACCGAAGCTAACTGAGTTAAGCTGAGACAGGATGTGTAAGCATGCTTGGCATGAGCACCACCTCAGGACTTTCCCAATGCTACTTGGAAGTGGAGAAACCAGGAGCAACAATTCCAACCTAGAGCATTCTGTTGCACTAAACTGTCAAAAAAAAAAAAAAGGTGTGTATGTGGAAGAAAAATCTCTGAGTCTGTACAAAACACCTGCAAAATGTCGACATTCGACTTCCGTGGACCTCGGCTGTGATTATCACACAGTGAAGACGAGGCAGAGCTCATCAACGCTCTGAATCAGACAAGTGTAGAAGAGGCAGGACAATGAATTCAGGAAGGGGACAATGAAATTCAGAGGGCATTTCCTGCCTTACTGTTATGTGAAAAAGTATACCAAGGAGCCATTAGAATTGTGGGAATTATTTGCGGTAGATTTATTAAAACTCAATCAGCAGGGATTGCAGCAACCGATAAACCCCAAACACCTTGGGAATGCATAGGATATTCCCACATTGTGTCCTCTCTAGTGTTCGGTGCTTGCATAGCTGGAATAATTGAAACAGCAGATTATTTAGTAAGTGTTATGTGGGTGCACAGTGGGATGACGAACAAGGTGGGAAAACTCTGTTGACGCAAAAAAGCTTATATTATATGCAGCTTGCATAATGTTTAGCACAATAGGTCAACAGGTAAGTGTATACATTGACAAAATAGTGTAAACACAAAGAGGAGTGTGGGGGTCCATTCCAAAAGAAATAGAAGTATTAGCTTTGTTGCCTTTGGATTCTGGATAGATAAAAAGAAATTGCATTTAGTCTTAAACATGCGATTTTGACTTTCTCAATAATGGGTTGAGTTATTTGAATAAAAATAAGTTCAGCAATATTAAAATTTGCCAATTTTGTGTCAGGTTTGTGTTTAATGTGCTAGGGATCGTGACCATGAGAAATGTAATCATGCACTCCATCGCCTCAGTTTTGGAATTTCACTTACTGGGACGATAAGCAGGGTTGGAACATGGATACTTTTACAGATACATTGCTGGTTTCTCCAACTCATCTGTATTGTGTGTACTTGCCTATAATGTGAGGGCTTCTTCTCTTCTAAATGATTTTAAAATAGAGTAGTTAACAGAGCAGAATAGAGTCCAGTTTTAAATCATGCAAGAAGCCAGATTCTAGTAACTGACTTGAAATTGTAAGACCTTCAAAAATTAAAAAAATTGAGCTATATCCTTCAAATATTTTAGTAGAACTGAAGAAAAACATCAAGGGATTGACCTATAAGAAAGCAAAATGTTGCCAGGCGGTGGTGGCGCACGCCTTTAATCCCAGCACTCAGGAGACAGAGGCAGGCGGATCTCTTTGAGTTCGAGACCAGCCTGGTCTACAAGAGCTAGTTCCAGGATTGGTTCCAAAGCCACAGAGAAACCCTGTCTTGAAAAACAAAACAAAACAAAAAAAACCAAAAAACAAAAAGAAAGAAAGCAAAATGTTTAGACTTAAAACCTAGGAAGTCCAAATTTGTACTTAGGTCCCTGCTTCTTACAGTTTTGGGACTTTGGTGGCACTGCTTAGCTATTCTCTGCATTGGTTTTCTTCTCAGTAAACCGAGATAGAAAGCATTAAGTTTGGATGACAATTGTGCGGGCTGGAGAGATGGCTCAGTGATGAAGAGCACACACGACTCTTGCACAACCAGAGTTCTGTTTTTAGTCCTCACTTCAGGTGGCTCATCACTACCTAACTTCAGCTGCAGGGGATCTGACTCCCTCTTTCAGCCCCTGCAGGTTTCCAGGTCCTTGTGTGGGTTCAGGGACAGGCCTGACTGGGAGCAGTGAGGGATGACACAGAGAACTAGCTGGAGATTGTGGACTGGACTTTCTGATGGAGAGTCTCAGCCTTCGGAAGCTCAGTGTGTTTATTATATACTTTTGAACAAGGAGGCAGAATTAGTCACGAAGGAAGGGTTTATGGTGTAAAACTGGATCAAGGAGATAGTTTTTAGCTAATCTCAGCAGGAGCAGTTCCTGTCGTCTTAAAGCTACAAATATCTAGGAAGAGAAAGTGGACATCTTCTGCACACTCAACACCAGCCCTCAGATCCCAGAGGAAGGCTTTGCCGTTTCTTTGAGCCTAGCCCAAGGAAAGCACTGCAACTCTCCTTGACATATCCGTGTCTCATCAACAGCACACATTGACTCAGGACTTCACACACTAACGGCGTCTACGGCCGACACCTGTGCACAACATGCACATTTAAAGATAAAATAGGTTATAATAACTATTTTGCATGATATCGATATGCAAATGTAAAAGGCATCATAAAGAGAGGCTTAAAAATGGAAAGTGTCATGCCATCGAGATGCCGCTTCTTACATGAGAAGACAGTGGGGCTAGATGGGGGCAGATTCACCCTAACTTCGGCTCTCATTAGCAGAGTTTAAACAGGCAGTCCTTACAGCACACGGCAATTGGTAGACAGTTATTTCTAAAAATCTTTTAGTTTTGTGAAGCCTTTACTAATATTTTCATTAATTTGGTGAACCCATCATCAAGTGTGATTTTAAAAAAATCTAATTCTGCCTTGTGTCTTGAGGTAATAATGAGTTCTCTGCTTATCAACCATCACCTCTACCCTAGAGTGATGGGTGCTTTGTTGTTTGTGTTTTGCTTTAGACCTCATGGGTTCCTGGTGGTTTACCTGAGTGTAACTTATGGCCTCTGCACCTCAGAACAAACGCCCTCATACCTGAATAATTGCAAAGTGACCAAATATCAGTGTGATTTCCTTTTCTCTCCTTCCTCTCTCCCTCCCTCCCTTCCTCCTTTCTTCCTTCTTTCTTTCCTTTCTTCCTTGGTTTTTTGAGACAGGGTTTCTCTATGTAACCCTAGCTATCCTGGAACTCACTCTGTAGACCTGGCTGCCCTCGAACTCACAGAGATCAGCCTGTCTCTGCCTCACGAGGGCTGGAATTAAAGATGTGCACCACCATGCCTGACCATGGTGTGGTTCTTTTTATATTATGAGAAATTACCATTTAGGTCACGTGTGCTAAGTCTAACTTACAGTAGACAAGCTCACTGCCGTCTGGGTCCCTGGAGCTCCTTGGAGACATTGCACTTCTGTGTACCTAACCATATTTCCTGGTGGTGTGGTCATGATTATGGACTTTACTCAAAGGATGCACTGCTGCAATGCAGCTCATTTGGAAAACAAGGCATTGTGTATTTTTTAAAATTGACCAAAAAAAAAATCCCAAACCAAACAAACAAATAACAGTTTTTTTTCTCTTGCAGAAAGTTTGAGTGCTATTAAATAGATGACTAGTAAAAAAAAACAAACAAAACAAAAACAAACTCTAGATTTTACTAAAACCCATTGGGTCCTTTAAGGAATCTGTTTTCAGTATTCGTTATTTTATCACAAGATTGGCTTCCTTTATCATTCTTCCATCAGCACTTAAAATGTCACTGGTAGATTTCAGAGAAAATGGATTTTTCTTTTTTAAAATAAAAATAACACTTTTTCTTTTCTGTGATCTGGGGGATCAGATCCCCAGATTTATAAATGTTAGACCAGTGTTCTATCATTGAGCTATCCCAGGCCTGCCCTCAGGATTTATGTTGGCAATTAAACAAATTGTTTCAAAAGAGTTTCCTTCTTGGTGCTGCAAAATGCTCCCTCAAGTGTTTATTCCCTGACTCTTGCCACGACTCTGTCCAGTAGCCATGTCAAATGTAAATGACTTTCGTAGTCATCCTGTTACTGTGAGTTGGTTGATTTGGACAGAGCCCATCTACGGCAGAGCTCATTCTGCGGCCGTGTGGTTGCTTCTGCCCACTTTTGTGTCCCTGAATCGCTATACCTGACTGTTCAGTGGAAGATTCCTTAAAGACGCCTGTACTGCCAAATTTACTTAGAAACGTTCTATTTTGATAAACCATAACTTTCCTCCTACATATATTTATGACTACCACAGTTTAGTTTTTATATAAACATCATTTATTTTGCAGGTTACTACCATGTAGTGAGTGGGTTTGAGGCAATAGTTTTGCGTTCGTTTTCTTTTATTCCTTCATGGAGAGCATTTGTTTAAACATCAAAGGGCTGTGTTCGCGGACTAAAGCAGGAGGATGCTTGGGCATATTAAGGTCACGGTCACCCTCCAAAGATAAAAGACGGAAATGAGTCTGGGAACTTCCAAGAGCACTTGCTGCAGCCCCTGCCATGCCAAGCGAGGGGTCCTAGTCGGTCCCTGTTGCTGCAGTGTAGGGGGACACAGCTCATGAAGTAGCTGGTACTCTCTCTCTGTTCTGCTTTCCTTAGATGAGTAACGTGACAGTGGACTATTGTCTTGACGTCATAAAGAAGTTTGAAGTTTCTGAAGAAAACAAAGTGAAAAATGTCCTCGGTATTGAAGGTAACCAGAGGTCTTAATCTCCATTTCTCTGTGTCTCCCATCTACTACATAAATTTTATTGTAGTTTCTAGGAAGCAAAATTGGTAAATATTCATGGCCTTTTAGGTAATTCAGATAAAGCCTGAAAGCATACATTTTTGTGCAAAGCCAAATTGATGGTTTTGGTTTCTCCTTATTTTTGCAGTACTCCTTAAACAACCATCGTGTGTGATGAATGCCAAGAAATATTTGAACCTCACTCAAATGGATAATCTTTCATTTTAGAAATAGGCACGTTCTGATGATTGCAGGAAGAGAAATTTGGCCCCCAAGCAAAGAATCTAGAAAAGTTCTGATTTGAAAATAAACATTTTAAAAATAAAATGTCAAAACTTGTTTTGTTTTTCCCAATGGGTAGCATTTTGGAAACTGTTCGACATGGAAGCCTTGTCACCAGAGCCACCTCGGTTTATAGCTAGAGAAAGGAAGACCAAAAGAAATGACGTCATTTGCTCACAATGCTGCACTCAGAATCTAGTTCCTAGGATTTGTACATAAATAATATGGTATAAATATAGTCACTGTGTGTATGAACTGCACACCTTTAACATATGCAGAGAAATAAATGATAGGCTGTGCGATTTCCCAAGTAGAAGAGATAATTTTAGCTGGAATCTCAACACCCCCTAAGAACAGGCAGAGTCACAATTGATAGCTGACTTCCAGTGTTCCAGTATCAGTGTAGACAGATTGTGCGTGCGTGCGTGCGTGTGTGTGTGTGTGTGTGTGTGTGTATGTGTGTGTGTGTGTGCTAGAGACTGGTCTTCACTAGATTCCTCAAGTAGACCCTGAACTTCTGGTCTCCAGCAGTCAGGCCCGTGACAACACACATGGCTTGATGAGGAATCTTTATGCTGCATTCTTATTTCCTGGGGTGGAAGAGAGTAAAAAATGAGGGGGAATTATTTTAAATTTTCTATCATTAAAACTATTTTAGAACAGAAGACAAACTAACTTGGGCCTCTTAAGACTGTTACTAAGATATAAACATTTTTTCTTGAGGCTTCCCCCAAAGATGGCAATTAGATGTGGTGTCTGGTTTTAAGCATAACGGTTGCTTTATGTTTATGATGAGGAAACTCTGAAGATTCAGGATATTTCCAGACTGGATTTTATCAAATGAGTCTCCAAGACTTGAAACACCTTATTGTAGTGGTACCTACTTCTGGTCAGTCGTGTCTTAATTCATGAACCCACGACAGTGCTTGCAACTTCTATTCACGTTTGTGTTGTGAAAGCTTACAGGAAAACTGATAGATTTTCTACATTAACCTTTAGGCACTGTTTCTAAGGTATTTATGCGAAAGCCATTGGCAGCTTTTTTCCCAAAGCCAGTTTCACGGTTAGTCACCCTCCAAATTTAGACAATGCTCAAAGGTTTAGCCTTAAACTTTGCTATGTGCTGTTTTCCAGAACATAACAACTTCTCAGTTCCTGCTTGATTGATGTGTAAGTATGGCTCTAAGGCAACACTGGTCACCCCCGAGGTCACGCTACACAGACAGCTTGACTTTAGTACTTAATTAATGTGTTTGTCATGACAACATGTCAATTCATTTTTCTATAGGATATATTTAAGTGGCGACTCATATTTTTTTCTACTCTGGCATCAAGCAAGCCTCTCTTGGCTCCAGTTGTCACCACAAGCGTTGTCCCAATACTTGCTTATGACCATTCTTGACCACTTTTTGTCTTTCTTGGCATCGGTTAAGTAGCTATTCTTTGCAAGCTGTGGCATTTCCCTCTTTCTTCTGAAGGCTTCACGAACTTCATGCGTAGTCCTGCTTGTGATGTGTTTAACCCTTTGCACCACGAAGTGTACCAGGACATGGACCAGCCCCTCTGCAACTACTACATTGCTTCCTCTCACAACACATACCTGACAGGGGACCAGCTCCTTTCTCAGTCCAAGGTGGATATGTATGCACGGGTCCTACAAGAGGGCTGTCGGTGTGTAGAAGGTAAGTGGAGTTTCCCTGAACTCCGGCGGGATGGGTTAATAGGCCATTTAAATAATAGAGGCCAAAAAGCTTTTTCTATATTAATTACATATATTTGCTCATTATAAAGTCATTCTTTTCCTTGTCTCCTTATTTTCAGTCATGAGAGAGAGAGAAATTTGGGAAACATACACTGACTTGTTAAAAAAAAATTAAAAGTAACAATCTCCCTAAACAGATGTTTTAAAATAAAAAACAGCAAATGTAGTTTCAGGCAACTATTTATTTTGAAGAGACTTCATGGTCCACATTTATTAAGTTGCTAATCAGTCTCAGTGGTGAGGACACAGATATAAGTAAGATGTGGTATTTGACTTTGAAGAGCTCACAAATTGTGAGCGAGTATATACCAAAAAATGTAGTATGATATAAGGATTCTGTTGGCTGAGTCACAGGCATGGTGTTGGAATGTCAATATAGGCAAATAGAGTGTGAGGTGAAATTTAAGTAATCAAGCAGAGTTGGGTCAGGCATAATGGTTTTAGGTTCAGATTTTTATTCGGGGGCTAGTGAAGGAATTTTTCCCCTTTGGCCTGCTGCTTGAAGGGACCAGATCATCATGATGGGGAAGGCGAGGTGTGAGCATGAGGAGGCTAGTCACGTTGCATCCACGGTCTGGAAACAGAGACATGCGTGCTCGCTGCTCATCAGGCTTTCTCATTTCCCCCCAGCTCATGGGATGGCATCATCCATGCTTGAGCGGGTCCCTTATCCTCAGTTCAACCTCTCTTTATCTTCATCTTGCAATAGAAAACACGCTCATTCTTTTAAGGGTCTCCAAAGTCTTCATAATCGATACTATTTAAGGTTCGCTTTTTTCTGAGACTTAGTTACTCACAACTGTGAGCCTCCTGTAAAAATCTAAAAACAATACAATGGCCCAGAGAACATAACCATTTCCAAAGTAGAGGAATGGGGGCCTAGTCCAGAAAGATCCCACCAAAGCAACCCTGAATCCACGAGGGTAAGCACCGAGCCCTGCATAGCTCTGTCCGGCATTGGAGCTGTTGGTCGCATCACCTGGATTCCCACAAGCTTGAGAAGTCCTTTCTGCAAGCTCTGTTGCCTGGTATACCTATGGTTTCTCTCTTGAGAACTCCGTGAACATCTTACATCTCTGACGTCTCCAATATCTGTGATCTTCCTTGCAACTTAGGCCCACTTCACATCTTCATAACTGATTCAGAAGCCCCGTTTAGGGAACCCTACCATGCCAAAGGTTGCCTGACCTCAAAGGATGTTTAGAATCTTGGTGCAAGTCCCACAACTCCGCACTCTTGAGTCTTGCATTTGTGCAAATCCAGCTCCCTCTGACTACTGCTGAGTTCTGCTGCTGCTTGCCACGTGGCCTGGCCAAGTTGGACTATCACTGCCGCAGCCTCTGTGTTCTTTTATGGCTGAAACTGGGAAAATACTTCCTTCATCAGCCTGACTCAAGCAAGAAGCTCTTTTTGCTAAGAACATAAAAGTTTTTCAAATGAGTTCGTATTGTTTCATTTGGGAGCCTTGGATTGAGCCCTCCTTGTGTCTCCGTGTCTTGCCCTCAAATCATCACCTTTTTATTGCCAAGTGCAGAGTCCTGATTTTTTCCTTAGTGTCCTCCCCCAGTTGCCAGGGCTTGGACCCAGAGCCTTAGGCATGCTAACGCTATACCCCAGCCTAGTGGTACTAACTTCTTTAATAATTATAGTCGGTTTGTTCCCACCTGCCCTGTGCTCGCTTTTAACGTTCTTTAAAAAGCTGATTTTCTCACTGTACTGCATATTTTCATATCTCTGTGCTCCACTTTCTGCTATGTCTCACTGTGAATCTGGGTAAATGAAAAGGACAACAGTAACTATGGCGTACCATAAATGTCACTGTCTTCAGATCTCCTCTGCCAAATAAGTTGATCCATCAGGACACAAGCAGATCCGGTCTGATTCTTTGCCAGAGTATTTCACGAGTAACCTCCGAATAGAGTTCCTGATTTCAACCGTTCTCCCTCTGTCAGCATTCTGAACTTCCAAACCTATAGCAGCATAGTCTATTACCATTCTATGGCTTTGTCTTAGTTTGGGTTTCTATTGCTGTGAGGAGACACCATGACCATGGCACCTCTTATAAAGGAAAATATTTAATAATGGTGACTCACTTACAGTTCAGAGGTAGGTCCTCTATCATCATGGTGGTATATGGCAGCATACAGGCAGACACGGTGTTGCAGGAGAAGCTGAGAGTCCTACATCTTGCCAGCAACAGGGAGTGATCTGTCTCACTGGGTGTGGCTTGAGCTTATAAGCAACCTCAAAGCCCACCTCCACAGTGTCCCACTTCCCCTAACAAGACCACACCCACTCCAACAAGACCACACCTCCTAATAGTGCCTTTTCCTTTGGGGACCATTTTATTTCAAATCACCATGGGCTTCTCTAGCCCACAGCCTCTGGGAACACTTCTACAAGATGGTTCTAGAGGCCTCTGAGTCAGGTGCGTCCAACCAGTGTCTGTACCAGTTTTCCCTTCTGGTTACTTTTCTCACCACTCTGACCAAATATTTGATAAAAAGTAACTTAATGGGGGAAAGAATTTATCTCACCGAGCTCTGAGGTTTGGGGGTGCAGATAAGATAGCACTGAGAGGGGGTGCAGATAAGATAGCACTGAGAGCAGCTTAAGGCCGCGGTGGCAGTAACCTAAGGGTGCTGGCTTTTAACCCCATGCATCACGAGGCAGAGCAAGGGGAACGTGGAACCCTAAGTAAGGGTTTTATAGCCTGCAGGTATAGCGTCCAGCTTATAGTTTAGACAGTGCTGTGTAGGTATAGCATGACCCAGTTATGTGGAATGTCTGTTTGTAGAGGAAGAGAGGAAGTGGAAACTGATCCAAGAGGGTGGCGGGACACCTCCCATTATTGTGTGAAGGAAGAGTTAAAAATATTGGAGTAGTCTGGCCTGTTTATGCAAGCCTCTTAGCCACAGCTGCTTGGGAGGCTGAGGTTGAAAGTTCTCAAGTGCAAGGCTCAGCAGGATAACCCAGTGAAACCCTGTTTCAAGATAAAAATGGGAAAGAGGATGGGTGATATAGCTGCAATGATAGAGTTTGTGCATTGGGTTCTAGACTCCATCTGTGGTACCCTAAACAGTGACTAAATGGTGAAGAGATAAATCTAAGAGAGCTCAGGGGGAGGACTGAAGGGTAGAAGGGATGAAGAGGAAGCTAGAGAGGATGGTGCTGATCTGTGCTGATGGAAATCCGGCGGGCAGAGCAGAAGGGAGTGCAGTTCTACCTGCTGTGCTGAGAGTGATTTTTTAAAACATTTAAACCCTTGTCTTTCTCTGTCGTTTGGATAACAATATCTGAACTTAACAGAAGGATCCAGAATGATAAAGGTTTCATAAGTCTCTATGGATACGGTAGTTAAAATCAAATATAGACATGCAAATTGGTGGGCTGATGGCTGGATATCTTATGAGACAATTTGATGCATTAGGTGTTTGAGCTATTTATAAATAAAAACAATCTTACTTCAAAGTGGTTCTGTAGACTTATGCTTTATTCTATGACAATATTTTTTATAATAGTTGCAGGACTATGTATTGACATTAATGACTAAGTCAGATGGTTTAATAGCTGAATGTTAAAGATGCTCAAAGTAATAATATGGGAAAAAAACCCTTCTAAGTAACAAGTCTTGAAGTGGCATTCTGCTCTCAACTATTCATCCCCTTGGTCACTTAACCCTCACTAATTTTCTGTGTTTGATACCATAGCCATGTCCTCTGCACCTAGCCTCACTGCATTCACACTGATGGGTGGCCTCTCATTTTAAATGCCAACATTTCTTTGGAGGCCAAGTATGAAAATGGCATTCAGCTGGTGTGGGACAATTCTGTATTCTGTCAATTATGTTTTGAATAAATGCTGATTGGCCAGTAGACAGGCAGGAAGTATAGGCAGGACAACCAGACAGGAAGCAAAAGAGGGGCAATGAGAACAAGAGAATTCTAGGAATGAGGAAGCCCATTCTTCTGTAGTCCTGTCCAGACACCAAAGAAGCAGGATGTGACCTGCCCTGCTGAAAAAGGTACTAAGCCATGTGGCTAGCATATTCTAGAATAATGGGCCAATATAAGTTATAAGAGCAAATACAAAGCCTGAGCTAATGGACCAATCAGTTTATAACTTATGGAGACTTCTGTGTGATTTTCTTTGGGGCCTAATGACTGTGGGAACTGGTCAGGACAGAAACCCCAACAAACAGGCCCTCATATTACATTCAGCAATTTCACGAAGTAACTGTTCACTCTAGACACCATTGCAACTTGCCTCTTTTACCTTTCTTTTACCTCTCTGGCCCCTCAGAGCCAAGTCGTCTCTATTTTTTGCTTACCCATCCACAATCTGTATCCCACTTTTAGACACCCAAATCAAGGCAGCTTAAAGAAAGAAGAATTTATTGGGACTTATAGTTTCAGAAGGTTAGTTAGGGTCCATGACTATCATGACAAGGAAGTGTGGTGGCAAGAAGGCATATTACTGGAGTGCCTGGCTGAGAGCTTGCATATTGATACGTAACCACAGTGTAGAGATGAGCTAACTGGGCATGACATGAGATCTGGAAATTACAAAGCCTGCCCCCAGTGACACGTATCCTCAAATAAGGTCACGCCCCCTGATGCTTCCCAAACAGTTCACCAACTGTGGACCAGGCACTTATGAGCCTATGAGAATATTCTCATTCAAACCACACTATTTGAGCTTGACCGTATTCTCATGTTCATCTTCATAAACTGAACCAAAACTTTTAATCCTCCAGCTCTGGCTGGATGTGAAAAAGGAAAGCTACCCCACTAAGTCAGTTTTTAATGACGGATGTATAGTTTTTGTTGTGTTAGCCCTTTAAGAATTAATGGGAACTTTTAGACATTGTGCAGCAGATGGATGAATGTAGGCCTTCTCTATCTTCTTTCTATTTGACGATCACCAAAGGATCATTTCAAGAATAAAGGCCACCTGCCCCAGATATTAATACAGTCTGAAATACATCCTGGCACAGAATGTTGTTTAGTCTTTGCCTTCCTGTTTGTTTTGAGGTAGGGCCCTCCACCATAGCCTAGGTTGTTTTAAGGACACAGTGTGTAGCTCAGAATGGCCTTGGACTCAAAGTTCTCATTGTACTTTTTACCTCAGCCTCCACAGAGCACTATAAGCCACACTGGGCTTCGTGGTGCAGTGTTCCTTTCTAAGTCCTTCTCTACTAGCTTATGTCAGTAAGTGTCTCTTTTTGACTTGAAATTCTTATTAGTATAAAGTATAACCAACCAGCAAAAGTTGAACTACTCTTTCCTTTCTAGAAAGGTTTTGTGAAGAAGAATATTTAAACCCACCTGGGGAATGTGGCCAGCTTTATACTTATCCCTTTCTTTTTGGAAGTTTTGATTATCACATTGAACTTCAATCTACTGTGGAAAAAAAATGGATGCTGCTCAGTTTTGTAGACAGGTCCTGGCTGTCTACAAATGTCCTCATTTAAGCCCTCAGCACCAGGAGGCATGGGATAAGGTCCAGGAGGAAACTTCAACACAGACTTGGGTAGATGACTAAAGTTTCTGTAGCTTGCAAGCTGGAGACTCAATCTAGCATTCTTCAGGAGGCCTGTACCTTTCCTGACGTGCCTATGAGGGACTGAATAAAGACTAGCAGATCCCAAGAGAATGCCTAGACACAGTGGAAGCCTAGCACTGAAAGGGGGGAGATTAGCTTTAAGAGGAAGAGCTTGCTTCCTTCATGATTAAGCCTAGCACTCCAATAGTTACTTGTCTCTGAAGGCTTGAAACCTGGTCACACGATCTCTCAGTCTTCCAGCAATTTCTTTTTATCATATAACCTAAAGTTCTTAGTTCACATTTACAACTTGGGCATGGAGACACCCGGTCTTTATGTGCCAGTGGCACTCATCCACCTGAGTGCAGATGAACCTGGCCTGTCAAGAATCTGATCCTAGAATGTCATAGACAGAGGTGCTGAGATCTACAGATATTTTTCTTAGCCAGCTTCTGCTGGGGACGATACTTTTCAGTGGAGAATGATAAGTATGTGTACTGTTTTATACAGTATTGTGACCTGAGCGTCTATCTTCTTTCAACTGTCTGCTTTGATGATGTGGGCTTCTATATTCTCTAGTTCAGCTGTGATAATGTTCTCCTTCACGGTGTGTATTGGCAGGGCCTCAAATTCACTGAGATCTGCCTGACTCTGCTAGGATTAAAGGCATGTGCCACCACCGCCTAGCTATTAGAGTATTTCTGTTTTGCAAATATCCCTAGCACAGTGTTAGCCTTACATGAAACTTCCCTTGAATCTGGCTGTCAGGGCCTCAGTGCCATTTGGGCTTATTGTTATCCTCAATGAACAGAAACTCAATGAATCCAGACATAAAATATTAGAAATAATCAGTGTCAGTTGTTGATGGTCTGCCTGTGTTTTAAATGTTAGCAAAAGAACACTGCGTCATTACTGATGTAGGCTAAGGTGTGTTGATATGATGAGCAAATCAGGTATCGACGTGCTTTTTATATTTTGCACTGTTTCTTTGAAAGGTATTAATATATTATCTGCTATATCATTTCTCCTCTAAAATGGGACTGTGAGTCAGGGCAAGAGGTGTTGAAATTACACACGGTCATGCACTGCTTGCTGGAGGTGATACAGTCTAGGGAATGTGTCAGGCAATTTTGCCAAATACCAGAGTGCACTTACACAAATCCAAGTGGTGCGGATCAGTCCAATATGACTCCTTAATGTGATCAAGGGACACAGTAAACATGATTTGTTTAAAGCTGTTGCCTTGGAAAATAACATATTGTTTTCTAATATTTTTTTTTATAAATTGAAAGTCTGTAATCTGAAATAATGATACAATACATGGCACAGTAGCATGTGAACCAATAGCACAGTTTTTCATTGTCATCACCAATCGTTAGGTACCAGACAGAATTTTACATGCTATGCTCTGTATACCTGAAAGTACAGTATATCTGTTTGCAGCAGTAATGCCACTAACGTGCGAGGGATGTCTTATGCTAAGATGTTACTACAAGAATTGAGAAATGTTCACTTCAGGCTGGGAATGACAGTGTACCCCTTGAATCCTTGGACTTGGGAAGCAGAGGCAGGCAGACCTCTGTAAGTTCAATGCCAGCCTGTACTACATATTGAAACTCTGCCTAAATAAAAGAGTAAATAAATAATAAAAAGAAAGAGATGTTTATTTCAGGGTTGGAGAGATGGCTCAGTGGTTATAGTCACTTTCTGCTCTGATAGAGGACCAGCCAGTGTTTAGTGCATGGAGGGCTTGAATCCTGTATTAATTGAACTTCACCAGAAAAAAGAACTGGTAAAATAGAGTAAGAAAGCGAAATTAGGATTAGTTGGTTGCATTTAAGGAATGGGCTCACACAGTTTTGGGGTGAGCAAGTCTGAAATCTGTAGACGGATTAACACTTAGTCAGGGACCTTGGTTAAAGGTGATATTTCAGTTGCATGAGCTCAAAGCAGGCTCAGGCAGAACTTATGTGTCCTAGTTGCTTCTATTGCTATGACAAAAAGCAAATTTATCTGTTTAATTTATTTTAGCTAATAAAGAAATTTTTAGAAGACTATATTCCCAAGAGAAACCTTGATAAATGCTAGTCTACTTATGAGCATGGTGTCTTTGTGAACTATAAACACTCAAAACAAGCAAACACACATACCCATACCACCCCCCACAAATCATTTCTCATCTTTAAGTCTTTATTCTGGTAAGTATGCAAGAATGTTCTGTTCTCCGTCTTTACATCTTTGTCATAATTGTAGTATGGCTAAGTCCTAGTAATATAATCACAAATGTTTCCGGTATTTCCAGAGATATTAAGACACCAGACGTTATATTGTTGATGTGACTTTGGTTTTGACAGTTGACTGTTGGGATGGCCCAGATGGAGAGCCAGTGGTCCACCATGGTTATACTCTCACTTCCAAAATTCTCTTCAGAGATGTGGTGGAGACCATCAACAAGCATGCCTTCGTGAAAAACGAGTAAGTACAGCCACACCCAGGAGCTAAGCCCCACCCCCTAGCCTGGGAGCTCAGCCCTAGTTAATTCAGCTACAGAAGCGAGCCCTCTTTCTTGGACCCCTCTCCTTCATTCCTACTGCCCTGGTTCCCTTCCTTCTCCCCAGGAGAGATTGGGAACAAGTACTATGGCTTCCAAGTGTATGAATTCCTATGACCCACTTGATCCCATTCTTTCTCATCCTGTCTCCTTGAAAATATCCTTGCAAAGAATGACTTTCACATTTTTCTAAACCCATAAAACTTGGAAACAAAGTATTATACATGATAGTTTGTAATATTTTTGAGGCTTCATTTTAACATGTATGAGTGTTTTGCTTGAGTCCATGTCTCTGCACCATGTAGTTCCTGTGGAGGCCAGCAAAAGGCACTGAGTCCCTGGGGACTGGCATTCTAATTATATAATTATAATTGTCTATAGACAATTCATAGCTTCCATATGTGAGCTGGGATTTGAACCCCAGTCCTTTGGGAAAGCACCAAAGGCTCTTGACTTCTGAGCCATCTCTCCAGCCCCATAACAGTTTATTAAATTGTGATGTAGTGTCAAAAGCTGACACTACATCACAATTTAATAAAATGTGGAATGTCAGACACTTCAGGATACCTAAGACATCCAACACAAAGAAGACCTACTGTTTTTTTGACTTCACTGCTTTCTCTCAGTTCTCATTTCCCCTTTGGTTCAAACTGTATCCTGGTGCTGTGGTTTCTGTCTGAAATGTGAATGCTGCTGCAACTCTTGTCCTAGGGATCTCTCTAAAGCGTCTCCAGCACCCAGGATGTCTTCACGCCCTTCACTTGTGGCTCCTTCCTTGTCTTCCACCATTACTCCACAGAGACCTGGCATCTGCGAGCAATGATTGTCTCTCTCTTTCTCCCACAAACCTGGAACTTGTGTATGCTATTCTGTGTCCCAAGTACCCTTCACACCATGTCACCCACGAATTTCACCCCACTGGGAAGCGTATCTTGACCCGCAGCTGACTTACCGTCTCTTTATTGATACTTAGCTACATGAACATGTCGCAGCGTGTAATGCCCTGAATAAAAAGGTTGATATCTTCCTTCCTTTTATAGGTATGAGGTAGTAAACTCATTGAAAATATGAAACTGTATTTCAGTAATTATTGATTTTTTCTGTGTAGCAGGTACCATCAATATACTAAGCATATGAGAAAAGCTTTTTAAATTAAAGAAGCAAATTAAAATTGTGATTGCACAAAATTAATATTTGAGAAGCTAGTAGCCTTTCTAATATTTGGTCCTATTAATTAACCATGAGGTTGAAATGCTTTATTCTAATAAGAGATTTTTGCTGCGTAGCAAATTTAGTTTTTGGCATCTTTTACATGGAGGAATTTCATGCTAAATTTGGTTTTTCAAGCCCTGATTTTTATGAATCTTACATGTCAGTATTTCCCATTGTAAAATGGTGCCACCCCTATAGCTCAGAGGATCCTCTGGTGCCTAGGATGCTGACTTCATGCTTACAAATCCTTGGAAGAAATGCACTTTAGGGCTGGAGAGATGGCTCAGTGGTTAAGAGCACTTGGTGCCTTCTGCAGAGGACCTGGGTTTGGTTCTCAGAACTCACATATTTGGTTCAAAATCACCTTTAATTCTAGGTTCAGTGACATCTGACAGCCTCGTTTGGCCTTTGTGGACAATGGGAGTGCACATACATTCAGACGAAACACTCATACACAATAGAAAATAATAAATCTTTAAAACAGGAAACACCTTAACTGAGAATATCATTTACTTGTTTAGGATATTAACAAATTTTGACCTTTTTATTTTCCTTCTATTTTTAATGCTTCTTTTACCAAGGCTTCTTAACTTTGGCACTATGGACATTTGGGGCAAGACCGTACAGCCATCTTGTGTACTGTAGAGTGTTTAGTCACATCTCCAGCTATAGCTCCCCAGGTGCTGGCAGCATCCCTAAACTGTGCCCGCCAGAAACTGTCTTTCGACATTGACAAATGTCCCTCAGCGGGGCAGGCTCAAAAAGTCCCTTCCCCGGTTGCGAACAGCCTTATTCTCGGCAGCACTAGGTACTTAACAAGCTCTTTATATGTGAATTGATAATTTAAAATGAGTTTTGTTAAAACCTACATGATTGCAAGACTTCTCAGGGGGTTTCCTGCTGATTTCTCTTCACAACACTCTCGGATTAAAAACCCATGCGAGGGCACAGCCAGACGACAGACCACAGGTAGAAAAGCAAGAGCCAGACGACAGACCACAGGTAGAAAAGCAAGCCACCATCAGTTGGAGGCACCAGCCCTCGGAACTTGAGCCTCAGGGCTTCCTAATCAACAGAATTTAATTTGGAGAGGTCACAGGCTGTTTTGTGGAGCTTGTGCTTGCCCAAAGAAATCTTTTTTTTTTATACAGATGTATTAGGCAATTCAAATATTGGTTTGTGTATTTCAAAAGAAGATCTCACGTATTATTTCTGAAGCCACATGCTAGAAAACTAAATTCCGTTTTGTTTTTCCTGCTTTGGCTGCCAACCTCTGAGATTGGTTTTAGGAATCACCTTACATTTCCTGTATGTTGCTTTAGAATAGATAGTGGGGTTTCTAGACATTTGTGTGTGTGGGTGTGTGAGTGTGTATTCACATGTCACACTGCACATGTGGGTGTCAGAGGACAGCTAGCAAGAATCCCTTTTCACCTACGTTTACATGTAGGTGCCAGGGATTGGGTCCTGGCCATGAGGCTTGGCAGTAACTGCCTTTACTGGCTGAGGCTGAGCTATCTCACTGGTCCAGCTCTTTTTTTCTTTTAAATTTGAATGCTGGTGTTCACTTTTATAAAAATAATGTTGGGGAGGCCTGACTCTTCATGTTTAAAATAAAGCTGCATTATGCTATTTTTTCCCCTTAGTTCCCAAGCTGGGATAGGTATATTTTTAGAGTAAGCAATTGCCTTTAATGATATGCAGTAGTCTCTTTGGTTTATTTACACTTGTGAATAAATACGAAAAAAATGACATCATGAATTTTCTTTCCTTAGGCTTCACATTTCTCATATGTGTGTGTGTGTGTGTGTGTGTACACATACATGTATATATATTTTATACCTCATTTTTTTTTTTCGAGACAGGGTTTCTCTGTAGCTTTGGAGCCTGTCCTGTAACTAGCTCTTGTATACCAAGCTGGCCTCGAACTCACAGAGATCCACCTGCCTCTGCCTCCCGAGTGCTGGGATTAAAGGCATGTGCCACCACTGCCCGACCTTTTTTTTTTCAGATTTATTTATTTATTATGTATACAGCATTCTGTCTGCCTGTATGCCTGCAGGCCAGAAGAGGACACCAAATCTTATTACAGATAGTTGTGAGCCACCATGTAGTTGCCGGGAATTGAACTCAGGACCTTTGGAAGAACAGGCAGTGCTCTTAGCCATTGAGCCATCTCTCCAGCCCAATTTTATACCTCATTTTTTGCCTAACATTAAAGTAAGTCATCCTGCAAGAGCTAATATTTGTTTATTCCTGGTACCTGGCAGAATGTATTTGCTCTGAGGAATTTTTTTTCAGTGCATCCTTAGTCTTTCTTCTTTTAGCATCTTACTCATTATCCATCAGTATTGCCCACCGGTGGCTGGGATTTCAAGAACGCCATGCATCCAGATTCTGTTTCCAGGGTCGCACAATCCCTGAGGGCTGGTTGTACTGAACGCCCTTGGAACGGCTGTCTCCTCAGGTTTCCGGTTATACTGTCCATTGAGAACCACTGCAGTATTCAGCAGCAGAGGAAGATTGCTCAGTACCTGAAAGGAATATTCCAGGACAAGCTGGACCTGTCATCTGTGGACACAGGAGAGGCCAGGCAGCTTCCAAGCCCTCAGAGTCTGAAAGGCAAAATCCTGGTGAAGGTAATGACGTTCCCAGGTATTAATGATCAGCTAGGTCTTTCCTCCTTGTCGACGATAAATAAATGAGTAAATAAAGGGAAAATGATTAGAATCAATCAAATCAAAAATGAAATGTATCTGTCTGTGCATTTTATATTAATGTATAGTCTCACTTTCAGAGGTAAGTTATGGCTGATTGGGTGCTACGGGTTTGCTTTGCTGGCTGTCCATGCTGCGCAAGCTATTTTAGTCTGAGAGAGTTCCCACAGAGAGCTGTGTGTGGCAGAGTGACGTGCAAGAGAGGAGAAAGCTCTCTGACTTCGTGTCTGAAGGCATTCTCTTTAGATTCTTTTCTTCCATTTCAAGCTCCAATAACTGTCTGTCAAAAGGGGAAAAAAATCTTCACGGTTGGCTGGTCCTGGTTATGTGTGTGAGAAGCACCCACTTCAAACAGGTACATGGGCACAGACATAACGCCCTCCAGGGCCTGTACTTGCGAGAGGAGATGTGGGGGTGAGTGGAGTGGCTGGGATTTTATTAGCAGATTTTCTAAGGGAGAAAACTTGCTGTAGTGAACACCGTTAATGTAAACGCTGGTCAGAAAGACAGTTCTCAGAGTTCCAGCGTTACGATGTCACTTGTCGCCAGTGCATGTTTTCTTTGGACTAAAATATTGTATGGTTACTGTGCTTAGAGTTTGAAAAGGTGAAGAGCAGAGGAGTAGACCAGGCTGCTTAAGAAGGATATGTGCCTCGGTGGGGAGATAAAACAAGAGCCCTCTGTAGGGTAGAGCTCTAGGAAAGATAATGAGCTCTTTAGAGGCATCAAACCGTGCTTTTCTCACAATTCAATCACGAGTACAGATGCGGAGTCCATCAGGAAGGTGTTATCAGGCTCGTGGGTAGGTGCATTCTGGAAAAAAGATGCTGATAACATGACAGGAAATATTCAGATCAATTTATCCAAGTCTGGCCAGAGGTAACTGCTACGTTAAAAACTGGTTTCTGCATTCAGAATTGAAGTGCTATCTTTATAATATTGTAAATACTCTACACTCCTTACTCAACCATCAGGAAATTAAAGGTAGACTGAGGCCGTTTTATTGAAATCTTTCTTTTTGGCTGGGCACAGTGGGGAAGGCAGAGGTAGGCAGATCTCTGAATTTCAGGTCAGCCTGATCTACATAATGTGTTCTAAGCCACCAGAGCTGTATAGTGAAACTGTGTGTGTGTGTGTGTGTGTGTGAGAGAGAGAGAGAGAGAGAGAGAGAGAGAGAGAGAGAGAGAGAGAGAGAGAGAGAGAGAGAGAGAAATAGATATTTGGTGTCCCAGGAATTTTGGGTACCAGAATAAAGTAGGTAGAAAGTCTGAGGCAGTCTTTGGAAGGGGTGGCAGCATCATTATGAGCTATGGGCATCCCAAATGCACTTGAGATTCAGGCACTATTGGTAATGTTTCTTAGAGGGTAAGGAAAAAGCTTGGCATGGTACTGCATGTCTTTAATCCCAACCTCAGGAGGCAGAGGCAAAGACAGTAAGACTATAACTTTGAAGGCAACCTGTGCGATCTATGTAAAAAAAAATGTAAAGACTGAATATAAAGATGAGTAAAATTTGAAGATTGACTGATGTGTTCTAGCATGCTCCCCTTTATAGCTCTGGCAGAAGAAGAGTCTCCACCCCAAAGGCAGCTCGGAAGCCTACTTGCCACTCAGCAGGTCTACAAGTTGACCAACCAGAAGTATATAGAAACAGTTATATCTACAAGGGACTGGTGAAGGAGGGTTCATCTGTATTTTGTGTTGCTTTCATTGGTTAATAAAGAAGCTGCCTTGGCCTTTTGATAGGGCAGGACTTAGATAGGCGGGGAAAAGAGAACAGTATGCTGGGAAGAAGACTTAGTCGGGGGAGAGCCGCCATGAAGCCGCCAGGGTCAGACATGCTGAATCTTCCTGGTAAGCCCACT
>JAQHUG010000039.1:3543230-3598436 GCA_028555095.1 Dicrostonyx torquatus | reverse complement strand
TTTTTTTGTTTTTCCATATGAAGTTGAGCGTTGTTCTGTCAAGATTTGTGAAGAATTTTACTGGGATTTTGCTGGGAATTGAAAAGGCAAACTTTTAACTTGGACTGGCTTAATTTGAGAGGTTTAGTCTCTTTCATCCTGGCAGGAAGCATGGTGGCACGTGGGCAGACATGATGCTGGAGAAGGAGCGCAGAGTTCTATGTCTGCACCTGCAGGCAGCAGGGAGAGGGAGAGACATCTTGGCTGAACTCGAACATTTCACCCCTCAAAGCCCACTCCCAGTGACCACCTACTCCAGCAAGGCCATGCCTCCTAAGAGTGTCACTCCTTGTAAGCCTATGGGAGCCATTTTCAGTCAAACCACCACACCCCCCGTGCTCTTTCCAGGAGCAAACCCACATATTATAGTAGAACTGAGAGCTAAACTGTGGTTGGACTGTCAGTCTTCTTGATGAGCATGAGTAGGTGTGGCCTTACCTCCACTACCAAATACTGGCTGCCCATTGTGGTACCATAGGCTGGCTCCAGGCCCCAGCCACACTTGGGTCTGCTTTTTTAGGATGTCAAACCTTTTACTGAGAAAGTTTGCCTTGGCCTTACTAGAGTGGGATGCTTGGCTGGATGTTTAATTGGCCATATCCTCAATAGAGTGGCATTTGAAGTTAGCCATCTGCCTTGGGATCTGGACTTTTTCTTACATGCAAGAACCTCTGTGCAGAAGATCAGTGTTTTGACATGTGGGGGTGAGGGAGGAGTTGCAGTTTGAACCTGCAGAATTCTAAGGCTTGAAGAAATGCTATCCCTGTCACTGTCAATAGTCACATGATTTCTGGTGCCACATGATAAGCCCAAAGCAGTGCAGGCTTTGCTGTATAGTTTCATTTCCACAGAAAAGTGGTACTTCGTGGACATCAGAACCATTATTCTGTCCCCAGATACATTTTGTATAATCTCTC
Source organism: Dicrostonyx torquatus (assembly GCA_028555095.1). Classification (NCBI taxonomy): domain Eukaryota; kingdom Metazoa; phylum Chordata; class Mammalia; order Rodentia; family Cricetidae; genus Dicrostonyx; species Dicrostonyx torquatus. Next base: position 3,597,480 of record JAQHUG010000039.1, on the reverse strand, counting down.
CTAATATACACTATTATCCTGAATTCAACAATTATGTTGTTACAACAAGACACTATCTTCTAAATTACAGTAACTCTGATGCCTCACCTCTGAGGTGGCAGCCGGAACTGACATTATTTTCAAAGGTGACAAGAACTTAATGACAGCTGAAGTCTTCATAGACATTTCTTTTGTGGCTTTAACATGTTTTGAAGAGGGAAAATGGCAAAGATTCAGCTAGAATGGAACGAAAATTGTGGTCTGAATTCATCCCTTCCCTCCTAGTAGTTTCTAGTTAAATATCTGTAACTAATAGGTCACAAAAACCTACATAGTTTCATAACGGAAAATATAGTAACTAAATTAGTTTCTTTGTAAAAGATATTCTTTTCTAGGTATTTGCTGTCTTTGTAACTGGTATCTTCTGATTGTGGATAATTTAAGTCTTATTTAATAAACCCGGCATTTCTGATTCCCTTCCTTGTGCCTCTAGGTCCTTCAGATCTCTGTGTTACTAGCTACATAATCTACCATCTGGCAGAGGAAGCAGAAACTGCATATTAGCTGTGTGGGGAATGCTGTTCTGTGAAACTGGGAGGTGGTACCTTCAACTACTGTTACCGTGACAATTGAAGTCACCTATTGCAGTGCGCAAGCAAAGCTGATCAAGTTCTCAGGCCCACTTGGTTGTATCAGTTTTTCTTTGATCCCATGGAGAGGTTTTTGTGGCACTCAGGGTTGAACCCAGGTCCTATCGTTTGCTAGTCAAGTCCTTTACCACTGAACTATGTCCCTTCTTCTGACTTTTTATCTTGGGACACAGCCTCGCTTTGTTGCCAAGGCTGGCCTTGAACTTACTGATCCTTCTGAAATAGCTGGGATATCAGCTTATGTCACCATGGTTGACAAACTTCTACTTTTTCTATAGATGTCTATAAATTTATTTATTTTTTTATAAGTGTCTGTGGTTATGAAATTTCACTGTAGACACAGTTCTGTGAAAATAGAGTAATATTTGCACCAGGATTCTCTGCTTATGCCCACAGTCTCCTGGCTGCTTTCTAGGCTCTGGTGTGGACCAATGCTTTAGAATATGTCTCTACAAAGAGAGTCATGACCATTCATTTGGCCTGAGTTAAGTTACAGAGCACCCCATTTAAAAGGCTTTACAGAGACTTCCTTGTCATACATTGAAGAAGAAACTGTGTTCACACACACACACACACACACACACACACAAACACTCGACATTTTCAGTAGAAATATATAGAGTTTTTATGCAACCTTTATTTCTCTATTTTTAAGCTCCTCTGAGAAAGGAGAATTTAGAATTTGGGAGTATTTTACTGTAACTAGTCAGTTTATACTCCACTGAGCAGCAAGGAGTTTAATTATCTTATCAATGTAGCAGATTTAAAGATGGTTGATAATATTTCTACAAAACTAAGTGCAGTGTAGGTTGGTTGTATGGGCCAGTCATTACCCACAAAGCCATTTCTATAATGGAAGCCCTTTACCTCAGCTGTAAGTTGAAAGTACATATATAAATCAGTGTAATACAGAAAGCTTTTTATCACAGTTCATGGACACCAGGCCATAAACTGTAATGAGCTTATTAAGATAGTTTATGCATGTCACCAGCTTTTAGTGGGCATTTCCTGTTGGAGATGCGCCATCACTGTTGATGTTAGATGACAGTGGATTTAAACATTAGTGAAAGAGAAAGGAGACAGATAAGAAACAAGGCAAATAGGTAAAATATATGGTATGTTAGATACAAGTGCTAAAGGAAAGAGTGGTGTGTGTGTGTGTGTGTGTGTGTGTGTGTGTGTGTGTGTGGTGTGGTGTGTTAATTTTTTAGAGTGGATGTCTACATAAAACTTTCCTTAAAAGTTACATTTAACTAAAGATCTGAAGAAAAAAAGAATTAGCTAGTTTAATATATGGGGAGAAAGTTCTAGGCTGAATGAACCCCAAGGCCAAGAGTAGGGCAGGAATAGCGGCTCACCCAGCTGAGCAGGATGCAGGCTTTCTCCTGGTCCATCTGCTGTTCAAACCCCATGATGTTTCTTGCTTATGCGATGAATGTCTTCTGCTATGCTTGGCTCGTCTAAGCTTCTGTTTTGTATTACTTTGTAGCCTCAGCCACAGAGAAAATCTGGCTCATGATATGTAAGCCACAGGGTAAAGCCAATGTACTCAGTGACCCAAGAATCACACGGCTCAGCAACGTAAGGGACAATTTCCTCCCAGCCGCAGATTTGATTCCAGGCAGCCCGATCACCGTTATCCACAGTTATGGGACCCCCTGTGCCACTGGGCAGCCCAGACCTCTCACTCCTGAATTTCAACTTCATTGGTTATTTTTTTTCTCCTTCTGTTGAGCTTTTCAGTTATTTTTCTTAAAACTCTGTGTTTAGCCAGTCTATTGGGCACAAACAGCAGCTCTCTCTTGCATTAAGCTCATCCCACAAACACCAAGCCTACCAGCACCATTGAGTTGAGTCCCAGTACACCCCATTGTATCCCATTATTCTGAACACCATTATCCATTCTGGCCCTCACTGAACATTTTAATCATTTTCCCCTTCCCACAACTATCATTGCAACTTTATCATCTTTCCTTTGAGACACTTTAAGAAGACTTGTGAGCGTTGTTAGTCTCAAACATAACAGCATTCATAGAACGGATGAGCTGCCTTTAGGGCTCTGGGGTCTTGCTACTCCTCTGTCCACTCTGAGATGAAATGACATGTGCCGAGCAGCAGGCCATATCCTAGCAACAAGTTACAAGGCCAAGATGAGGTGACGTGCGAGATTCCAGTTCTTTCTACTCTGTGATATGATTCTTGAACAGAAGAACGTTTTATGGCCAGAGAAGGCCAAAGTGAATGCAGACTCATCTGAAAAGCAGGCGTCCTTCACCCCATGCCTTCAGAAAATGGACTTGAAGCTATATAAGGCAATTGAAGGAACAGTTAATATATTTTCTTCCTGTTGCCAAAGTCCAATACTAAGCAGGCCAGAAAAGGCATTGAGGGATGTAGAGATGGCCCCGTATCTAGTTTTCAAAGAGAAGGCCCCCAACTTCAGATCCATAGTGGTATGGCAAGGAGCTTTTAGGATGCTAGCATCTTTGCCCCAGCCCAGAGATTGTGACACTGGTCCGGTTGTTGCCTGGGAGTCTTGCCCACTGCTCTGGTGACTCCAGTGTCTAGTGTCTCCGCCTCCTTCCTAGACAGATGTGGGGCAGCCTTCTTTCCGAATGGTGCTGTAGGAAAAATGTGCTGGGGGATGGGGGGGGAATGAGAATGTGTTTGTAATTTATTTATTAATTGACTGGTGGATGGATGACAGAGCTTCCTAGATTGTACTCATTCTCTCAGAAAACTGAATCAGGGAGAAACCGCTGCTACTATGTTAAATGACGATTCTCCTATTCCCACTGCAGCACCCTCCCTTCGGCCCAGGGAACAAAAGAATGAGATACACAGGTCTCTCAGCTCTGGCGCGTGGCAGATAGGTCTTGAGGTCAGCCGCCTGTCTGAATTTTCTTTCAGGGAGTGCTGTTGGACTCCGGGACTGAATGCTAACACAGGAATGAGATCTCAGCTGCGGACTTCTTTGTTCTTTGTGCCTGCAAATCTTGTAGCGATGAAAATCAGAGAAAGGGAAGGAAGAGATCACCAGGCAGGGCTCTCATTCCTTTGGCAAATCCCCACTTTTAGAGGATGTGAAGGGAATAATAAGTTCTGTGTTAGGCGCTTGTTTTTCCACCAGCCCCGGCCATCTCTGGACTCCATGGCGTTAGCCCTGCTCTTCTGATGTGCCCACAGGTCTGCTCTTCATCCTGTTCCATTTCCTGTGAGGCCCTGGGCCAGGAAAAGAAGTGGTGTAGGGAGCCCTCTGTGTTTGGCTCTGAGCTTTTTAGGTGTTCTAGCAAGCTTTCTCTTTGCATCTCCACAGGTCCTCCCCTACAAGCCCAGGAGCACCTGATCAAATACGCTAGGAGTAAGAGATCTTACAGCAGCTCGTCTGTGGGGTCCACTCATGGCCCTAAGTGAAACATACTCAAGTTTCCTGCAGAGAGATTTCAGACTGTTGTCCACGTTTTACAATAGGAATGGCGGTTGTTTAGAATGTGCGCCAACTCAGCATCAGCTCGATGCCAAAATTCATCTCTTTCTGCCCGGTGTGAAAGGGATGGCTGCCGCGTGCTGAGGAGCTCTGGCTTGTCCCGGCATCCTATTCACAGGGCCAGGCTTGGAGGAACTTCTGAGTCTTTCCCCTGTTGTGTCATTAACGAGTGGGCCTTGACAGGTCCTCATGCGTCCCTTAGAGGGTGCCGAGTGGTTCAGATGTGCTGCTGGAGGACACTGCTTTGGAAGGTGGCCCGGCACAGAGTCACGCTTGCGCCTTCCAGACAGGCGCACTGTGTTGTTTAGAGCTTTGACTTATTACATTGGACAGATACTGCGTTTGCAGCCTGTGCGTTCACAGCCTGTGCGTTTGCTGCGGTGTTACCCTGACAAAGCCCATCAGCTCAGTTTTTCCTCCACAACATGTGCTCATATTGTGTGTCTGGCAGTTTTGTGTTCCCCCAATACTTTAAGTTTCATGATTAAACTGTCATTATATACAGCGATCTCTGATTTTTGATGTTAGTATTCTCATTGTTTGGGGGCTTTGTAAACTCACCTAATCTGTTAATGTGTATTCTGATCTGTTCACTAACTTGCCATGCATTCCTCAGCACTTCTTTTCTTTTTCTTTTCTTTTTTTTTTTACGCTTGGGCTTTGCCAGTCCCTCATACAGAACAGTATTGAAAGTAGGTTAATCAATGGCCTTACAGTAGCCCCCAACTGCTCAGCAGAAGGGGGAGTTGCACGCCTCTCTCTTCAAATCAAAGCTGGAGAGGATGAATCCCAGGGACAAAGGCGCAGACACTGACTGCTGAAAGCAGAACTCCCATGCTAGACAACTGGCCAGATTGTCAATACAAAGGAAAAGGTGAAGGAGATTGTTAAAGGTGCTACTCCAGAAAACACACAAATGGGAAAAAGTGAAGCCAACCTACTGCTGATAGCGTACAAAGCGTCAGCGGTCTGGATAAAAGATAAACTAGCCGCAGCATTCCTGGATGCTGAAGCCCAACTAAGGGCGAAGTCCTAGCTCTCCTCTGCTAAGGATCATGGGAGGAGAATGCCCTGGGCTTCAGCTGGTGGGCTTGGATTCAGTGCTAAGTGTTCTCAGAAGAGGAGAGGACCAGCAGATGGGTACACATAGGCAAAGACACAGGTAGAGTGTGCTGGGCTCTCACAAGCCACGGAATGCAGGGGGCTACTGTGAGGAGAGGCAAGGATCCAGAGCTCCAAACTCTTGTCCTCCAGACGGATGAGAAAATGAATTTGTTCCAAGCTGCTAAATTTGAGTGATTTTCGACAGAAAATTGATGGTCTTTTCTTCTAAGATATGGTGCTTCATGTTTCTTCAGTCCAAGAACTGAATTCCCTGGGCAGGTGGCCTGCCCTCTTCTGTGCCCCGGTGGAACCCCATAGGCCTGAGTCATACTGATTTGTTTGAATAGTTCCCCATGGCGCCAAGGACTGTGACAGTGGGTTGATCCTTATTAGTATTTGTCACCTAGCATAGAGATTCGGTACAAGTCTGTTTTAATCAAAATGAGTTTTCCCCCTAAACTCTCTGTGATCTATGCCCCCAGCACCCTTGCCTGTGTACTAATTAGTGCTTCCCACGGTAACCGCTGTGCCTGGATTTTCATCTGCAGACGCCTGTCCCGCTTTGGTGTATGCCCGCGGCCTGCTGTTACTCCTAAAGTACTATTTATGCAGAATTCCGACTGCTCCATCTTCTGGCTTCAAATCCCTTCAATCCCCGGAGTCCTTGCCCTTCCTCTAAACTCCTCCTGCTCTAGGGCATGACTGATCCATTTAAATCTTTTGTTTAGACTGGGTACCACGGGGAAGCCCTTCCCTTCCTCACTGTCAAACACTTAGCTATCTGGTCGGACCTTTTCTCTGGCAGGAATGGCGTGTCCTTCCTAGCATCCCTGTGACTGGCGGGCTGTGCTTGTTCACTTCTGAACCCCAGTGCAAGCTCTTTGTGTCTCCTTCAGAGCCTGATTCTACCATGGGTGGAATGCATTGTTAATTGGACATTTTTAAACACATTAATGTAGGTTTTAAAAGTACAAGGAAATCTAACAATCCATCCTGGCACAGGTGTTCTTTTTTTAAAAATTTCCTATGATGTTTATTTTGCCTTGCTCTTATAGGATTTTGTGAAATACATTCAGAAGAAGAGAGCTATCTATTCCACATGGGTGAGATAGATGGGCCTCCTAGTAATAAATGTGGAATTGTTCTCGTGAAACCACTCCCTGCAGGCCTGGGGCGGGTTGGTCTTTGGTAACCAGTTGAATAATCTGTGGAGCAGATCTGGACAAAGGGAGAGGCCAGGCAGTTAAACAGCAGAGGGTAGTGCACACAGCCTGGGGCCACTGGTCTGTGAGAGGATGCGGGGGCTGTGTGAGATTCCATGTGAGGTATTGGCATTGCTTTGTTTCCCCAAAAGCCTTGAAATTGGTTGTGATTTTAAAAATAATCCTAATCAGAGATCAAAGCCCAAGTCAATATTGTGGACCCACTAATGATGTCAAGGCTCTGGAGATCAGAAAGAAATTTTGTCTCAGAATTGTCAGAAACCTTGGAAACTCCCTTAGCATTTTTTGCCTCTCAGTGAAGGAAGTCCATTTTAAAAATAGCGTTTTTGCTCAATTGCTACTGTGTAGGTTCAGAAAGCTTTCTCTCCTGAAGGTTCCCCTGGCTTGCCCTCTTTTGAAAGCTTGGAGCTTCAAGAGGGAACGGTTTCAAATCTTTCCTCACTTACTGGCTACCTCTGTAAATCTTCAGCAATTTCCTTAACTTCTCAAGGCCTCAGAATCCACATCATTGAAACGAAGTAGAAGAAGACTTTGTGTGAACACTGCCGAACACACGTGCAGCCAGTGAAGGGCCCCTGACCGAGACCAGGGTTTCTGATAAACAGGCGCTTTGGAGAATTTTTTTGGTGAGGGGGTTCAAAATTGTTCAATGAGTATCTTAATTTCTTACAGGTGACCAAGAGATCATGAGATTATAAACTCAGTGTTGTCTTGGGCAGAAGGCATCTTCTACAGGAGTCTGTTCTCGGGGGATTGTTTATATTAGTTGATTTTATTTATTTATTTATTTGCAGAGTAATGGGACCACTGAGCACCAGGTAGAATCTTTCATACGGAAAAAACTGGAGTCATTGTTGAGGGAGTCTCAAATTCGGGACAAAGAAGATCCTGACAGTTTCACAGTGAGGGCTCTACTCAAGGCCACGCATGAAGGCTTAAATGCCCACCTGAAGCAGGTAAACAATCTCCTCTTGAACTCTCAACTCGCCAAGGGAAAACTATGGACCCTCCTCTTCGGTTTCTAAGCCTTTCCTTTGTGAAATGCTCCTCAAACTTCTCTGTCTATCCTTGTAAAGTTTGAGCAGCAAAATAAGTGAGGACGTGTGCAACACACTTAGTGTTGTCCTGGGCACAGAAAATACCAACTCAGGTCAATGACTTTGATCTCAGATTGCCCGAGACAGCTCTGCTGTGTGCTGTCGATCTGGTGTCCGGTTAAATATGCCCAATTTCTCTCTTAAATCATCTTAGTTGGGACAGTAAGTGACATAGTCCTCCTACCAATTAATGGGCTCTTAGAAGTACCAAAGGACTCAGGTTAACTGGCTCACTATTCTCCTGTTTATCAGATGAGAAAATGGAGACCAAGCGCAGGGCCATGGCTTTGGTGATAGTACTGTTTCTCCTAGCTGAGGGAAAGTAGTTTCAATTCTATGACCAATGTCCAGTGTAGCTACCTTCCTAATCCATACAGTTTGAACAGGTAGTGGCCAGTGTTACTAGATCTTCATAAGCAATGCACACACATAAAGTAGTCAAGGGTGGGTCAACATCCCCCCGTAAGCCCCTGGTTCCTACCCCTCACCAAGTTTTGTGTTTTTATACCAGCCAGCTCTTGGGCTCTTCTTTGACATCTCTCCCATGAATTATTTTTGATATGTGTCTGTGGCTTTAGCAGACACTTCCTGCAGCTTCTTTATTTTAAGTGGCTTGCTTACACATCTTTGCTCTATTGGTGTTTTTCTTTCTGTTTAGCTGAAGTCCTTGGTGGGTGGGATCTGCAGGTCTCCCCACAATGAATTTTAGGGACAACAACTGAGAAAGCATCTGAACCCTTTCAACAGGGGCCATTTCTGCCCTTACTCCCACATGTAGGCTAACACTGGAGGACACTTGCTCACCACCTCTGCCTGGGAAATGAACCCACGTGAGGAATCTTCAGAGGCTCAAATTCCACTTCCCGGTGCTAACCACCAGGGCAATGCTTTCAATGCGCAGATATGCATCACAGTGATTTCTTTAAATGAATAAAAGTGATATGACTCGGTTTTATTTATAATGTTTTAAAATCCCAAACAACAGTGATCGGTGTGAGCATGTTCTGTACTTAGCACCTTGGGCTACACAGCAAGATGCTTGCTCAAAAACAAAACAAAACAAAGAACGATTAATGAGGATAATTTTTCTGACACAGTTTTGACACATGAGATACATGAGACTATGGCTATCACACCTGGAATCTACTTCCATCATACTGTCTTGTTTCATGTTTTATATGTTTAAGATCTTCAGAGATTAGCCCCCAGTGGCTTCACACCTGCCCACTATGCAAGTGAACCATGGCTCGCTTAATCACTCTCTAGACTGAACAGTTGATTTATTTTTCTTGTCGCTGTAAGTCATGTCCCTAAATTATCCTACTTATGGACATGAAATTCCAGACAGAGCATCCCTTACAATAGCAGAAAAGGTCTCAGCAAAACCCTCAGATAGTGTTAAGTGGCTATTTTCCAAAATTAAAACGCCTCTTAACCGGAAATGATCATCTCTGCTTGTGACGTTCAGAGCACCACTTCCTGGGCTTAGGCACGTGGTGAATAGGGATGGAAGCCATGGGCTGATGCTGTGTTCTGGCATCCCTGACAGTGTCCCTCTTCTTGCATCAGACAGACACAGTCACATTTGAGACGTCAGAGGTGTGAAGCAGGAAGAAATAAACCAGGGAAAGAGAAGAGAGGGTCCCTGGGACACCTGCCAAAGCTGAGCAGAACTAAAAGAAAGAAAAATCACTACATTATGCTCTTTACTTCCACAGAACCTGGACGTGAAGGAAAGTGGAAAGAAGTCCCACGGGCGATCACTGATGAGCAACTTTGGGAAACACAAGGTACGAACATAGTGATGGTTTTAAACGTGTGGTGTTCAGTTAATTTCAAGATTCTATAAATCGCAGGGTAGCATTGTAGTGCAATAACCTTGGGATGGCTGACAGTTTTGTTGAAAGGACTTCTGAAGGAGAGAAGTTTGAAATTTAAACAACTTTGAAATTTAGAACCGCTTTTAATTTGATCAAAAGTCAAGTTGCATTTTAAAAGTTTTTTAAATACACATATCCAACAAAGGACTCATATTCTATATACTTGAATCATTTCTACAATTAAGAAGACAGGCAGTTCAAATTTCCAAAAAACAAAACCAACCAAAGTTTAAATGCACCCATCACAAAAGCAGATAGCATGGAAAAGAGGCACTTGGCAGGGAATTGAGGCCCACCTTTGGAGTTATCTGGAAGTGAAAATTGCATAAAAAGAGCACAGAGACCAAGTGTTTCCGTGCTCAGCAGCATGTACTCACTCTGCCAAAGTACAGAGACCACTGTGGCACACAGTGTGACCATCTCACCTTTTAACAGCTCCTGTTGGGTTTATGACTATGACAGAAACAACAGTTTAACAGTGGCATTTGCAATGGGACAAATAGTGAACAGCCCAAATGCTCCTTAACTATAGGATCAATTAAAATGTGGCAAATTCACATCTGGACTGCTGGACAGCCACAGAAAGAACACAGTTATACCTATGTGCCATGGATCTTTCAAACATGATCTGAGCTAAAGAAGTAAAACTTGGAGAGCACACAGTGCGAGTATCTTTATGTATTTAAATTTAAAACCCTGTAAAAATGCTATAGGGTTGAAATGGGTAGTTACTAAGGGTTGTTGTTACTTTTGAGGGGAAAGTAAGGACCACATGGGGGGATGTGGAGGATTCTCAGAAGCAGGCACTCCTCATTGGAGTGCTTTCAGTTTGTGGAAACCATCATTTGGTACACATAAAACTGTGTTACTTGTGCAAAATATATGTGCTACCTCAATAAAGAGGTGAGAATTTTATATAAGATATCAGTCATTGGGCCAGTGAGATGGCTCAGCGGATCCAGTGTATGTCATCAAGCCTGATGACCTGGGTCCTCATGACCTACCTGGTGGAAAAAGTTTAAGTTGCTCTGACAGTTTGTCCTTTGACATCCACTTGTGCACTGTGGCATGCGTGTGTTGATGTTCATCCACACACACATGCACACATAAACTAAATGTAATTTTAAGAATTAATAAAGGATATTTATTATTAGGTGGTGAGTGTAATCTGAGGGTTTCGGTGAGACCTTTTGTTACTATTGTAAGGGATGATCTGGAATTTCATGTCCATAAATAGGATAATTTAGGGACATTAGTTACAGCGATTAAAAAAAAAAAAAAAGCCCAACTGTTCAGTCTAATGAGTGATTAAGCGAGCCACGATTCACTTGCATAGTGGGCAGGTGTGAAGCCACGGGGGTAATCTCTGAAGGTCTTAAACATACAAAACATGAAACAAAACAGTATGAATAAAATAGATTTTAGATGTGATAGCCATAATCTCATGTATATCATGTATCAAAACTGTCAGAAAAATTATCCTCATTAATCATTCTTTGTTTTGTTTTTGAGGAAGCATCTTGCTGTATAGCCCAAGCTGGCTTTACACTCCCACTGAACCTCCTGCCTCCACCTCTCAAGAGCTTGGATTACAGATGTGTGCCAAAACACTGCCTTTAGTTATTAACTTCTTAACTTCTTTTTATATCTTATAATAAAAATGTATTTTCTGAGGAAAATATTTCAGAAGAATTTCAGCTACCGAAGAGTGAACATTTTCATACGTCTGGTGATAAGAGTAGGCTCTCCGTGAGGTTGTTAATGAATCATTTTAGAAAGTTCCAGTAATAATTTATAGAAAGTTAAAGTCAGTGGATTACAAAATGGCTTTGTAATGTCTCTCATTTAATCACTGAAATAATAATAATAACACTGTAGAATGGTGGTGTTTACACAATACTTTTAAGGTATGGCAGGAAGTCTGATGGGACTTGCTGCTTACCAGCTTGATGAGAAGCTAACCTGGAATGGAAGATTGAACAGTAGAGTTTCCGTGTCTGAAGTTCTCAGGATGAAAGCAATTCCTGGGAAGGTTCAAAGTCACTCCTCACCGTCAGTGCAGTGGGCATCTTGTAGCCTGTCTTCAGTTGTGGGGAACGAGAAAATCTGGAAGTTGATGTGACCCTGTGATGACTTGGGGATAGTGTTCATTTCCAGGGTCATGTTCCTGGATACCCAAAGTATACTGTCTAGACGGCTAACCTTGGTGGGAGCTGTATGTTTGGTCTCCAGGTTTTCTGCAATGACTGGGGTCTCCATCATTTGTTTTGTTGGGTTTTGTGCTGCTTAAATAATGAGCAGTCTCCAGTGTGAGAATGAATCCCCCCTCCAAAAAAAATTCTGTCCAGAAGATGCTAGATTAATTTTGGAGACTTTAAGCTCATGTGCTATGAATAGCCATTTTTATTTTACTTCTAGAATGTAAAATGGGCTATAAACTCAAAAGAGCAGTTTGATTTACATAATAACTATTTGAGAATGTGTTGATAGAAGGTAGAATGGCAGTCATTCTGTTTTTTAAAACCAAATTTACCTTTTATTACTTATCAGTAGTAAGCTTCTATATAAAAGGACATTTTCCCTTATAATTATTTAAACAGATACTTTAATTTTGGCTTTCTCTTGTGAACACCTTCAAAGTACACAACTAATATAATTTTTCTAAGATGTCAGTTTTCTGTGGCTTATTTTAGGCATGAAACTCTAAGTTTTGCATTGCTAGTGTGATAATGATTGCTATTGATTGTTCTTTCTATGCATGCTCACACATGCACAGATACCTCTGTGTGTGTGTGTGTGTGTGTGTGTGTGTGTGTGCTTGTGTGTGTGTGTGAAAATCAAGTCCAGTCTCTGTGTTTTATAAATGTGCCTAATGTGGTGAGTTAATAAATTTACTATGACTTTTCCAACAGAAAACTACAAAGTCACGTTCTAAATCCTATAGTACCGATGACGAGGAAGACATATTTCAGAATTCTGGCAAGGAGGGAGGCCAGCTGTACAGGTAAGAAAGCATCTCCATGTCTGTTACGCTGACTCCCACGGCCTCTCCATCCTGTGATCCTAGCTGTTTTAGTTTTGAGTGTCTGGAGACTGGGAGGGATCACAAGGTGAGGTCCTGGAGTGAAATGTAAAGACTAAGGTAGAGATACTGTATGGAGGGAACATGGCGTCAGTGAGGTGTTGTACACAGGCAGGAGTTGTCAGGTGAAGGGTGTCTTCAGAGAAGGGGAGGGCAGTACAGATATCGGCCTGGGAGAGGACTGGACGGACAGGATAAGTACATGGCTGGAGCCAGACAACAGGTATTACTCGGCCACCAGCCATCATAAATACTGAGCAAGGCGAGCTTTCCATCTTGTAGAGTCATAAAAGGATTAAAGGAATTAAATTGCATACTAGCATGGGAGGTCCCAACTCCTTTAAAGAAATGCTCAAAACTATTAGCTCCTATTTTATTATTTTTGACAACTCTACACATATACAATGTATTGTGATGATATTTACTCACTATTACCCTCTCTTGTTTTTTCCCTGCTCCTGCTCACTTACGTCTTCCCAACATGGCCTCCTCCTCCTCCCTTCATATCTTTGTTCTGGACCCACTGAGATGAATTAGGGTTAGTGTTGTAGGAAGCTGCTTCTTTGTTCCTGCTGCCCAGACTCCTGAAATAATCACACAGAAATCTATATTAATTGCAATACTGTTTGGCCAATAGCTTAATTGTATTATATTGCTAGCTAGCTCTTACATCTAGAATTAACCCACTTCCATTCTTTTATATTTTACCATGAGGCGCATGGCCTACTAGCAAGGTTCCAGCTGGTAGCTTGCATTTTTCCCCTCTGGCAGCTACATGGTGTCTCCTCGATTCTGCCTCCTTTCTCCCAGCATTCAGTTTAGTTTTCCCCCACCTAGCTCTATTCTACCCTATCACAGACCAAAACAATTTCTTTATTCATTATCAAATAAAAAGCAACACATATACAGAGGACTTCCCATACCAGGTGAGTGAAATAAGGATGAGTTACTTGCTGAAGCTTGGGGCACGTACCAGTAGCTAAGCCCCTGAACAAAGCAATGCTCCCTAACTTTCAGAACCATTTAACTGCCATTTGCCCCTCAGAGAGCAGAAGAACCTCACAGCCCCTCCCCCGTCCCTGGTGGGATGTTGAAGGTCTTGTGTAGGTCTCATCCTGTTATCTACAGCTGCTGTGTGTTCAGAATGGCAATGGCCACATCATAGCCAGAACACAGTGCTTCCCAACACTCCTCCTCATCCTCTGACTCCTGCATCCTTTCCTCCCCACCTTCCATGATGTTCCCTGGGCCTTGGAGGACACAGTGTAGATGCTCCTTTTAGAGCAGAGCACACAACAGTCACTAATTCTCAGCACTTTCGGCCAGTTACAAGTCTTTCCATTAAATGCTGCTTGCTGCATAGAGAAGCTTCTCTGCTCAAGGCTGGGAAATGTAGTAGCCCATGGTGACAAGCGTGAATAGTTAGAGAGCAGTTTGGCTACTTGTCCTGTTAGCAAAACAGTGGTGGTAGGTTTCCCTGTAAGGTCTCCCACCTCCTCGGCTGTAGGCTTGTCACCCACATTTATAGTGCCAGGTACATTCCTTCCCATGGAACAGTCCTCAAAACCACTCAGAAAGCAGCTGGTGCCGTTGGTCACCCCCACATCATGATGCCACTATTGCACCAGTGAGCATGTCTTGCCTGGTGCATGGTCCTTAGCTGCGTAAGATGTCCTACAGGCGAAGTGTATGGTGTCTTCAGCAACAGAGTCTGGAGAAAAATTTTGCCAGCTCTACATGTGATGGAAGATTAATATCTAGAATATTCATAGAACTAAAGCAAAACTGAGTACTAAGATAATACATAACAAAATAGGCTATGGAACGGAACAGACCCATGCTGTGATCAGGACTTCCTGAGTCACAAAGGAACATAAATCATAATGTGGATAGGTAGATAGGTGTGGGTGGAGACACACAAACACACACACACGCATGCACACACACATGCACACAACTTTTTCTCTTTGCTAAACACAGAAATTAAAGCCATACATAGAGGCCTTATGGGAATTTTCCATTAGTGTTCAGATAACTAATGTTCAGTTCCATTCAAGCCCTAATGGGATGCATATGTATCAAACACTCGTTAGTGAGGGCAGAGGAGAAAAGTGCAGAAAAATTGAATATTAGTTACAGTAAAAGACATAAGAGACATAGGAACACCTTTCAGAAGACCTTTACTAACGATTTCTAAATCAAAGTGTCTGGTGCATAGCCAGGGAAGGGACAGCATTTAAAAAGACACATTAGTCTTCATTCATGCAAACGAGATGTCATTACAGGTATTACATGCATGTAATAAGGTTACATGCTGCTCTCGAGTCTGGTAGAGATCTGTCCCTAATACCTGTGAGAGCCTGAGCACTGGGACCTGGGTCACCTAGGGACTTCACTAAACCAATTCACTATTGGTATGAAAATAGAAAGAGCTAACTTTATGTAGAATGTCTCCATGCCACAGACGGTCTCGCGAGTTTTACTTGTGAATTTTAAGCACGATCTCACACTGATTCGTTCAGTTTTTATCTTTAATATCTAGCTCTCAAACCTTTTCATCATCCCAAGAAAACAGCTCTACCCCTCAGCAGTCTCTCTATCATCCTCTCCTTTCTGTCTCTGGGTAGACTTTTTACTTGACAACATTTGACCTTTTAAAAATATCTGGCTTCTTTCACTCAATTTTGTGTTTTCAGGATTCACTCACTTGTGACATATGGATGCACTATTTGATTTTATGGCTTAACTACCCACTGTGCGGGTATCCTACATTTTATGTATTCTTTCAGTCCTTGGAAAATGTTTTGGTAGCTTTCTCATTGTTAGTTGTTAAAAAGTATTGGCATACATATGCACAGGCAGGATTTTACATCAATGTAGAGTCGCTAGGTAACAATGTAACTCTTGCACTTGACCAACTGCCAAACCATTTCCCATGGGCATGGCACCATGCATATTCCCAGGTTGTGTGTGAGTTTCCTCTTATCGCCAGTCACCCACCTTTTCAGTGATAGCTGTCCTAGTAGAAGAGACGTGGTGCCTTTTATGCAGTTGCCCTCCACTGTTGAGCGAGGAGGCTGAGCATTATCTTGTGTGCTTACTGGCCATTTGAGTGATGGTGATGAGCACTGAATTGTCTGATGTTAAATTTTCTCTAGAGGAGAAGTGTGTGTGTGTGTGTGTGTGTGTGTGTGTGTGTGTGTGTATGAGAGAGAGAGACAGACAGACAGACAGACAGAGACAGAGAGAGAGAGAGTGCAATGCAGTGGCAGGTGGAGATTTTACAGTGGTAAAGAGGAGTGGTTGAATATGTAATGATATAGTCAAGACTATAAGAATATTGTAGTAAGAAAACTCAGAAGATCCCCAGGAAACCTAACTTTCACACAATACAATGTATAGTCACTTAA
Source organism: Dicrostonyx torquatus (assembly GCA_028555095.1). NCBI lineage: Eukaryota > Metazoa > Chordata > Mammalia > Rodentia > Cricetidae > Dicrostonyx > Dicrostonyx torquatus. The sequence continues at coordinate 3,581,568 of JAQHUG010000039.1, read as the reverse complement.
AGACTATCTAAAATACTTATAATTATATTTCTAAAGAAAAATCACTGTGAAATTTTTTGGCTCATTTATTTTTAGGTATTTAGGTCTTGTGGTCTACATGTTTCTATACCTACTTAGTCTAACTCGGTTTCCTGGGATTATCCCCTAGCTGGGCAGCTGTGGAACCGTGCCTTTCACAAGAAAGGCAGGTTCCCTGCAGAGACTGAATAAAACGAAGGTTGTAGGATGGTATTTATGTAGGAGGAGGGCTGGATGGGGAGTCCGACCCGGGTTCCAGCCCTGGCTCCCCTGACCCCCGGGGAAAGTCACCTGCTCATTCTTTTAAAAGGGAGGGTGATGCAACCAGAGTCTTCCAGCCCTTCCAGGTCAGGCCGCATTAATTGGAGTGTGTGCTCTGCAGGCTGGGCCGCCGAAGGAGAACCATGAAACTGTGCAGAGAGCTCTCGGACTTGGTGGTGTACACAAACTCCGTGGCAGCCCAGGATATTGTGGATGACGGTAAGGCCCCAGAGTCTCTCGTTCTTGTCAATGCTCTTGACTTTTCTTTGTCATTGCTAGTTAACATTTTCACTGATCAGATCATTCCCACCCATGTCTGGGACTGTATGGCATCTCATTCATCAGGGAAATAATAGCTAATGTGATTCCGAGCTCACATGTGGGGCTGTGTTGAATATTTGTAGGTGCCTGATTGCTTCGAGGTCAGAGAAGTTTCCTACAGGGTGAGATGTCTTTTATTATTATCAAATGACAAAGGCTTTTCAGAGTCAGGTCTCACTTCAGGACTCAAACTGTGGAGACCTGGCTTACCTTCATGACCAGGTCACAGATGGCCATTTCAAGTGTGAATGACCAGGAGAAGTGGATTAATTAGCTACAACAATACCCTGGAAAAAAATTTCTCATTAAACATTTTGGCTTTGACTAGAGTAGTTTATTTCTCTGACTGAAGTTTTAAGAAAAGGCGTAGACACAGCTTGGTGTCACTGGTTCACGTGGATTTTCCTTCATTCTTTTCGAAGGGGGATTTATTAATTGTGTGTGTATGAGTGTCTTGCGTACATGTATATATGTGTATCACACATGTTCTTGGTGGAGGCCAGAGGTGGGTGTTAGGTCCCCTGGAACTGGAGTTTCAGATGACTTTTAGCTACCATGTGGGTGCTGGGAACCCAACCAACCGGGTCCTTAGCCAGTGGGGTTAACTCAGAGCCATCTCTCCAGCTCAGACATCTCTCCATGTCTCACTGCTTTGGTTTGTACCAAGCTGAGAGGAACCGGGGACAGCCATCCTATCTTTGAGTCTCCTAGCTGTTCTTTCCCTCCTTGTCTCCTATTTCACAGCGGTGCTTCAATCCACTTTAATTTTAGGGAAGTGAAATGGAAATTAGAATGTCCAATCTCTCAGTGATTGCAGTCCAAGGACAGCTTTGTGGGACAACACTGTTGTCCCCATAGGCTTTGAACTCTTCTCTTGGTTCTTTTTTTTGGTTTTTTTTGCCATTAAAAGATGACTTTTTTGGGTTTGGATTTCTTCTTGAAACAATGGCAGTTATACAAAATTTAAATGAACACCATCTGTGAGGAAAGAGAAACCTTAAGACTCTCAACTTGCAAGTGATACTTTCTTATACTGACTGCCCATGGCTCCCAGATTAACCCAGGAATTGGCAGGATGGAGTTGAAGGTATCGCTGATTTACAGAATGAACATGTTGACTGATAATATCTTTGGAAATCACAAGCCTAGTAGCATTGGGGAAATAATCTTGAATACTGTTTTCCTTGTAAATTTCATGTGGTTTGTCTTTTAATTTTTTAAAAAGACACGAAATGAACAGTACATAATGAGTATGTGTCTTATCTTTATGCAAAACAACTCAATTCCATTAAAATACTAATTGATGTAAGCAAGGTCAACTTAACGATACCATGGCATGCCTGTTTATGTGGAGAATCAGAAGAAATAACTCAGATATTGAATACAGTGATGCACCATATAAACTAGGTTTGCCCTGCTCTGTTCAAAACATTATCCATCAGAACCTGCCCATACATTCAATTTTAGTTTTATTCAGATGCATAAACTCGGCTCATCTATTCTGTCAATAATATATATTAATCATTATTTTCAGGGAAAGGGCCCATGCTAGAGAAATCACTGGGTTAAAAGCTATAGTCCTCCCATCTCGTCCTCCTGAGCTCTGACTAGTTCAAGTTCCAGCTAGGGAATGTCACTGAGTCAGCTTTTAACACCCAAGGGAGTGTAGCCCCCAGGACAACAGGTGACCCAACAGACCACATTGCCAACAGCAAGCCGGACAGACATGGTCTGAGCGCAGCCACCTCTATTCCATTTTTTGTCTCCATGGATTTAGACGCTGACTTCTAACTTCAGTGTTAGACTCTGAGTGAGAGTGAGACTCTAGGCAAGCCTACTCTTCCTTCCCGCTGGCCTCTTCCAGCAGGACCAGTGGACATTTGAGTAAGCCTGTGGTTCCCGGATACAAGGTTTGGTAAATGTGTATAACAGCTGTGACCTTGTGCGGATGGGTCAAGAGATGGATAGGGACAAGATGGGCAATGTTCGATCTTTGGAGTTTTATTCCACATGACCCTAAAATCTACAAATTCTAGATTGACAACATTTTGTTGTCCAAGTAGAAATCCAAGTGTAGGCACCATGCATGTTTAACACTCCATTTTTCTGCTTTATAAGCCTGGTGGGTGACAATCTTCCTTGTTTCTGAAACATTACGTAAAATGTTTTACTACTCTTATTTTTTATATATATTTTATATTTTTGTATAGTATTTGCTACTATATTTACTACTGTTTACTTAGTATTGTTGGAGATTGGACATAGGGCCTTGTATCTGTTTGGTTAAGTACTTTACTACTGAATTTTGTCCATACATCTTTCCTTATGTGTTGTAATTAGGTGGGAGCAGCGGGCTGTATCCTGCCTGGCTCTAGGCCGCGGCTGCTAGTTTGCTTTTGGCCCTTGCTTATACCCGAAATAATTACTCACAAACTGGATTCATTTCAATTACTGCCTGGCCCATTATCACTAGCCTTTTCTTGGCTAGCTCTCACATCTAAAACTAACCCATTATAAAAGTCTGTGTGTCACCATGAGGTGGTGATCTTACCGGGGCATGTCTGACCCTGGCGGCTTCATGGCGGCTCTCTCTCTGACTCGGTCTTCTTCCCAGCATCCTGTTCTCTTTTCCCCGCCTATCTAAGTCCTGCCCTATCAAATGGCCAAGGCAGCTTCTTTATTAACCAACGAAAGCAACAGAAATACAGAAGATCCCTCCTATGTCACTTATGTTGATTTTAGAACAGTGTCTGCGTTGCCTGAGATAACAATGAAGTCACTCACATTGCAGACAACCCTTAAACTTGGAATCTTCCTCTTAGTCTCCCGAGTTGCTGGCTTTATAGGCCTACTGCATGGGGCCTGTCTCTCTCATGTCTTTCTTCCAAGTAGGTATTGACTGACTCCACGAGCAATCAAATCTCCCTCCAAACTCAAGTTTTCTTTTTTCAAAGTGGCATTTTTCCTTCATTTACCTGGACTGTGAATATTGTCCACTAGTACATGTATTTCACATGTGCTTATTACCTTTTACATTTTCAGGCATATGTGTTGCTATTGTGTATATGTGCATGTTTGTATGTGTGTGTATAGCACACATGTGGGGGTGAGCGTGCATATGGAGTCCCAAGGATGTAGAAGCCTGAGGTGTATGTAAGAAAGCATACTCCATTGTTCTCCTACCTTATCCAATAGGGTGGTGTCTCTCAGTCTAACCCAGAACTCAGCAACATGGCTAGTCTTGCTAGTTAGCATACTGTGGGCTCCATTGTCTTCATCTTCCCAAGGTGAAATTACAGGCAGACCACCATACCTGCTGAGCCTTTACATGGGTTCTGTGTATTTGAACTCTGGTCTTCACAGTTACATGGCAAGTGCGTAATCCCTGAGCCATCTCCCCTGCCCTACATGTGAATTTTTAATGAGCATCGTCAGTGTTTGTCCTCTTGGTGTCAGGAGTAAGTTATGGATGCAGTTTGATTCATTTGCTGTCACCTGTGTCTGTGCCAAAGATCTTGTTATGCCATGTACTACAAAATGATGTTCTTTCCACCTGTTCCTGCTGACCAGACATGCAATGAAACAACTGAATTCTGGGAGACTATGGGACCCCACAATGGGGCACCTTATCAAATAAAGTTCTTATTCAGTTGCATTAACAACAATGGAAGGAATCTCGGGGTCTTTTTGGTCAGGAGTTGGTTACACTGTGGCTTGTTAAGTGGCAAATTTTGTCTAAAACTTTTTCATAGTTGTTTATGTTTGATCTCAACATTTCTGTGTCTCTAATAACTGCACCTAACGTGATTTGTAAAGAGACTTTAACTTCTTGTTCTGATCAGCAGCTGAATTGCAGTCAGGTACAGTGGGTCCCGTTCTGAGGAGAGTTCAGATAGCACACATGAGCTGCCACCAACCAGAGTGTCTCTGACACTGCCTTTCTGTGGTTCTACAAATAACATGGGTGAGCCCCTCTGAACCCATTCTGGTTCTGGGATGAACCTTTAATTTGTGAAAGGTCCTTGGATTTGCTGTGTCTAAAGTCTTTCATTTAACAGGCTGGATCCACTTCTGTTGTGGGCCTTGCATGGGTTCGAGCATTATTCAGCCTTTTAGGAGAGTGTTGACTTTGGCACATTGGTCACATTCCCTGTTTCTTTGACTGCTAGGAACTACTGGGAATGTGTTGTCCTTCAGTGAAACAAGAGCACATCAAGTGGTCCAGCAGAAGTCGGAGCAATTCATGATCTACAACCAAAAACAACTCACAAGGATTTACCCCTCTGCCTACCGCATCGATTCCAGTAACTTCAACCCTTTGCCCTATTGGAATGCAGGCTGCCAGCTAGGTCTGTATGGCCCGAGAGCTGTGGTCCTCTGCATTCTCTCTCTACCTTGCTAACTGTAAGTTGTTTCTAATCCTCTCAAACTTCCTATGTTCACAGTGGCTCTGAACTACCAGTCTGAAGGACGGATGATGCAGTTAAATCGGGCAAAATTCAAGGCAAACGGCAACTGTGGCTACATTCTCAAGCCTCAGCAGATGTGCAAAGGTAAGTGCCGGTTTCCTAGCTGTGTCTGAGTGCAGGTGATGCCCTGCTATTTAAATTGTTTAAATTCATTATTATTATTATTAATGTGGGCATACGTGTTTATATGTATGTTAGTAGAGATCGGAGGGCTACTTTGTGGAGTCTGTTCTCTCCTTCCACCATAATGTGTGCCAGGGTCTTTAGGACTCAGGTCTTCAGGCTTTGTGGCAAGCATGTCACTCATTGAACTGGATTTGTAGAAGTTAGACAATAGAGTTTCCATTCTTCTCTTTATTTCAGATTCTCTATTCATTCCTTGTATTTGTTCTAGACCTGAAACAGCTTAGAAAATTATCAGATTCTGACCTACCTGCCCTTGTTGTGATGCTACAGGCATTCAGTTAGATTGTTCATCCATGTCATGGTTGCTCTGTTGACATTGCTTAAAAGTATCCCATCCTCTGGCTTTTGGAAACAGAGTGTAATGAAAACACAACTATAGAAGTGTTGACAGAGATTTCTGTCCCACCCGGTCCCACAGCCATTCAGTCCCAAAGAAACACACAGAGGCCTACACCAATTATAAACTGGTTGGCCTCTTAATTCAAGCTTCTTAACTCTTATATCTTACATTAAGCCATAATTCTTGTCTGTGTTAGCCACATGGATTGGTACCTTTTATCAGTGAGGCATTCTCATCTTGCTTCCTCTGTGTCTGGGTGATGACTTCAGACTGAGCAGGTTTCTGTCCTGCCAGATTGTTGTTCAGACCCAAAGAAATTACACAGAGGTCTACATTAATTATAAACTGATTGGCCTCTCAGGCTTCTTATTAACTCTTATAACTTATATTAGCCCATAATCCTTGTCTGTGTTAGCCATGTGGCTTGGTACCTTTTTCAGTGAGGCAGTCACATCTTGCTTGTTCTTGTCTGGCTTCCTATCTGTCTGGGTGACTACTTGCAGACTGAAACTTCCCTCTTCCCAGAATTCTTGTTGTCCTGCCTCTACTTCCTGCCTGGTTGTCCCACTTATACTTCCTGACCAATCAGCATTTTATCAAAATAATACAAGTGACAGGATAAAATACCATTGTCCCACAGGATTTCCTCTTCCCAGAATTATCTTATTCTGGTTGCCCTGTCTATACTTCCTATTTGAAGTATAAACCAATCAGCATTTTATTAAACCAGTAAAAGTGACAAATCTTTACAGAGTATAAGACCATTCATTGTCCTGCAGCATGGAAGTACTGAAATTTATGTTGATGGTTACATGATAATTTCTAGCAAATACTGTGGTAAATAGCACCATTGTTCCTTTGACAAACTTAAGCTGTTTGTGTGAGTGTGTGCATGAGTGCGTGTGTGTGTGCGTGTGTGTGTGTGTGTGTGTGCATGAGCATGCTACTGACCTCTACTTTACTTGGCCTAGGTACTTTCAACCCTTTCTCTGGTGATCCACTTCCTGCCAACCCCAAAAAACAGCTCATTCTGAAAGTGATCAGCGGGCAGCAACTTCCCAAACCTCCTGACTCCATGTTCGGAGACCGAGGCGAGGTAAGCTACACCTGACTGTCTATCAAGTATGTGATTATTTTATTGCATGTAAGCACTCATCTCAGTGGCTTTAGGGGTATATATGTTTCTGTGTGTTGGGGGGCACAGATGTTTGTATGTTGAATTGTGTGTCTGTGTATGGATATGGTGTGTGTGTGTGTGTGTTTCTAAGTGAGCACTGACTTCTACTTATCAGACATGAGCTGGTTTTCTGTCAGTCACACAGACTTCCTCCAGAGGTTTTTATCACCTGTTTTGGGCACTTGAAGGCATAATACTGGTTCACAGTTCAAGACTGATGCTGGCAGCTGGGATACAGAGAACAAAGGCTAAAGTCATTATTGATAGCAACATGGCCCAAATCATGTATTTAGCTTCCAAATCTCACACGTCCAGCAACCTTCCTCTCTGCTGCCTGCTCATGCTTTGTGGCCACATGCAGACTGCTGTCACCTGCTGCTGTACTTCTGTTGCAGGAAGCAGCAACCTTTTAATTTTTTCCCCATGGGTCAGTCATTCCTGTTTCCATGTCTTCCTCTCTGGGCTGTCCCATCACTCCAGGCTCTTGGCACTTTCACCTTCTCAACTTTCATATCTGATGTGTGGTTAAGACCACCCTGCTCTGCATGTTCACACCACTGTGAATACTTCGTGTCAAACTTGAGCTGACCTGTTTGCAGTCCGGTGCAGTGCAGCACTGTAGCACACACCCTTCAGCTCCCTAGGCCCACCCCACTCTTCACAATGGCTCTTTCCAACCTCTCTGTACTGGTTAGCAGATAGCACAGTGCCCAGTTATCAGAGAGGAAGGCATCAGCCAGGGCCATTGCCTCCGTGTCTGCTACAGCTGTCTCCCACAGACCCTTTTCCTTTCTTGCCTTTACCTTCTGCTCTGCTTTCAACAGCAGCAGTAGTTAATTGGAATCATCAGAAAGTTTATGCTTCTTTTTGTGTGTCTGAAGACAGAAATCTCTGTCAACACTTCTATAGTTGTGTTTTCATTACACTCTGTTTCCAAAAGCCAAAGGATGGGATACTTTAATGCAGTGTCAATGGGGCAACCATGACACGGAGGAACAATCTAATTGAATGCCTGTAGCATCACAGGAAGAAAAGAATACATATTTCTTGTATCTCTCAAGCTTTTTATTTTGAGAAGCCTTCAGCCCTAGAAAAGTTGCAAGAATAGTACAGTGGATCTCCTCAATTCACTAATTCAATTATTAACTTTTATAACACACACTGTGTCATCCTCTCATGTATACAGATTTGTAAGTGTGTATGTTGTTGGTTTGCTTTCCTTGGCAGTCATTTGTGACCATCTCACTACTTGCTGATTAAGAACAAAGGCATTCTCCTGCAAAACTACAACAAAATACAATGTTGTCTAATATAATATCTATATCTAATCTTTTCATGTTAGCCTCAAGTTGTCTATCATCTTTTCTTTTTCAATTGAATCGCATGCAACTTTTTATTACCATTTTTTGCAGTATTCTGAGACACAAAATAATTCTCTAGGTTTTTTTATTTTGATTTTATGACATTGGCACCATACAGCCATCTTACCCATGGTAGACCTTTAAGTTGTTTCCAGTGTCTGACCATAAGATTGCAGCTTCTCCGAGCTTCTGTGCCTGGGTGACCCTCTTCTTACTTCAGGTGGAGATGTACCTGGAACTGAAATTGTATGTTCTTTCAGTGAAAGCCTGTGTAAAGTTAACAAATATTGGCAAATAGAATTTAGCATTTTAATTCCTCTCTTCACATATATCTAGATATGATCTACCTGGTTCTATCAGTCTTTGAGTAAGCATATAGTAAAATCAAGTGTTATTAAAATGTCAACATTCGGCTCATTTAGTCTCAGAATAATTAGCACTTGCATGCAGGTGACATTGGCAGTCATACTTCCTCCCTTTCCTACAGATCATTGACCCCTTCGTCGAAGTGGAAATCATTGGGCTGCCCGTAGACTGTTGCAAGGATCAGACTCGTGTGGTGGATGACAATGGTAAGCATGCTGATCAGCGGCACTCACTCCTGAGATGCACACTGGCTAGGGAAAGTGTCGTGCTTAGAGGAACACGATGGCTGAGCTCTGTAGCTGCCATCCGTGTGGATGTTAAACACGCTGATAAGATTCACCCACTCTATAAGCTTCTGGTTCCTTCCTCAAAAAGGAAAGGGAATTCTGTCAAACACATGCATTCAGGAGGAGTCGACCACTGTGCCCTGTAAAATGCCTCAAGCCCATTAAATAATGACAGGCTGAAAATCAGAGAGGCCCCCAGTGAACAGAGGAGATTATCTTTTTTTGTTGACGCCGTAATGACCCCTCGGTTACTTCTGCAACTAAGAAAAGAAGGTTTGGCTAACCTTTGAAGAACTGAGATCGATACACGGTACATTTTGGTAAAGCAGTTATAATCAAGACCCCTAGGACTCTTGCTAAGTCTTTCTATTGAAAAGCGTGGGAGACATCTTAAAGACCTGAGCTCCAAACTCACCTAGGGAAATCTTTCCTAATATGTTGCTTGTAATGTGATTCGTATGTTATTGTAAATGAGTCTCCTTGAAACTTTCATTTGTGAGGCCCACATGTTTAGTCAACTTCTCTTGGCTTTTGTTGTTGCTTGTTTGTAGGATAAAAATATCTAAGGATAAGGCCAGAGTGCTCTGGCCCGTTCATTTCTTAAATATGGTGAGCGGCCAGCATTTCAATAGTGGCAGGAAGGCATTACCTTTACCCAAGTCTAGCATATTTTTCTGAATAATCTTGTAAAATTATATTTGCTTGTTCTATCTTTGAAAACTATTATTTTGTACATATTTTCTTAATTTACATTAATCAATAGCCTAGAATAATTTGAAATTATCGTTATCTAAACATTTGAGAAATCAATGATTCATAGGAAGTCCTTGAAGGACTGTTAGTTGTTCAAAAGTAGGGTGAACCTGGGAGGAAATAACATTTTTAAAGAATGCCCTTCTTATGTTAGATTTTCTCAGGGCTCAAGAAACTATCCCTTCTTTTCTTAGTTGCAGAAGTAACTGAGGGGTCATTACAGAGTCAACAAAAAAGGTCAGCTTTTTTGTTCACCTGGGGCCTCTGGTTTTTAGCCTGTCATTATTTAATGAGCTTGAGGCTTTTTATAGGGTGGAGTGGAAATTATTAGGGTCCAAACCACATACAAACTGGACTGGTATTTGAACCAAGGCATGTGCTTTGTCATTCATATTCAGTGTAAGTTCTTGCTTCCTGAGAAGCCACTAAGAATGTGTAGTGTACAGTCTAATTTGGACCTCCTGCTCACTGTATGACCTTAAACACATTTCTGTGAGCAGCAGTTCTCTAAGCTATATGATGAGTAACAGATATCTTGGACTTTCAGATGTATAAGTATGTGTTACTTGACTAAATTGGAAAAGTTGTAGTTGGAAACTTGGTAATATATGGATGATTTTCTTGCTGAGACAAAACCAAGCTGGGTGTGGTGGCTCATGTCTGTAATCCCAGCACATGGGAGATAGAGACAGGAGGATCATGAGTTCCAAGCCAACATGGACTAGTGAATGAAACCCTGTCTCAAAACAAAACAAAACAAAACAAATAAACAAAAAACAAAACAAAAATAAAAACAAAAACAAAGCAAAGTCCCTGCCCTGCCACTCTTACAGGTCTTACAGAGTTTCTGTAGGAATTATATAGGACTATATGTCCACGATAGAATTGAAAGCTACAGAGCGTCATAGGAAATATGATTAGTTACTCCAGCGGGAAAAGCTTTGGCAGATGAGAAATATGATTCTATCAGGGGGTAATTTTCTGTAATATTGCAGCTAAAATACTCTTGGAACACTACTGTAATTTTTAAACTTAGTGAAGCATTTTAATGACAATTAAGAAGCTTCCTGATACAATGGGGCATCAGAGATTAATAGAATAGATGTGATAATTTATAGGTGGTTTTCCTACCAATTATTTCCTAGCAGTGGGGTAAACTCGGAGGCTTTACTTCAGCAGTGCATCCTGGAGAGGTTCAGGCATTTTTATGAGTTTAATGACCATTACGAGAAATTTTCACTGCCTGCTCTACAGACGTCGCCGCTAAAATCATTTCCAGCCCTTTGCTTTTTCTGATTTTCTTTTTTCTTGTTTCTCTAAGGATTTAACCCTGTGTGGGAAGAAACCCTAACATTTACAGTCCACATGCCAGAAATAGCTTTAGTCCGGTTCCTGGTGTGGGATCATGATCCTATTGGAAGAGACTTTGTGGGCCAAAGGACCGTGACCTTCAGCAGTCTAGTACCTGGTAGGTACTAGATTTCCTCTCTGAATTGACTCTTTCTTTTTGTTTTTGTCTGTTTTCTACTGTGGTAGAGAAGTATATAGGGTCTGGCATATGCTGGGTTAATGGTTTCTCTTTGAAAGATTTAATACATGGCATAGGGTATTGTTGTAAAGCGGGAGAGGTGTGGGTTATGTTCCCCAGCCACCAGCCGCTGGCCCACTCAGCCACTGGCTGCCTGCACCCGAAATAACCACATGAGAACGGCATTCATTCAAACTCTGCCTGGTCCATTATCTCTAGCCTCTTCTTGGCTAGCCCTCGCCTCATAAACTAACCCATTATAAAAGTCTGTAAGTCACCACGAGGTGGGTGACTTACTGGAAAGGTCTAACCTGCATCCATCTGCGATGGGAGCCTCCTGGCGACTGGCTCTCTTCCCAGAACTTCCGTTCTGTCTACTCCGCCCACCTAAGGGCTGACCTATCTTACAAGCCAGACAGAGTCTTTAATCAACCAATGAGAGCAATACAAAATACAGGAGACCACTCCCACATCAGGGTACACAGGATGTTTATTTATCAAGTCCATTATTGTAAATTGTGTTATATGATAGATGTGATGTAGCGTGCTGCGTAAAGTGTGAAGAATGATAGTTAAGACAGATACCTAATTCTCTTGCGCTCTCAGGAAGGCCAAATGCAAATTTGACCGAAAGAACCAATTCTTTTTGCCTTTGCAGGCTACCGGCATGTCTACCTGGAAGGACTCACAGAAGCATCCATTTTTGTTCACATAACGATCAACGAGATCTTTGGGAAGGTGAGCGGGATCATAGACATACAGCAATAGTGTGACCTCAAGAAAGCGATTGGTTTCATTAACTGAACGTACATTTGACAAAGTTTTCTTTTGTGGGTGTCTGTGGGGTGCTCAGCAAGCTCAGGCAGCATTTCAGGCATATCCCTGTCACCTCCACGCAGGGCTGGACTGGTTCCTTCCTCCCAGAGGTTCTCGCTAGGTTTAATAGAATTGACTATCATACTTTCAGGCAATTATTTTATGAAAATGATGAAGACCGTTAAAATTTGAATTTTATTGTAATTCTAAAAATGACCCCATTTTCTCTAGTAGGAAATGTATCTCAGAGGTTTGAAGAATAGCCTGTGCTAATCCAGCTAAGATTCCAGCCAGGTCTAGGCAGGGTGAATTCGTGTGGAACAGTTGTAAATTGAAGATCAAGAAAAAGTGTGAATGGATTTAAAGCTACCCACAGAAGAAATGGAGAGCAGAAAAGAGTGAGGAGACAGACGTGGGGGGGGGGGAAGGGGGGCGGAAGAGATGGGGAAAGTGAAGCAGGAAGAAAGGGAGACACAATGTCACAAAGAGGCATCTAGCTCTGCCTGTCTCTTTCTTCACTTGGAATGGACTTGCTTTGCACACCAGTGGGTGACCCTCTGGTCATGTCAAGTGCTGGGGACGTGGCCCCTGTTGTTGATTTTCAGGACCAGATGTGACTCGGAGGGAGTATAGATGGGCACAGTGCCCAGTGTTGCCCTACACTACGTTACCATAGTCTGTGCTGCCTGGAGCGTCTCCACAGTACGGGTGTTCTCTGTGAACTCACTCTCCATGTGTGAATCTTGTCCACACTCAGCCCTGAACTCACTCTCCATGTGTGAATCTTGTCCACACTCAGCCCTGAACTCACTCTCCATGTGTAAAGGGGCAGTAAAAATAGTACCAGCCTCATAAGTAAATTTGTTATTCTTTGAAAGCTGCCTGGGGTGGAGCAAGCAAGCATCTTATTGGCTAAATATCAGTGTCATGGTGGCCACAGTCCAACTGGGCATTGAGCTGGGACTGTAGGTTTAGCTTCATATCAGGTAGCAGAAGGGAACAAAGGATTTTTTTTTCTTCTGAAAATGCTGACGGTACAAACTTTCAGTCTTGAGTTCCTAATCATGCAGCTTGTTGGGCTCTTTCTGTTAGCCTAAATGGAGACATATACAAATGGTTTTAAGATGATGCCTGAATTCCATAAAGCCAGTTTAACTGTACAGTCTTCCTAACTTGAATTAAGGTGGCGGGAAACAATAAGGCATACAGCGTTTGCTTAAAACTTAGCCCTGAAATAAAATACAAATAAAGTATTTTATATAACTTTTGTTTCATTCCCAAATAAATGGCCAATTTGGAGACATTTATTATTTTCAGTGTATGTTTGGGTTGGGATGCTCCTACCATAACATAATGGTGTTGAGTCGAATGAGGAATGAACAGAAGATGTGGGGTTATTATAAGTGGGAGGCAGGGTCTATCCAGGTATGCACACTGTTCTGTGTTTCCTGGCACCAGCTACTTGAATGAGCCCACATGGTGTTTTGTTATGTTTTTGTGTTCTCCCTTGCAGTGGAGCCCTTTAATCCTCAACCCCAGTTATACCATATTACACTTTCTAGGAGCTACAAAGGTAGTTTCTCCGCATGGCCCCGCCCTCTCGCTGGCATAGTCTTTTCATGTGGCTGTGGTGGCATGCATGCCTCCTCGTGTCTCCCCATCTTCTGCTTACCATTTTGAAACACACGTTTGTCGCTTCAAGGCTGTTGGAGTTTTGTCCGTGTGTTACCTGTGGGAACTTTTCTACCATTTTATCATCTCTGGGTAGGAAAGTTCTGGAAAGGTTGGCCATGAAACTGAATGACTGCCTTTCTCACAGAATAAAGTGGATGGCGTGTGCATTGTATTTTGTGAACCCACTGTGAGCTGTTTTCCCATTCTGAATGTCCTTCAGTCAATGGCTGCAAGATTTCACTTCACATTCATTCTTCATGGAGCTGCCATTTCAAACTCAAGTTGTTCTTATGACGGCATTTGCTTAATTTGTGGTTGGTCCCTTTTTTGTCCTCAGAATAGACAGCTCCAAGGTCTGAAGGGACTGTTCAATAAGAATCCCAGGCACAGTTCTTCAGAAAACAACAACTCCCATTATATTCGAAAGCGATCGATTGGCGATAGAATTCTGCGACGCACAGCCAGTGCTCCCGCCAAAGGCAGGAAGAAAAGCAAAGTGGGCTTCCAAGAAATGGTTGAGATCAAAGATTCTGTCTCTGAGGCCACAAGAGATCAAGACGGTGTCCTTAGGAGGACCACACGGAGTCTGCAAGTGCGCCCTGTCTCTATGCCTGTTGACAAGAGTCTTCTGGGGGCTTTTTCGCTGCCTATATCCGAAGCAGCGAAAGACATGGATGGAAAAGAAAACTCTCCAGGTAAGATGCTTCCAGTTTCTCTCAGCTGCATTTTCTTTTCTTTTCTTCTCTTTTCTTTTTTTTTTTTTGTCTTTTGTTTCCATGACATGACTGCCATTCTGCAATTAAAATAGTCTGAAAAATAAACAATTTCTAGTGTTAATTCTATGCAAGAAGATTTTAAACTTTGGATAAGAAAGTAAAAAGTGAGCCATTTCCTCCTCTCCTGTGGCCTTGAAATAGCATCTCTTTCTGTGGGGAGAAGGAAGGGAAACCTACAAAATACAAATAGTGTGTTGGTTTTCTGAGTGGTAACTTTCTAGATCAGCGGCAAGGGGTTTAAAAAGGTCTCATTCTTACATTGACCCAAGGTTAGATAGACCCATCCTAGCTTTTCTGAGACTGGATGGATGCAGCTCCATAACTTTTCACTATTTAAAACTTTATTTATTGTGGTTGAAAATGTCTGTGGCGAAAGGGTGCTGTTAAAGGCCAGTTGCTGACTCCACTTGGAAAACCCTTTCTTCCTTAAGGTGTGGCCGAGGCAGCATTTTCCTCCTGTGCTCTCACTTCCCGCTGTGTGCAGTGTCAGGGAAGGAGCTGTGCCCATGGGTCTTGATTGGTTGCAGGCTCTACAAGGGTAGGAATTGGGAGCCATCTTTTTCCTTAGCTTGGCATATGATGAGCTCACGTGGCAACCTGTTGACAAGCAATGACCACTTCACAGAGTGATAAAGAGCTCTTGAATCTGTGACTCCTCTTCCTATTCCAGAACTGTGTCCTCTGACTATTTCTGGAATTATCTCGAGCAAGTAGAATGTAATACCTTGTTTTTAATTTTAGCAAAATTGATCTTTATCCAAGTAATATAATTTCAGTGATTTATTTTCCCACAAATGCTTTTTTGCTTATATATTGGTTTTTATTGTCAGATATTCTAGGGAGAAAAGAAAAGCCAGTTTCTGAATACTTTATTAGAAGAAAGGGGAGAAGCAAACCTTGAAAATTTCCTAGTTTGTAAGACCCTGGAGTCTACCTTGAACTGAGAAAATATTTGAAGTTTTGCTAAGAGTAATGTCAGAGAAGAAAGGACACATGTGGCACTAAATTTATCTTAAAAACCTTTGTCAGCAAATTAAAACTCTGTCCACTAGAAATCTGTCCTAACTGGTCCTAACTGCAGAAGATGCTAAGCCAAGAAGATGAGCTGGGAAGCAAGCACGAGACAATGTGTCTTTCCTACATATGAACAGATATAAGGATTAATCATAGGCATTAAGCAAATAGCAAATATGGAATGATACCTCGTCATGACAGCGATCCCAGATAATTGCAGGAAAAAAATTAAGTAGAGAAGAGGCAGAATATAGAATTCTAAATAGTGTGTCTCAAAGCAGCTGTTTCTGAAGTGATGTCATGGGATATTTAATTCTATACAATTTGGGAAGCTTAAATTTTTTATGATGATGCAATTTTTAGCATGGGGAAAATATTTTAGCGAAAACAATCTTTATCCACATATCATGACTTTGAAATAGTTAACAGACTATTAACTAATTGAGCATTGCCTTAGCTTATTTCAAATAGGATGAGGTATCCCAGGTTACTGTGAATTATATGTTTTTACAGTTTCCCTTAAGTACCATCTCAGCCACATTGGAGGTGAAATGGGAAGAATGTAATATGTATTTTTTTTTTACTGAAACCAAAAAACATTATCAACAGAATATTAACTATTCGTAGTGATGTGGAATTGATGACTGGTTATCTTTTCCTTTGAAGCCAATAGGCATTAATAGTTTTGTACACATTCCAACTGTGTTAGAAATTAATTGGTTAGATTAAATATTTTGCCAAAATGTCTTTAAAAATGCTATCGTTTGTGGTTTACCTGTCGCTAATACATGTATGACTTTGAAAGCTGATAGTGTCTTGTTTGCAGGTACCATAGTGCATTGCTTAACAGAGCTGTCTTGTTCTGTTTTTATCACCATGCTTCTGTGTAGTACAGATCTGAATAGGAAGCAGCGTCAGGTAATCCTCACCATGAAAGCACAGTAACTCATTGACATTTTCTGGACAATGACTATTACATCCCTAGCTGATGTAATAGACATCCAGAAGGAAGCGCGGTGAAGTTCCTGTAAATCTATTTTTTACCATTTATCCATCACACAGACACTGTGTTGCAAACTTCTGCCTATTCATAATTATATTCTGTCATAACGTAAAAAGATTTACATTTTCCATTTGTCTGTGTCGGGACGAACGTGAGTGTCAGCAGCACCTCCATAAAGTGATATGCTTTACCTAAAATGCTCTTGTTTTATTTAGCAGAGGACAAGGATGACGGAAGAAAACGAGAGGCAGCTATAAAAGACCCACAGTTTTCCAATTTCAACAAAACATTATCCTTCTCCTCCAGTGCCCTCCTTCACAAAGATGCCAACCGAGGTGATTGCCCTATTTCAACTTCTAGTGTATCAATGCCAGAACAGTGTGGAGGACCAGGTCCAAAGGGTGGGAGAACCAAGCCAAGTGTGACAAATGATTGCCAGGAAAACCAGTGCTCACCCAGATTCCTCTCTCCGAGGCAGCATTTGGCACTCGGTCCTGCAAAGAAGAGACTGCAAGATCTCCCTGGGATGAAAGGCAATGGAAAGGGGCATACTGAGGGCTTAGGGGAAGGGAAAAGCATGTTGTCGGAAAGTGTTCTTTCTCCAAGTGCCCTGGAGATGCAGAACCCGGAAGGCATCAGGGCCAAAGGACAGGCTGCAGCGTCCTTCTCTCTGTCCGACGTCTCTGTGCTCTGTTCTGACGTCCCGGATTTGCACTCGACGCCCATCCATCGAGACACTGAAATTTCCAATCTCATTGATGATGTTACTTTAACAAATGAGAATGAACCCGGCAGTTCCATCTCAGCACTGATTGGCCAGTTTGAAGAGAGCCAGCATCGGCCTAACCTTGCTGTGGTTTCTCACCTCCTCGGCACTGATGTGACAACAGGAGGTGCTGCTTTGCCTATGACATTGGGCCTACAAACACCCTTCAAGCATGGTTTTTCCCAGGGGAAACTCAAGGCCCCCTCTTGCTCATCTCCTGAGCTGATCAAGCTCTCCTGTTCTGAGACCACCAAGTCTGTAAATAACACACTTGTTTGTGAAATGACCGGCTCTCCAATGTCTAAGTCCAAACCAGGTACTGACCCTTCTGATAAAACCAAGACAAGGGTCATGGAAGGCAACTTGCCTGGGTCTCACTATGCTTCTCCTGGTCAGTTTCCCAAAAGCCCCACTCATGGAAAGGACCAGAGACGCGTCATGAACAGCTTTGATCTTTCCACTGAGTTGGCCCTGGAAGATCTAATTGCAGACCCTACTCTTGGTGTAAATTCTGCAGAAAGCAGCCTTGTGGAAATCGATGGAGAATCAGAAACCCTGTCTCTAACGACCTGTGACTACAGGGGAGAGGGTCTAAGTCAAACCGTTTCTCCACTAAAACTGAGGCACAGCCAAGAGATGGTGGAACACGTCTCTAGAAGCTTGAGGAATGTTTTCTGTAAAGAGACGCCCCTCCCATCTGCCCCTGAAATATTCAACAATATTCAAGGTGTCAAAAATCAAAGTATTCCTTGTCTAACCTATCAGGGTGCTGGCTTTGTGTATAACCATTTCTCAAGTTCAGATGCAAAAACGAACCAAATCTGTGGGCCCCAGCAGCCTAGGGCTACAGATATGCATGCCTCCACGCCGACGCAGTCAGCACATGCTCCTTTGGTTGCTTTGAAGCTGCCAAGTCCTTGCAAATCCAAAAGTCTGGGGGACTTAACATCAGAGGACATTGCCTGCAATTTTGAAAGCAAATACCAATGTATTAGTAGGAGTTTTGTGACAAACAGCGTTAGGGACAAGAGTGTGGCTATGAAGACGAAGTCGTTAGAGCCCTTGGATGCCCTAACCGAACAGCTCCGAAAGCTGGTGTCCTTTGACCAAGAAGACAGCTGTCAAGTGCTGTCCTCAAAGCAGAATGTCAGTCAGTGTCCCAGGGCATTAGTCAGAAAGCTGTCCTCGAGAAGTCAGAGCAGAGTACGTAACATTGCCAGTCGTGCCAAGGAGAAGCAGGAAGCTGGCAAGCAGAAAGCCACGACCCATAGCGCTAGAGGAGGAGTGGTCCTTCGGAATAAACCTTCGGCTCCCGCTCTGGCTGTGAACCGACACTCCACGGGCTCATACATTGCAAGCTACCTGAGGAACATGAAAGCTGGTGGCCTGGAGGGCCGAGGCATCCCAGAGGGAGCATGCACGGCCCTTCGGTATGGCTACGTGGACCAGTCTTGTTCAGATAATTCAGTTCTGCAGACCGAGCCAAGCAGTGATGATAAACCAGAAATTTATTTTCTTTTGAGGTTATGAGTTATACAAAGCTGCATTTGCATTGCTTACGTGATAGTCTGTAGGATGTTAGAGTTTCCCCATTGTCAGTGACTATGGTACTTGGCTTTGAGATGATTTTCAAATGTATTTTTGAACTTGTATCTTGGTCTCCCTTTGGCTGCTCGTGTTCTCTCACTTCGTGCATTTGTATATAGATTCTGCGGCATTCCCCAGGAACCTATGATCTCTTTCCCTCAAAGCATTGTAACTTGTGTCAGTATGAAATGTGTGCATGCCCTCGATGTGAAACTTCTCAGCAGTTTGGGCCACAGCGTCTGCATGGTGCACAAAAATGCTCTTTCCCGTGTCTTGGGTCATAGTCCCAGAGGCTGTCACTTTTACTCACTGAGTGTTGAGCTCATTAAGAGCAGACTTTTGCAAAGATAAAGGAATGGATTCTTTATTTGAAACGACCTTCTCCTTCTGAATCGAAAGACCCAGATTCAGTTTTATAACTCAGTGTTTAAAACAGTTACCTTGTCCTTCATAATTTCCTCACCCCACCCAAAGGGGGAATTCCATGAAAATGGACAGTGTCTCTCTCGGTCCCCAAATCCCTTTTAGAATAGACTGTAAAGGAAGAAAGTGAACTTCTGTATATAAGGAGAAAATAGTTTGTTTTTGCATAAATATTGTTACATATTTTTGCTAATGGCTTTGTATGTAACAAGAATCCAGTTGCCAAGCTCTCTGTCATACTTCTGAAGTATGTTTTGAAGTGTCTCTGATGTGACAGACTGAAAATAATGGCTTTCAGGATGAGAGACTTTCAGCCAGGCCTGGTGGTTCACGCCTTTAATCCCAGCACAGGCAGATGGGTCTCTGAGTTTGAGGTCAACCTTGTTCTACATGGCAAGGCTCAGATCAAGCAGATCTACATAGTAAGACCTTAAGAAAGAAGAGAGAGAGAGAGACAGAGACAGAGACTTACATTAGACTTAAAACTCAGAGTAGCACAAACAGAAAACTTCCCCAAAGATTTCAAGAGAAAAAAGGGTATTTTCTCATGATCCAAGTGAATAGATGATTAAAAGAAACCTTTTCCCATTAGGGAACCAAGTAACTATATTTTAGTACTGACATATATTATTTTCATTGTGAATCCATTTTTTATTGCATGTTCAGGTATCATCTGCTTTTTGTACCATGAATTACAATGATGTTCTGGACTTCATAAAAATATAATTAAAACAGATTTTTGAACACTTGGTAGTTTTATTTATTATTAAAAAAAACCAAAAGAACCACAGCAGGAGTTTGTGTGTTAACTGTTGAGTGAGGGACTGGGAGTGCTTGGATGTCTTCCTTTCTGTGTTCTTACAGCAGAATTGAGGACGTTCACTGTCAGGGATGGCTTTATACAGCAGTTTATGTCTCTGGGTATTTTCGTTGTGTTGAAGAAATATCCGTTTTTTGTTTTTTTTTATTTTTAAATATATTTACTTTATGTGTATGAGTGTTTTGCTTGCATGTATATGCAGCATGTGTGTGCCTGGTAGGTGAGAAGGGCTGAAGAGGGTGGTAAGCCCTTTGGAACTGGAACGAACAGACAGTTGTGAGCTGCCCTATGTGGATGCTAGGAACAGAACCTGGGTCCTCTGGAAGAGCAGCAAGTGCTCTTAACAACCCAACCAATGAACCATCTCTCAAGTCCCGTCATTATACTGAAGAGCATATTTGTAAGGTAACTTAAATAGATACCAAAAGGAATGATTTGTGTGCATTTGGTATGCATTTACAAGTTTAAAAGTAATTTCTGGCAACTAGTCCAGTGGGGGTAGTTGTAACTCACATGGGGAAAGTGAAATGTTCTGTTTGGTGTGTGTGTGCATGCATATGTGTATGTGTGTGCACGTATGTGTGTACGTATGTGTGTGCGTGCGTGTGTGTGTGTACATGTTTGTGGTACGGGAGCCGTCAGTCCCTGTTTCCCTCAATGCCAGCTCTTAGCTTTTCCCTAATGCTGGGAGTCATCTTTTTTCACAAACACTGGAAATTTTTGGAGGCAGAAGGACCAAGTTGAAAGGGATCGAAACCCATTTGTTTGCCCTTAATGAGCTTGAACTCTTTCCGTCTCCGGGTCTTCGAATCTCAAATGTTCTATCCTGAGACCTTGGCTCACTTGTTGTTCTTTTTATTTTAGAAGACAGTGACGTAATGCAGAGTTGTTTAAATTAAATTGCTATGAATAGACGTTAGCTGCTTTTTATGATTTAAAGAATCTTTAGTCCAAAAAAAAATAGGAAAGAAAAATTCTCTGTCTAGTTCTGATGTGTTTGGGGCCGGCATCTGGGTAATGCAGGCGTCCTCTTGGCGTCCGTGTTCTTGGCCACACACGTGCTATAATCTCCTAACAGACAGAACACAGGAAAAGGGAAAGCGGTTGCATGGCATTCATTTGAGAATTGTGAGATAACCAAGAAGAGGAGTAAAGCTTCCATGCTCATAAGTATCTGCGGTTCAGATCCTGCTCACTAAGAGTTCACGTTCAGCAGATAGATACAGGACTGACTCAGTCCCAGGGAAAGCACACAAGTGAAGTCTCAATACCGAATGTGTGGGGAGCCGCTAGTCTCTGCACTCTGACCTACGACAAGCCCTGCGGAAACTCAAAGCGTCCTTGCTGCATTTTGTTAGAGGCTGCCTTGCGTGTCCCAATTCTGAGTGGTGAGGCTGCCGGATGAGCTGTTAACAGTCACAACGTCCACAGAGGAGTGAAGCAAAATTGCTTAACACGAATCTGACCAAGCCACGTTTCCCACTTAAAATCCTCTATCTGGTCCTGTCACAAAACAAGGTTCCATAATTTTGCACAGAACTTTGCTCAGTTCTAGAATGATTGATGCTCCAAAGCGCCACGGATCCCACTGTATTGGGTTGACATGCTCACACCTCTCTTTCCTCCATTAGCCATGGGCCAGTGACCAGGCCTTGTGACCTGTTCCTAGCTTAGGACCCAGCACGTATGTGCATCCATTAAGCGGTCGATAAATGGGCGGATGATAAAGCTTAAGGGAGATGTGAAAGAAAACAGCTTGCATGGTATCTGCTTGTTGTCCTTCCAGGGCACAGGACCTGGTTCGAAACACTTTGTGTGGTTATGACCACCGATCTTTAGACATGTTGCTTACTTTCCCCTGGTCCTATCCAGCCCGTCTTTTTGTCCCCTTTTAGTTTAGTGGTTTCTTGGTTGCTTGCTGATGTCACACAGTGCTCTGCAGCGGACTTTTACATTTGAGGCACCTGATGTGCTTGCTCACAGTAGTCCTGGGAAGAGGTGATGATATTCCCAGTTCAGAGACTCAGAAAGTGAGTCTCATTTCGTGATTTGCTCAAGGTCCTGGTGGGACGGGAAGACGCTAAGCAGGGGGGGTCCCATCTCTCGCATTAGCCTTCCCCTATGCACAGTGCCCTTTCAGACACATGGGTTGCAACCACTCTAGGCGCTCCAAGAGCTCTTGTTTCCTGTCATGAGAAGAAAGATTGTCTTTATGGTGCCACCAGCTGGCTGAGGTGATAAGATGGATTGGCACTCTTTTGTGTCTATATGACTAACTAAAGCACAAGTCGGAGTTAAAGATCTAGGGAAACAAACTAATAATACTCTCTGTGTCTGAATCTGAACCATTTGATTTTGTCCCTTGTACATGTGAGCATGCCACGGTGCCTTTGCAGAAGTTAGAGGACAGCTTTGTCATTAGTTCTCTCCTTCCACCTTTGGGTTTCAGGACTCCAACTGAGGTCTCCAGACTTGCACGACAATCCCCTTTACCCTTCGAGCCACCTTGCCAGCCCACGAGTCGGTTTTTACAAACAGGAATCGCGAAAAATCTTAATCTCAACATCCCCAGCAAAGTCTAACCTGCTAGAATTATTAAAAGCTGGGGAAATATTCCCAGGGAAATGAGAATGGGGGTGGAAAGAGGCTGACGTAGAGAAGGAAAAAGAATACAAGGCTGTAAGTTACAGAGATGACCAAAAGGTCAGCTAGCCGTTAGGGTTATAGGAGGGCACCAAAGAAGTCACATGATGGCTGGCACCTAAAAGCTGCGTGCAGACGAGGAGGAGGACAGCAAGTGCACATCTGTCACTGCATCCCTCCCATTACTTTCAGGGGGACCATAGGAGGCATTAACCTGTGTGAGGCCAGCTTGCGCTTTGCAGCCCCTGCAGACACCCACTACAGAGCTGGATGCCCCTTAGCACACCAGTCTCCATCTTAGCTGGTGCTGCAAACGGGGATGGCTCAGTGATCACGATGATGGTGGCAGCTGCAGTAATACAGCTTCAACAGCTGTGGGAACAGCTGACTAGCTGAAAGCCATGCCAACACTCGAGAGGGATGGGATGAAAAGAACTAGAGTGACCACATCTGGCTCTTGTTCAATGTATCCCCTTCCCCAGGCTGAATTTTCTGCACTCGCTCTCATATGAGAACAAGAGACCTCCCCTACTTCAAGAAAAGAGGTAGAAGGCCGGTTCTCCCTTACGGTGATCACTTTCATCCTTTATGATTAGCTAACTTTATGAGCCAGCTGATGGTGATGCACTCCTTTAGTCTTGGCGCTCGGGAGGCAGAGGCAGGCAGATCTCTGTGAGTTCGAGGCCAGTGTGGTCTACACGGTGAGTTTCAGGATAGTTGCTAGACCTATTACACAGAAAATCTCTATCTCAAAAAACAAAACAAAACAAACAACAACAACAAAAACAAGATTATCAAACTGAGCCGTTATCCCTACCACTGTAGCAGGTCCATAGCCAGAGTTGGTGCCTTTCTCTTGTTACCTGTTTACTTTCCCATCTGGTGGCTCAACACAGTCCCTTATCCTTGACATGGATGAGTCCTACTGTACACTGGTTAGGATGTTCCCCACAAACCTGTATATTAAAGGTGTGGTCCCCAGGCCCAAGACACCATTAAGAGAAGGTAAGGTCATTTAGGAAGTGGGCCTATTAGAAGGAAGTCAGGTCACTGGGGCATGACTTCATCTAATGGACTCCACTTTGTGGTTTGACATGGGGTCCCTCCCTGAGCCTAGAGCTCACCCATTGGCTAGGCTGGCTGGCTTGGCAGCCCCGGTGAACCTACGCTTTCTGTGTTCCGGCCCTGGGATTATAGGTGCGCAGCTCTGAAGCTGGCTTTCTACATACACTCAGGATGGGAGTCTAGGTCCTCATACTTTGTTTACTCAGCTGAGCTGAGTTCTCATCTGTGAATGCCTATGCTTCTCTACCAATTCCTACTGATTTTACATTCACTGCGGGCATGGTCTGCCAATGGTTGTCAGGCTTCGTTCTATAGAATAGGTCCCTGCATGATAGAGACCTGTCCCCTAAGAGTGTCATTGATGCTGCGGTCCTCTTAATTGTCAGGTACCACTCATCTACCTACTGACAGTCTTATCAGGTTACTTGAGACTAGGTGCCATAGTCTCTGTACTCAATCCAAACAGGAAAACATCAGTCAATATAGAAGACTACTAATGTGGTGCTTTGTGGAATAGGAAGACGGTTGCATTTGCTGCAAATGTCTCCTTCTGGGTAGCAGGAAAAATAAACAGATAAATCCTGGAACAGCACAGCAGTGAGGGATGCTGTGCGCCTTGTAAATGTGAAGATGGATTGCTTTTGGTACGCTCGAATGATAATAGCCACAAACTAAGTGCCAGAGGTTCGGTTGGTTTGCTGCAGTAAAACTCTAATCTGGCCCACAAGTTATAACTCGAGTCCTCTGGTTAAATTCACATGGTTCACTAATCTCAACCATAAGTCACGTTTTACATGGAGAGCTTAGACGGATGAGTGACATAGGAGACATGGGAATTACCATCCCCGAATCCTTTTGAGTCCCTCTTGGTACTAAATTCTGCAGTGTTTCCTAGGAAGAGATAATGCTTCTGGTTCACTGCCGTGGCCTGGAGGGAGAGTGGATTATATTTTAAAAGACTAACAGTAGTCATTTTTTTTAACCACAATGTCATTTAATTCATATGTCAGGAGACCAAGAGCCAACTTGGAAATACATCTGTCCTATTATATATGGAAAACTAGATGGGAAAAATAACCACAGGGTGGACCCTTAAACACATTGGATCCATTGTGAGATTGACTTTAGCCTAAACCTCTTAGATGTTCTGGCATCTGTTAGAGGTGATTTCTAACTAGAAGGTTATGATGATCCTTTGGGACCCCTAGTATGTGCATCTGTTGTGACCTCATTCTCACTACCTTCTAGATGTTAGGCGGGATGTTTGTCCACATCGCTCAGGAGGCGGGAAAACTACAGGCTCTAGGCCAGCCTGGACTACATAGTGACGGTCTGTCCAAAGCACCAGTAGGGACTGGGGATGGGAGATGGCCCATCAGGGAAAGAAAGCACTTGCCATGTGTGCATGAGGATGTGACTTTGGGTCCCCAGAAACCATGCAAAAACTGGATATGGTAGCAGAGCATCAGTTATCCCAGCGCTCCTACAGGGAGGTGAGAATTAGAGGCAGGAGAATCTCCAGAATCTTGTGGGTCAGTCATCTTGGTGAATGAGGGGTAAAGACACCCTGCTTCTAACAAGACTGAAGGCATAGACCAATGTCCAAGGTCTCTGCATGTATACTGTGACAAAGCACACACAACGGACTGACTCCTACGGAGTTCCTTTAAAGGGCATACTTTCGTGACAAGCTTGAGCAACAGTAAGGAAATCCTTGCCAAGCTTGTGGAACCAAGCTTCCCTTTCAATTCATGGTCTCAGGATTTATCAACTGTTCCAGATCTTGTAACTGAAAATTGTGCTTTTCACTATAGTGACTGGAGCCTCCTCATCAGGAATGTTATTTTTGGCTGTACAAATCAGGCAGAACCTTGGTTCAATATCTTGAACCTTAGTGGTACCTTTGGAGAAAGCACTGTCTTTTAGTCATCTTGAGAGATGACCATGGGACAAGACACCTTGACTGTTCATTGTGGTAACGGTCACTAATAGTAGAATACCTACTTCCTCATGGGTATTAGGGAGTCCTGTGCTATTCCTGTATCGCCATTGGCTCAAGTGGACAGTCAAGAGCAAGTTCCTTGTGATGCTTTTATCCTCATTGTAGGTGTACTTTTTAATGAAGGGTTTTCCAAGGAAAACAGACCCAGGTGGTGGGCTCACAGGTATGCATCCTGATGAGAATATAAATTGGTGCAATAGTTATGGAAGTCAGCATGGAGAGCCCTCAAAACAACAAAAACCTAAATAGGGAACTACCATGTAACCCAAGCACACTACTCTTGGGCATATCCTCAGAAGTCTCTGTGTGACCGTACTACAGAGATGCTCTCTAGCTACATTATCACAACTGCCAGGAAATATAACCAGCCAAGCTATCCATCAACAGGTAAATGGACAAAAGAAATGTGGCCCACATTCTAATGGCAGGAATAAGTTGCAGGTATACAGGGTTTTGCTCACTTGTGTGACACTTTGGATGAGAATGACCCCCACAGGCTCCTATATCTGAGTGCTTGGTTACTAGGGAGTGGAACTATTTGAAAGGATTACGAGGTGTGGCCTTGTGAGAGGAAGTGTGTCACTGGGGATGGGCTTTGAGGTTCCAAAAATCCCATGGCAGGCCCAGTGTTTCTCTCTTCCTGCAGATCAGGATGGAGAACCCAGCTGCTTCTCCAGACCCATGTTCACTTGCATGCTGCCACACTCCCCCTCATGATGACAATGGACTACACCTCTGACACTATAAGCAACTGTCACTTAAATTCTTTTCTTTATAAAGAATTGCCACAGTCATGGTGTCTCTTCACAGCAAAAGAACATGACTAAGACACATGTTAAGAACCTTCCCCAGCTTCTAGTGTCCACACTCTGCTTTTTTGCTTCTTGTTTAGGGCTCGGGGTCTCATTTTCCATCACGTTCCATCGAATGTCATTGTTTGCCCATCTTTCTCTCCATCAAAGCTAAGGAAACAAAAGATAGCCTCTGTGTTTTAAACAGAATTGGAGAGTGCCTCAGTTGAGGCAGAGACTATTCTATGAGCTTAATATAAGGAAAGAAAGGCTCTTAATTTGACAACATCCTGTTTTAAGATTAATTCACTTTTCTGTCTGCTGTAGGCTCTCTAGTGAAGCCTATTCAACTTTCATTTGCAAAATTCTATTCCCAGAATAAAAATTTCCAATGTTCCCATCAGGCTATTTTTCCTGTCCAGTCAATATCAGCGAGTTCTGGATGTTGGTGTCTCTATTTTTTGAACACCGATTGTATGAACTAGAGATGTTTGAAAATATCTAAGCCTACACTTGCAGCATTTATTTTGCATCTCATCTTCCATAGACTTTCCCCAGTGGCCAATTTGGAGCAGAGAATCGCATTGCACCTGACAGATCACTTTCCAAGCATGAAGGAGTCCTTCCTGAGGATAAAGTGGTATCGGGGTGGCAGGGATCATTGTGCAGTGTCCTTAAGAGCCTTGGTTTTGGGGGAGCTGCACTCAGCTTTGGTGACAAGGGGCATGGGTGATTTCACATCTCCTCTCTGTCCATAATTCCTCGCTGGGAGCCTCAGCTTGCCTAGCATTCTCTGTCTTCATGCCAGAGACATTCTATTGTTAGGCACTACATTTACGAAGACGTGGAAACACTATACAGTAGCAGTACCATCTCAACGGGGGAGGGGGAGCTCCTTGGTTTGTTTAGTCATCTTTTCATGCGCACTTAAGGCAGAATAATCTTGTGGTTAAAAGTACCCTTCCTCCCCCCCACCCCCGGCAACAAAAGGGCTCGCATTCAAATTGTATTTGTCTACTTTCATTTTCCCACAATAGCCCAACTGCCTCATACGTGGTGAGTGTCACATAGATTCACATGTGAAATTCTTATATCCAATATATTCTCATGTACTGAATGGTCAGACTCTGTTCTTACAGGCCAACATCATTACTACTGTTTTACGGTATTCTGAGTCTCCTTTGCACTTAGCTACTGTGTAACCAGCCATTAGTTTCCTTCTGATTTTCAAGGAAAGGGTCTTGCTGTGTTGCCCAGGCTGGCCAGGAAAGCCTGGGCTCAAATGATCCCCCGGTTCTAGTGTGAGCTGACATGTGACATACACATACATGTGTATGCCCAATTTTTCTTTGGAGCATGATTTCATTTTTTTCTCTATAGACTTTTCTGATTTGTGTACATTTCCCTTTAGCGTTCCCTTCCTAAATGTAATAAGAAAAAGAAGTTCCTACGTATAAGTTATAGGTGATAATTTTTGTTAGGAGAAAGAGAATATCTATGTTCATCAAATGTGTACTCATATTTTCTTGCTAGAAATTAACAGAGAAAGGAAATTGCTCATTTGTGGAAACTCTTGTTTCTTGTTTTCATTTAAGTTTCTTAATACTTCCAACTCTTCGTTGGTCTGTTCCTTACCTTGAGGTTCTTTTGAATAAGTGGCCATTTTTCGTTGTTTTTATGCTGGCTTGTGATTAGTTTTCTTACATCTCATTTTTTTCTTTCTGTTTTGTTTTTCTCAATGATAGCGAGGCCTATTCTGAACACAGTGCAATGTAAGAAGATGTAATTACTATTCTGAATAGTTTACACACTTCCTCTCCGCGGCTTCCACTTTTGGTTGCTACCTCAGCCTGATGGTGTGCTTTACTGTGTGTTCTTGGCTCTGTTGTTGAAGACAGGATCTTGCTGTTGCCGGTGTGGCATGAGCTGGCTTCACGCTCACAGTTCTCTGGCTCAGCCTCCCATATAGCTGGGACTACAGGAATATATATACTGCTGTGTGCCTGGAGCCTGGGTGGTTTGCCCTAAATAGTGCCCTGAGATTATTTTTTACATTCAGTGTTTTCATTTTGAAATGAATTTAGACTTGCAGAACAGTTTAAAACAAGCACAGCAAATTCCTACATACCCTTCATCTGTCTCTCCTAAATGTTAACATCGTACATAACCGTAACACGGTAGTCAAAAATAGGGAGCTAAGATTCAAATTGCCTTGTTAACTAACTTATCACCAGTTGTCCCACGACTGTTCTTCGTCTAAACCGGACTCCAATCCGGGATTCCATGTGGCATTTAACTGAAATGTCTGTCTTCAGGGTCTTCCCTAGTCTGAGAAAGTTCAAAAGCTTTTGCTTGCATTTCGTGGCCTTGATGATCCTGATAGGAGCGCCAGTTGCTTCTTCGTGATCAAATTCAAGCTGTGCGTTGTGGGCCAAAATTTCGAACATCTGACGCAGTGTCACTAGGAGTCAGGATGGCTTTCCGTTGGCAAAGATAGACTTCTTCAGGGCCTCAACATCCTCACCTTTACCCCATATTTTTCCACTCTGGTTTACAGAACCCAGTTATTTCCTAATCAATACCCTAACTTTTAAGGTACATCCCTATGAGTCTGGCAACTCAGCTTGCACCATAACTGCGCTCATTGCAGAATGAAAGGTTCTGCATTAATTTTGTCAGTCTTTACATTATGACACATATATTAGACTTATGATTACTTATCAGGCACTCAAGGTAGGAGTTTGCATAAAGCCTGAGCTGTTATCTTTTCTCACCACTGTGCCTAGTGACATTGAGAAACAAGCAGCCAACTCCACTGTATTCATCACCTTCCAAAAATATTAAAAATTCCAGATGTGATCACCCAGTTCCTTGCTTCTTACACTGCTTGACTAGGATTATCCAGTGGAGAAACTTACGATAGCTCTACAACCAGGACAAGCCATGGCCTGTCAGCGTTCTCTTTACACTGAAGAGAAAATCCTGGAAACGTCTGAATCAATTGCTCTTGGTTGACGATTATTTGCCATATTTTTTGAAAGAACTGATTGACTTATGCGGTTATGGAGGCTAAGTTGTTCACACATAAGGAGCTGGGAGCGATTGTTCTAGCCTGAGTCTGAAGACCTGAGAGGCAGCAGAGGTAATAATGTGAGAACCAGCATGAATCTGAGGCAGAAGTCAAAAGCCAGGCCATTGCCACCGCAAAGATGAGCAGAATTTACTCTTCGCCTTTTGTTCAACTCAAGGCTTTGACAGACAGAAGGCCACCCACCACGGCAAGGGCTGTCTGCTTTATTCAGTATGTCAACAAAAGTGCTAACCTCATCCAGAAATATGTAAACACTTAGTCAATATTCTATTGCTATAAACAGAAACCATGGTCAAAGCCACTCGTATAAAGAAAGCATTTAATTGAGGCCTTGCTTACAGTTTCAGGGGGTTAGTCGATGGCGAAGGTAGGGAGCACAGCAGTCTAAGGCTCAGGAGCAGTAGGTGAGGCCTTTACAGCCTGATTTCCAAACAGGAGGCAGGGAGTGCAACACTGGGCCTGGCATAGGCTTTTGACATCTTAGATCTTATAGCCCAGAGCCATGTCTCCTCCAACATTTTCTCTGGCAACGTCATGCCTCCCAATCTTTCCAAGCAATTCATCAACTGGGGACTAACCATGCAAACATAGGAGCCTCTTGGGGGCATTCTCTTTCAAACTATCATGGAGACATTCCCATAAGTAAGGTTTAATAAACTCTTTGGATACCTGATTGTCCAGTCAGTTTAACCCATAAAATCCGTCATCATACTTGCTCAACATAAGGAATCTGAAAGCATGTAGTGCTTCTGTCTCATTACAGATTATCTTCACTCAGGCCACTTCGATAATCTGGTCTTCTTAGTTTCTTCACTATAGTAGCAATAACTTCTTAGGCTTTGGACAGTGTTATGATAAGATATTTGAGATTATGTAAATGTCCTATTTTCCATGACCATCTAGCTTAGTGCCCATTAATGATTCTTGAATGAGATCATTATTACTCTATCACCAAATGATAACTTAATTGTCCCACCTATACGTCACTTGGGATTATACTATTTTATTTTTTGTTCATATCATTATGTATATGTTTTATTTCCTGGATTATAATTCATACAATATATATTTTGTTGTTCAAACTCTCCTAGATTGGGGACTAGGATTCATCTTTAAATTGTATTTGAATAGTTTTACTTCATAAATTCTCATACTATTTTATATAAATAATTGCAAATAAACAAGATTTTTTATGATTACAACATTACAGCTTTCTTTACATTTCTTTACATTTATTTTGAAAAAATGTTTAATCAAAGATACTATACTTGATGGTTATAATTTAATAGCTTTAACAGAATACCCTGCATCAAAAACAAACAAACAAGAATACCAGACATAATTATCCCTTCTTATCACCAAATTTTTTTGCTCTTTGGATCAATACCCACTTGGATTATTGGATCTTATGGCTTAGATTGACATTAGAAAGACATTTTCACCACCCAGATCAACTTTTTCAAAGTAAAGTTTGAAGAAAACAGAAAATATTGACATTTTAAAGTAACTTCTATGAACTGATTTTATGAATAACAAATACATAGCGTTTAAAGCTCATCTTTCTTTTATAACTCATTCATTTTTATCACCAAGTCTTGCTAGCTGAAAGAGGCATAATATATCATCTATATTCATATCTATATTCATTGGTTTTATTTTTACTTCAAGTCACAGAAGCGATTCTAGCTCTCTCATTCCAAAATGAATTTAATAAATGGATGCGTGGTAACCCACAGAATAGGGTGAACAACTAAAAATCTGCTTCAGAAAAGGCAGGTATCCTTCAGAAGGGGCTGCATGGATCCATCAAGGAGAGACTAATGAGCAGATTCTGAGAAGCCCCTGAAGGTGTTCAGTGTGACTCCACTCAGGAATCAAATACCAAAGACAAAACAAGTGGTGGACCTTCACTGACAGCCATGAAAACATTAGGTTCCCATAGAAACCACCAGGCGTGGACATATACGTGACAGTAATCCCAGAAATAGGAAAGCTAGCAGTTTTGAAGCCAGATTTTTTTCCTTTCAGTTTTGAGAATATAAAATAATTACATCACTCCTCTTTCCATTTCTTCCCTCCAACCTCCCCTGCCATTGCCCCTCCTTGCTTTCTTTCTTTCAAGTTCATTGCCTTTTTTTTCATTGATTGTTATTTATCATATACATATATAGTCCTAAGTATAACCAGGTCAGTCTGTATAATTGTTGTGTGACAAGACTTTTCTCGGGGAGATGCAATACACAGCTCTATTCTACACAAGTAGGGATCCTACAAAAGACCAAAGTTTAGATACCACCAAAGTCCAATTTGGTGAACCAATGAGTTTTATTGGGGTTATTTACAGGAATATGAGTGAGAAGTTATTTACAAGAGCAGAAATGACTCAAAGACAGCTGTATCACCAAAGCCCACCCCAGCATGGGTGACAGCTCACCAAAGTTGGAAACCTGGGGCACAGCGTACAGCCCATAGGCAGATCAACAGGTTGGAAAGAGATCTTGCCAAGGATTCAGTTGGTCTAAGTCTCTTGCAGGCAGCTGGGCTGGTTTCTGCTTCTTCCAGGTAGCTGGTCTGACCCAAGTCTTCCTTGCAACTTATCTTGTCTGAGAGTGACTCAGCCATCTTTATTGCTTTCTATTGAAGGCAGAGACCTAGATAATTTGCTCAGCCTCAGGGACTTCCGGAAGCTGTTTTAAATTGTTTACCTTCTGGTTTAAGGAGCTTCCCTATAGAATGAAAAGTTCCAGTATCAGAGGAAACGGTTACACACCACTAATGTCACTGGTATGTAGGTTTTCAGGGCTGACTGTTTGGTATTTGATAAGGAATTGGTGTGCTCTTCCCTAGAGAAGACTATTTCTTCCCCTCTCAGAATTCCTTGGTTGCCCGTAGTTCTTTGTGTAGGGCTGAGGACATGTAGCTTTTGTTCGTTTGCTTATTGGTTTGGCATGGCCATTGGTATTGTGCTTGTAACCTCATATTTGGGCAGTCTTGCTGGTGATGCTTTGTGTGTGTAGCTTCTGACATTACAAGGAGACCCAATCTTACATCTAACTGCCTGAGTCTCTGGCTCTTACAATCTTTCTGCCTCCCCTTTCACAGCATCCCATGAGCCTTAGGTGCAGGAACGTTTATAGATGTAGTCTCTGGGACTAGGTTCGAGAACCCTACATTTTTTTTTTGTTGGGGTTTTCTGTAATGTTCTCCATCTATTTCAAAGAAAAGTTTCCTTGGTAAGGGTTGTAGATGAGGATTCCCTTAGAGATATTGTCTAGTTCCTGAAACAAGTATCCAGAATCAAATACCCGGTGTGATAGTACATACGTTTAATCCCGGTACTCAGGAGGCAGAGACAGGAGGATCTCTGTGAGTTTGAGATCAACTTGGTTAACATACATAGCATCTTCCAGGATGGCAAGAACTACATAGAGATACCCTGTCTCAAATCAAAACAAACAGAAAAGATTAAATGGAGCTTGGTAGGGAGAGAGTAAGTAGCGGTAAATATCTGAAAGCTTCAGTAAGACAATGGGTCAGAGAGGCAGGCATGGGCAAACAGTCAATAAATAATGTGCTTCCCCACGCACTTTTCCACTCTAGATGAAGTTGCTTCATGCAGCTAGACTAGAACATACATCCAACATTTGACAGGTATGGAAGCTGGACTGTTTTCCAACCACATCTCCTTGAAGGATTTGTTGAGGACTTGTCATTTGCCCTAGGACACTCAGGCCTGTGTGAGATCAGTGTGTGCCATCCCAGCCACAGAAAAGGTCCTCATAGGAGAATCATGGGAGTTTTCAGTGAGCAGTCTCCGTGATTAGAGGCAACTCAATCGCCAGGCTAGGAAGCAAGTGCTTTTACCTGCTAAGCCATCTTGCTAGCCCTGGGAATGGTTTTCTTGAGCAAAGATGAACAAGGAGACTGGAGACGGAGCAGGCAAAGATGATACTCATTGCATCTTGAGCACAGCTCTGGTTTTACAGAAGCAGCTAGCATTCATGACAAGTCTCTGTGGTCTATCAGTGAGGGTCTTTCAGCTACAAATAGAAGGCTTTCAAGCTCTAGGAGTTAAAAAAGGATCACAGAGATCGAATCAAGTACTGCCAGGCTACATTCTGTGGTAACAATATCAGAATCTTATTTCTCACTTACGAATGTCAGCAGCCATAAGTTCCCGTGATTAGCTTTTCAGGAGAAAACAGTAGGGAGCCCAACTGAACACAGCCTTGTTTGCTTAAAGTCAGGTAGCTGCGAAAGAGATGCTATGTTTCAGGGTAGCCAGCAGTCAGAGGGACAGGATGTCGTCACCCAGAGGTAGTCAATACCCCCGAAGGTCTGGAGGCCCATGTTTCCATGGTTGTTGCAATGATTCAGTAATTATTGACACAGACAGCAGTGTTGAGGGCCAGGAAAACAATGCCTCACAGAGGCGTGCTAAGTGCTCTGAACTAGGGGGCCTGGGAAACCTCATAAGCAGCGTTAGAATGAAGGTCTCTGTCCCCTCCTGCTCTCATATGTTGGTTCCTAATCTTTCCTGAAGCAAAATTCCTTTTTTTTTTTTGAAGACAGTTATAAATCTAGAGCCCACCGTCCCCAAAGTTAGCCAAAAATATTATAATTATCATTCAACAGTCTAAGCCCTAACCACAGAAATCCTCTGTCTTACCTACTGAATAACTTACTGTATTAATTATTTAATGTATCAGCTACTTTTCAGGTGGCTGTGGGCAAAAACCTGTCAAGGAGCAATTTAAAGGATGGAAGGTTTGGTTCCCAGTGCAAGGATCCAAACCCTCCTGGCAGGGAGGTCATGGGGGGGGGGGCAAAGTCACGGCAGCAGAAGCATGAGTCAGCTGGTCACATTGCCACCACAGTCCATCCTTGCAGTAGCTGGCTTTCTCCCTTTTGTTTAGCCCAACACCCCCAATGTGTGGAATGGTTCTGCTCACCTTTACAGTGGATCTTCACACCTCAATTAATTCATAATCTTTAATACATAATCCCTTACCGACGAGCCCAGGGCTTGTTCCTGTGGAGATCCTAAATCCCATCAAGTTGACAATGAAGGTTACGTAGAACACCAATCCTTGCCTGGTAACAGGTCACAAGGACCTTCTCTTCGAGGGGTCCTGCCTCAGAGCTGAGAAGACTAGATACCACAACTCAGAAGGTCCAGAAGGATCTGGACAGGGCCTTGCTGGGCTTCCCATAGCTATTAGCATTAAATTCCATCCCTTTTGTCCATTCATATTTCCAAGTGGCTGCACCTGCTTTGTTGAACCTAGGCATAAACGAAGTATTTTTCCCCATGTCACATAAAACTATGATCAAATAAATGTGTTTTGATTTTCTCTGTGAACCTATCTCTTATCATGGGTGTTTCATGTTACCTTTGTGACAGGGAAGACGGAGCTTACCCCTTTCCACCCTCCACCGTCATTTCAATCTGACATCTCTGATCTGTCAGAAACATCCTTTTGTCAGAGAGTGACTTCACCAACCCCAGTGTCAATTTCCCTTACATCAGTACCCAAAGTCTAGAAGAGGAGATTGGGGTCTCTGCTGCTTTGCTTTTTACCAGATAGAATAGGACTTTCTTGTCCTCTCTCCCTTCCCTCTCCCATCCCTCTCTCTTCCTTCTCTCCCATCACCTGTCTTCCCTGGGAGGAAAACTTTTCCAAGAACATTCACATCAGATTTTCTGTTGTATACCACTTGTCAGAATTGGGTCACATGGGAACATATGACATTTTCATCTTCGCCCAACTTAGAAAGACTTGTCAACTTAGAAAAGGTAAGGGTATTATAATAATCCCAGTCAGCAAAGAATCAGCCCTTAGCTTGGAGAGATGGGAGAACTCCTCTTGATTTACCACCCCCTTGGAGCCCAAGTAAATGCTTTGGAAAGGTATAGCAGTCTGCCACAATTTCTTGCAGCTTTTATAGGTTAGGTAACAGGTGGTGTTTGAGTCCCATGCTCATCAAAAGGGATTTTGTCACAGTTGGGCATGTTTACAGGAGCAGAGCTAAATACAACTGGCAAAAAAAGTCATGAAATGATTTCTAATAATATTCTTCTATATTTATTGAAGCATAATTAGTAAAGACTCAGAGAGAGATATTGGGGTTCAACCTGCAGGCCAGAAAAGCAGAACAGCCAGCCACTGGCTCTTACCTCAACCTTAGTCCGAAATGGTGATCCTGCCTCCAGAAATCTCAGAATGAGACTGAGCCTGAAACCTGTCTCCTCCCATTTTATAATCCTCTCTAGTTCTATAATGCCTCTGGAATTAAAGGCATGCACCACTATCGCCTAGTTTCTGTGGCAAGCCAGTGTGGCTACTACTGGGATTAAAGGTGTGTTTTATTGCTGCCTGGTCTGTAAGACTGGCTAGTGTGGCTGTTTTACTTTTCTTATCCTCAGGCAAATTTTATTTATTAAAATACAAATAAAATGGCACTATAATTCACAGGTTGGTGCCTAGACCAATTTTTAACAGAGAGGCTTCTGTCTCTGACTCTGTTACCTGCTTTGGGACCTTTCCTCCTGCTGGATTGCCTTGTCCAGTCTTACTAGACGAGGAGGTGGCTGGAGTCACTAAAATGTGATATACCATGGCCTGCTGATATCCAAGGGAGGCCTGCCTTTTTCTGCAGAGAAATGGAGAAGTGGGTAGGGGATGAATGGTAGGTGGGGCCCGGAGGGACTGGGAGGAGAGGAGGGAGGGAAAATGTGGCCAGTCAGGTTGTAAAAACAACACACAAACAAATAAACAAATAAATACACAAAAGAAATTGATGGTTAAAAAAAAACCCTGAAGATTATAAAAGGAAAAAAATTAAAATGGGGGGTAGAGAAAAAATATGTTAAAAAACAAAGAGCAGAAGAGAAGTGAAGCGCCATAAAGCTGAGGCAAATGCTGTAATTGCCAGAGACCCTCAGACTGAGAAAACAGAGAAGACTTGTGCATGTGAACTATCAAACAAAGGACTCAGGAAAGCTGCCAAATGAAGGCATGAATGGTGTGCACAGCTTTTCATCTGCTTCAGCTATGGCTTGAGGAATAGGGGGATGGAGAGGGCATATAAAGCAATTATTGTGAGAGATTCAAGATGGCAGTTGCCACCAGAACCCTTGGCGGGGGGGGGGTGTCTCAGGGCCACTCTAAGGAGCCTGAGAGACTCCTGGAAGCTTCAAGGGGAGATGTGGCAGGTTGAGGATGAGCCCGCAGAGTCTAGTGTCTCCAGAACAACGTATAAAGGGCAGATCTCATGGGAAGATGCTTTTAAAGAGTGATTTCTTGGAACTGGAAAAAGAGATGGCTGATGGAACCAGCATTCAGTGACGAGAAGGGGAACTAAAGACATAGTGTTGGGGACAGCCATGGGACCTCAGCTTCAGAAAAGGAGCATGTTGTTGCTGAGTAGGTCCGGTCCTCTGTGAATGGGAGGCTCAGACCACCACCAGTCCTGCCTTGCCCCAACACAGCATGATAGGCAGGCTCACCCTTTGGCCCGCAGTCCCAGTCTATGGTATGGCCACTTCCTGCTGCTTGCCCTGCTGAGGGAGGAAACTATGGTACTGTGGCATTTCTCTTGAGCTGTGAGCAAAATGGTCATGCCCAGGGTGCCAGTGGGACAGCCTGTGCTGACAGCAGGGCAGTCGGCTTACAGTGGCCTGGAGCTCCGACATGTGCTGCCCTCCGACACTCTGCCCAGCTGCAGAATCACCCTGAATCTGGGTAATATCTGAGTTGTGTTTCAGCGATATTCCATTACTTATGGTGCTCCAGAAACTTTGAAACCAGACCAGTGAGTCACTGCAGTAAGTGTTCGCATGTAAAGCTGTTTGGGCAAAATAATATATGATGTGACATGCAGCGGATTGCAATGCCACTTTAATAAAAAAAAAAAAATCAATGTTTGATAGCGAGATGGGAAAGATGGCAGAAC
Source organism: Dicrostonyx torquatus (assembly GCA_028555095.1). Taxonomy (NCBI): domain Eukaryota; kingdom Metazoa; phylum Chordata; class Mammalia; order Rodentia; family Cricetidae; genus Dicrostonyx; species Dicrostonyx torquatus. Next base: position 3,544,074 of record JAQHUG010000039.1, on the reverse strand, counting down.
AGAATATGCCATTGACAAGTAGGGCTGGTCCTTGGCCCCCAGGAAGCTTGGGCCACTACCGGCCCGCCTCATTCCATCTTTGCCTGTTAGGGCTGAGGAATGGAGCCACTGTTACTGCCTCCCTTCGTGGCTTGCCTTGCTCATCCTACTAGGGGAGGGGAGCGTGGGACTGTGGTGCTGCTTAAGGGCTGCAGACATTTTGATCGTCCCCGGACTGCTGGCAGCTTGGCCAGCACTGAGCGTGGGGTGGGTGTGTGCTGCAGCCTGGAGCTTGCTCAGTGTTAGGGTTCTGGAGAAGTCCCACAAAAGACCATCAGTCAACCATAAAATGAACAAGAGCATTTATTTTTTCCGCACATGCAAGGGGTCAACCATTCAGTAAATGAGCAAATGGCCACCCGAGAGAAGTTCGCAGGCTCCTTTTAAGCAAGATTAGGGGAATTCCAGGGAGAAAAGCTTAGTCTGGGGGCTGATTGGTGGGATGAAACAGAAAGCTTATGGGTTGCTTTAGGACTGGTTTGTGGCTTAGTGATTAGGGACTTTCCAGCAGCAGGGTGGGCGAAAGTTTCTTTAGCTATCTCGAGCCTGCATAAGGCTGCCGGGAGCTTACTGATTGGTTGCCTCTGAGTTGGGGTCTTTTCAAGATCTGCTCCTTCAGTTCCAGTAAACTGAAACTGAGGCCCGTTCCCTGGCCAGGCTATCAGGTGCCTGTCGTGGCATGCACGTGGCTCCTTGACTCTCTCAGTCAGGTATTGTTTCTGAACACACTGTCCAGCCATAGGCTCGCCCTGATTCCAAGCAATAGCAGAATGTTCGAGATGAAGAAGAGTTCATTTTCTGGATT
>JAQHUG010000039.1:3509262-3523570 GCA_028555095.1 Dicrostonyx torquatus | reverse complement strand
GAGAGAGAGAGAGAGAGAGAGAGAGAGAGAGAGAGAGAGAGAGAGAGAGAGAGAGATTTGACTTCACCTTGGCAGCTTTAAGGAAACTGATCCTTATGTCTATGCTGAAATTTTAATGAGTTTTGAAGTAGAAAGGTTACCGTGTTCCTGTGGAATCACTTTATTTAATTATCTTTATCAAGTGAGCCACTTTTAAAATGTATTATTCTTCTGAGTATATTCATATACAGGATGTTCAGTGAATTTAATAAGGGACTAAATGCATTTTCAGGCTTTTACCAAAAAATGTTGATTTATGCTTTGCTTTTGCCAAGTGCAATTTACAAACTTTAATATCCTATTCTTCTTCTTAGTCTTGAAAAATATTCTTGAAGTAACTATTTTATTACTGCAAAGAACAAAGGAAGTATAATGACGACCTCCTGTGACTGCTGTCGTAGGGTAGGCAGAAAATGAAATAAACTTTGCATCACAGAAGAAAAAAATGACTGTACTCATTCTTTGTTATGTTAGACAAAGAGATTTGCATTTCACGGTGTCCAGTTTGTGCTAAAATATCTATATTTGTGAACATATTTAGTAAGTTCCTTGTGAACAATTTTTTTCTTTTTAAAATTTATTTATTTAGTTTTTGAGATTTTCATATGTGAGTACTATAGTAACATCATTTCTACCTCTCCCTCCTCAAAATCCTCCCATGTCCCCTCCCTGTCAAGTTCGTGACCTCTTCTTCTTTAATTATAGAATCCAGTTGGTGTTGTTTGTATGCGTGTGAGTATTGGGCTGAGTACCTGGGCTTAGGTAACCTGGGATGGAGGGCTGTCCCTGGAGAAGACTGGTTGGCTCTCTCTCGGCAGCCATCAATTTCCTGTAATTCTTTATCCAGGGATAAGGCACCGTGACACTTCCTCCACTCATGTTGGCTTGTCAACTGGCGCTGTCATTGTGCAAGTCTTGTTTATATGACCATAGTTTTGAGATTTCATGAGTACTCCTTCCCAGTCATGTAAAAGATACAATCTCCTGGAAGATAGATATCTTGGTCCCCTGGCTATTACCATCTTTTCACCCCCAACTTCTGTGATACTTCCTGAGCCTTTAGTGTAGGCGTTGTGTTGTAGATGTATCAGTTGGGATTGGGCACCCTGTGGCCAGTTGTTCTCTGCATTTTGATGGTTGTGGATTCCTGTAATGGTCTCCGTCTAGTGCAAAAAGAAATGTCTTGATGAGCTGTGAGAGCTACACCTTCCTGAAGGTATAAAGATGAGTATTTAGGAAGTAATGTTTAGTGAAGTGGCAGTAGTAACTCCTCCTCCAGTACCTCACCATCCGTAGGTAGTTGGCTAGATTTACACTATCAGGCATGAATTCCCTCCTATTGAGCAGACCATAAGTCCATTTAGACAGCTGTTGGTATTCGTCAAGAGAAAGTACCACTAATGCATTCCTGGGGATAGCTTGTCAGGTGGTTATTGCTGGGGATCCATCTTTACATCTGGGTAGGACTGCCGTTTGCTTTCCTCTCTTGAAGGTTTGGACAGCACCTTTGGGTACTGTGACAGATAGTCCTCAAGGAGAAGCTTTTCATGTTGGTTCTAGATAATTTTTTCAAAATATTATGCCCAAAGTGTATGATGTCTTCAGCAATAGGGTCTTACCTTCAAGTTCCGAGAGGCAAGGAATGGCCACAGCAATAGCCTATATTATCTGGGAAAACTCTTTGACTTCTCTGACTGACAACTGTAATGGAGGCACCTCCACATGCTTGGAATTTTTATTAAATGTTATTGTGCATTTTGGAGGCAGTTTTATCACTGCAAGCAGCATGATTTCAAACACTGGATGGGGTTCAATCTCGACAAAGAAGGTATAAGCAATTTGGGAATGCTTAGAGTGGAAGAAATGGTTTTACCCAGTAAAGAGACCCTCAGTTAGTTAACCAACATTAGAAAACATTCCCTGAGATTACATATATATATTTATATATCATAGTTCATACATATATATATGTATATATATATATATATATACATATATATATGAAGACAGATGTTTCTGGCATGCCCAGTCCCACAGCCATTCAGTCCGAAAGAAACACACAGAGGTTTATAAGAAACACACAGAGGTTTATATTAATTATAAACTGTTTGACCTCTTAGTTCAGGCTTATTATTAATTAGCTCTTATAACTTAAATTAACCCATAATTATTGTCCATGTTTAGCCATGTGGCTTGGTATGTCTCAATGAGACATTCTCATCTTGCTTCTTCTGTGTCTGGTTGGTGACTGACTCTCTGCCTTTCCTCTTCCCAGAATTCTCCTAGTCTGGTCACCCCACTTATCCTTCCTGCCTTATTACTGGCCAATAAGTGTTTTATTAAACCAATACGAATGACAAATCTTTACTGTACAAGAGCATTATCTTACAGCATATATATTAAATTTATATATATTTATATTATATATTAATGTATAATATAATTTCTTTATATAAATTAAATTTATATATGTGTATAAATTAAAGAACTAGAGACCATGAATTTGAGACACAGAGTAAGTAGGGTTTCATAGGAGTGGTTGGGGGGAGGAAAAGGAAAGGGGAAATCATGCGATTATATTATAATTCAAAAAAAATATTATTAAAAAAGACAAAACCACAGTAAGACAAACATTAATTTCTGTAGCTCTGTGTCAACAGTCTGTGACATGTAGTATGACAATGTGAGTTCCTATGGGCTTGGGCAGCCTTACATCTATGGCTGCTATTTGAAGTCTACATAGTCTCTCTCTTTGGCAGGGCTCCATTCAGTCTCTGTAACTTTCCTGGGAAAGCAGAGCACATTCCTGGTGTCTTCCACACCCTGAGATCTCCAGTTGACTTGGGCTCTACTCTCATGTGTTCAATTATCACCTTTCAGGGTTGGTTTATAGAGACTTCTGCCTCATTACACGTTATCTAATCACTTAGACTTTCCTTTGAAATATAAGTGGAAGTCCCATGACTTTGTAGCTCTTATATTTTACATGCCTACAGAAATAGCATCACATGGATGACACCAACATCTTCTGCTGGCTTAATTAGTAATCAGACACACTTGGACCATGTCTGTACTGTCATTTGGGTACCCAAGGAACTGTGCAGAGTGAATCAAAACAACTTCCTAGGCAACCTCACGTGACTACAGAATCCCATAAAGTATATCTTCTCAAGGGAAAGCCTTTTAAATGAGTATAACATTTTATACTTTTGAGCCTGTGGTGGGTGGGATCTGCCAAATTCCCAAAATGCCTTCCAGGCATCTTTACTGTTGTTCTGATGCCACTCCTTCCCCTCTTCCCCATGTGATCCACTGCCATCCCCTCTTTAGTTTCTGCATTATTGCGTAGCTTCAATTGAAATTGTCTTGCTTCTTTTGTAAATCTGAGTGAAGCCTTATTTTAAATTCTTTGAATAAGGGCCAAGAGCCTGGGAACACTTGGCCCAGACCATAGCCATCAGTAACAGAAGGACCCCCATTTTAAGGAAGAGGGAAAAGTTAGAGCCCATAACCACACTGAGTCTTACTGAATTATCATGGAATGAAGGAGGACAGAAAGAAGGTTTAAGAGTGATTGCATAAGAAAGTTATAAAATACAGCAAATTTAGCCACTGAATCACCTGGTGGTTAAAAATTTCCAGGACCTTCTTGAGTATCTGCCAGAGGAGAGGAAGGACATGTGTTGCTTATTTGCAGAGGCTTTGATGACAGCCAAATGGGAGAGCTGCGTGTGAGTGCTTTGGAGTTAGCAAGCGTCTCTCTCTCCTCTTCACAGTTAGAACTGTGGTTACCACAAAGGCAAGATTCAAATTCTGGCTGTGTCTCAGGGTCCTAAGATGTTAGGGTCGGGGTGAAGAGTACTGAGGAAATCTTTGAGATGTTTTTTTCTACTGATCTTTTCCCATATACAGTAAAATTAAGGTAGAGAGCCCCAAAGCTAGACTCCTGCTCTTGTAAAGCAATCTTTTTGATAAACTGAGAAACAGATGGGAAAGTAAAACCTAGGGCATGGAAAGGGTGGGCAGTGTGGGTTTTCACTGTCTGGTAGCAGGTTTTCAGCCTTCAGCAGTACATTTGCTTTCAAAATGTCACATGATTGCTTGTCTGAAATGATCAAAATAGTGTGGCTCACCTTGGAGGAAGAAGACAAATCATTTGACTCTGCAAAGCACATACTTTGTTTATTTCCTTCAGGGATATAGTTTACAAACATTCAAAATAAATATTTTGCCAAAAATCAATTGAGTATTCAATTTTTTCCTTGATAATACCTGTCATTCATTAATAGTCCTTGAACTTTCCTGTGTGTAGCACGATTAATAACAACCCAGAAACAGATATTGGGGTTCAACCTGAAGATCAGAAAAGCAAAGCTGTCAAGTCAGTAAAGAGCTCTTATCTCTAAGAAATCTTCACACTGAAAGATAGACTAAGTTCTTGTCTCATTCTGCCTTATAGTCCTCTCTAGTACTGGGATTAAGGGCATGTGACTCCCTAGTACTGGGATTAAAGATGTGAGCCACCACCACCTAGATCTGTTTCTGCACTGATCTTGTGTAGCCTAGGGTGGCCTTGAACTCACAGAGATCCATCTGCCTCTGTCTCCAAAATTCTGAGATTAAAGGTGTGTGATACCACTGTCTGGCCTCTAGTGGCTTAGTTTTACCTTCTGATCTTCAGGCAAGCTTTATTTATGAAACACAAATAAAATATCACTATACCTGTGATTTTATTTTGAATCGGTAGAGTTCTTTTTTTTTCTTCTTTAAGATCAGAGAAGGAGAGGAAGGAGGGAGAGGGAGAGTAAGAGAATAGATTATGCAATATAATATCTTAGTAGACTTTCTGGAAGAACAAAACACTACTTTTCTCATCCATTTTTAATGTGTTGGAGAATGGAGAAGTCTCTGTGGGGGCCTGTGAGGGGTTATGAAAAGGCTGAGCTGGAGAGCTGTGTTGTAAATGATGAGATCCACCATACCTACTGATCTCCCGACAGCCTCAATATGCCCCTTGGTAAACATTAAATAAATACAAAGACTTTTTCATTGAAGAAAAATAAAAGCACATTTCTAGTATGCCCATCTCTTCATGCCAACAGTATCTCACAATGGTCTTGTAATTGATCTTACTGTCTTAACCAGTCCAGAGCTTAGCTTATCAACTCTGCTACCAGTGTTGTTTCCTGCACTGAGCCTTCCTTGGGTACATCTAAGAAAGAGTCAGCCAAATTGGTTTGTTAGATAAGCAGATCCAGGAGACATCATGGAAAATATGTGATGACATGTAGTGTGAAGTCTGCAGGACTGGGTGTTTTAAGATCTGACAGCCTGTCTTGGTGAAGTGGCTAATAACTCAGTCCTTTCTGTATCTGCAGAGTGAGAATACAAAATGTGCGCTTCTTATTTTTATGGGGTCTGATGACAGGCAAATGAAAGTGCTACCTGAGTGCTGCATGTGCTGCCCGTACCGGAAATCCCAAGACTCGAGAAGCTGAAGTAGGAGAGTCGTGAGTGTAAGGTCAGTATAGACTTTATAACAGCTCTCTGGCAAACAAACAAACAACAAATAATGAATTTTGTATGTGGTCTAGCATTGAAAATACAGAGGTATAAAGGATGCCTGATGGTGAAAAATTTTGATGAAAAACTCATCAGTTTTGTAAAGAGGTAGAATAGTGAATAGGACACTGAGTTCCTTGCCAGCCACCATTGCTCTCTGCCTGGATCCGTGCCACAGAAAGGCATAGCTATAAAGTACCACCTGGGAGACAACTATCTTGGGAAAGAATGGGGAAATGAATTTAATGCCTCTTAGACCTGCCATAAAGAGACAAAACTGGGCCTCATGGGAGTCTGGAAATGGTCTCAGAAGTAAGCTATACATAGGGTTGGCTGTAGTTTGGATGTGGTGTGAATGTGTTTGAACTCACAATGGTTCATGTGCTAGAAGCTTGCAGCACCGTGATGTAGTCCTGAGATCCTGGGAACTTTGAAATATAGAGCCTAGCAGAAGACAACAAGCTTATGGACACTGGGAGGAAGTTACTGCTGGCTTTGAGGAGTGAATTAGCTTTGGGGAGGATAAGTTGTATACATTGAGGCCATCTTACCAGAAATGGCGCTACTGTGATGTGCAGACATTTCAGCCAGAATGGTGATAAAATCAAATCAATCTTACTTTCTAAAATGTCTAGTGGCAGCATTTGAATTAGTAGCAGAAAACAGATTAACACAGTAGTCCCACGGAAAAGGTCTGTATGCTGTCTTTTTTTTTTATTCTTTTTACTAAGTGACAAGACAAACATGCAAAAATATAGCAACATGGATATGATGACATAGAACACAGACAAGGCACTTTTAATCTTGTGCAAGACAAGGGTGGAAAGGTTTCTAACAGATTTAATCTAATTGGATCATAAAAATTCAATATGTACTCTCAAAGACAGCAGTGATGTGAAAGAGTTTCTCTATGTTTGAGTATATGGATAATTAAATAAGTATGGAGATGTGAAAGAATGTGATTATGGGGTCCTTGAGACTCTCTGCCTGGGGAGTGGTGCCACCCATAATGAGTTCGATATTCCCTTATCGACCATCTCAGTGAAGAAAATCCCCATAAACATATCCATAGGCCAATCTAATGTAGAAATATTGAGGGTCTCCTTCCAGGCAATTCCAGGTTGTGTTGATCCAGTACTTAAAGCCAATCAGCACAATATGTTCTAAACATTAAGTAAAATCACATTTCCTATTAATTAAAGCTTTGTATGTGAAGCTGCGATCTAATACCCTTTGTGGAAGTCATATTCCTTCATGTGGATTTGTGGAAGAAGGGCCTCCTTACAAATACTCATTGTATAGCAGGTGCAGATAAGCTATTTTGACATAAGAATAACTACTTTGTGTTAGTAATGATTTCATTCTGGTTAACCTTGTTAAACATAACCACAGTAAAGTCGATTCCATTCCAACCGGAACCTAACCCATTAGGATCTATTTGCTCATATTTTCCTTAAGAGGTCTTTCTAGAGCCAACCCTTACCATTTGGCATAGAAGTTGAGCTTTTTGTACCACTTACCTCAAGCATTCCACATGATCAACCTTTAAATGGGGTCTCTTAGAGCACAGCAGTTCTCAACCACTAAGTTGTGACCCCTTTTGGGGGAGGTCAAATGATCCTTTCAGAGGCATCACATATCAGATAGCCTGCATATCAGATGTATTAAAATTACAGTTATGAAGCAGCAATGAAATAATTTTACGGTTGGGCTCACCACAGCATAAGGAAATGTATTGAAGGGTTGCATCATTAGGAAGTGGAGTAGGAGGGTCTTCTGTATTTCTGTGCTTTGATTGGTTAAATAAAGACTCTGCTGGGCTTGTAAGATAGGTCAGCCCTTAGGTGGGCAGAGTAGACAGAACGAAAGTTCTGGGAAGAGAGAAGGAAGTAGACAGTCGCCATGAGGCTCCCACCGCAGATGGATGTATCTTAGAACAGTCCGGTAAGATTACCACCTTGTGGTGACATACAGACTTTTATAATGGGTTAGTTTAGATGTGAGAACTAGCCAAGAAAAGGCTGATGGTGATGGGCCAGGCAGAGTTTAAATGAATACAGTTCTCATGTGGTTATTTCGGGCATAAACAAGCAACCAGTGGCTGAGCGGGCTGGCGGCTGGGGGCTTTGGAGCCAGGTGCTGGGAACATATAACCCACACCTCTCATCCTATTTACAACAAGGAAGATTGAGAACCACGGCTATAGCATCTATTCTTATTCTATGATGAGCTGACTTTCAAACAAGGAATAGATGAAGACCACTACAGGAAGTCTATTTTAAAATGCTCTTATCGCCGTCCTGACAACTATCCACACTCTCCCTCCTCCAGAGCAGGTTCTGAAGTTCTGACACTGGAGAAGGCATCTGAGGTAGCAAGTCTGCCTCCTGCACAGGCATCAGCTGCTAGTATTATCCCTGCACTCTGGGGTCAGATTTGTTTCTGAGTCAGTATCTCTTGGTGACTTGTTTTCTTCCAGTCGATGAAATTCCACAGTTGGAGGCTCAAATCCTCATCTGAACGGGAGCCTGCTGGTGATACTCTGCTTCCTCTCTAAGGCTCCCTCCAACACACATACTTTGCCTCAAGCCTGTTAATGTTTCTCCTCTTAGGGCCTCCTACCTGAAGTTGCTACATCAACATTAGCACTCTTTTTTTTCTTACTTATTCTGCAGGCTGCTCAGAGAAGTGAGAACCTAATTACAATCGGCTCGACTGCCTTATTGTGCTCAGTGCATTCTGCTGGATGCTACTTAGGAATCAAAGCCTTTTTAGAAAACTCCAGGTCAAGTGAGCCAGTGCAAATCTTTCCAGTTCATTTTAACATTTAAACAAAAGCTTACTTGGTTTTCAAATCTGTCTTCCCCCATTCCTCGTTCTATTATTTCTGAGTAAGATAAGCACAGGCAGAAAATAACAAAATCTCTCAGCCCACGAGGTAATTAGAGGACTGGTAGGTTGGGACACTGAGGGTCTGAACTCTAGCCACACCCTGATGTCTGTGCTCCCCTTTCATTCTGAGTAATGATGCTAGAGACTGACTTTCCCTTGCTGAGAGAGACTGTTTTAGACGTTGTACCTAGGTCAAAGGGCAGGGAAGATTCCCTGCCCATAGATCCCTGCGTCCACCATTAGTCTTACTGTTTCAGTGGGCTCTCTCATCCCTTATACTATCTCAAGCACTTCATTATCTTCTGGGCTTGTTTTGTTTTTTTCCTATTAGCATGTATGTGTTGTATGTGACTCTGGATCATGCTTTTATACAAATACATAATGTGCCTTAAGCGTACTCCTCCATCCTCCCCTCACCATTTCTTTCTCTCCATTTTCCCATCAGTCCTCTTTGCTCCCTAGACAATTGCTCTTTGTTACATATGCATACATGATTTTTTGCATGCACATAAACTCTTAGAACCACAAGCGAGAGAAAACATCTGTGTTTAGTTTCTTGAGACTGAGTTAATCCACTTAATATAATTAACTACAATGGTGTTCATTTTCCTACAAGCAGAACGTGGCATATATGTAAATTTTCTTATCCATTTCTCTCTTGATAGATACCTAGTTTGGGTCTGTGACTTAGTTATTGAAACTAGAACTGAAATAAGGACTAATATGCAAATCTCTCTCAAATATGTCAATGTGAAGTTCTTAGGGTAAATACCCAGAAGTGGCATAGCTGGGCCATATGGTAGATCTGTTTTTGATTTCTGAGTAGCCTCCATATTGGTCGCCCTATGGAGTGATCACACAACTTTATTTTTAACAGCAGTGCCTGTGGGTTCCTTTTTGTCCACAGCTGCACCAACACATGTTATTTCTCTTCTTGGTGACTGCCATCCTGACTGGGTAAGAACGAGTCTCAGTGTAGATTTGACTTGCATCCCTCTGCTGGCTATTGAAGTTATTTTCCCATAGTTTTAGGGACATTTGTTTTTCATCTTTTGAGAATTGTTTGTTCATTTCGCTAGCACATTCATTGATTGGGTTGCTTGGTTTCTCATTATTGAGTTGAGTTTATGTTATAGATAACAACTTGTCATAATATAGTTACAATTTTGTAGGCTGTCTTTTAATTTGATTAACTATTTTTTAGCATAAGTTGTTTGTTTATTTTTTTCTTTTCCTTTCTTTTTAGTATTTTGAGACAAGATTTCTCTGTGTAGTCCTGGCAGTCCTGGAACTAGCTCTGTAGATCAGGCTGACCTTGAGCTCACAAAGATCTGCCTGCCTCTGCCTCCCGAGTGCTGGGATTAAAGGTATGCATGACTACCACCTGGTACTCCATCCCTTTTGCAAATTGCTGGCATTATTTTCTGGACAAATAGAGTCTTATTGAAAAGTTCTTTTTCTTTGCTTCTATTTTGAAAAGTTCCCCTTCCTTATGTTTCTTACTTACAGTTTCAGTGTTTCCGGTCTTAAAATATTTAATCCATTTGAAGTTGATTTCTGTGCTGAGTGAGAAATAGGGACACAGTTTTATTATTTTACATGCAAATACCCTGTTTCCTTGATACCACTGTTTGAAAGACTGTTTTCTCCAATTCTTGTTTTTAGTCCCTTCGTTAAAAATCAGATGGTGGTAGCTGCATGGGTGTATATCGGGAGTCCCCACTCTATTCCATGAACTTATGGGTCTATTTGTGTGCCAGTACCCTGCTGTTTTGTTACTATGACTCTAATATAACTGGAAACTGGGTTATGTCTTACAACAAAGAGAACAGAAGTCAGGTTTGGTAGAAAGCAAACTGAGCCAAACCATTCAGAATAGGCTTTATTAGGAGAGAGAGTCTCAGGACCACGGGGCCATAACCGGGCCTTGACCTGGAAGAGCAGTAAGATAGACAGTACAACATATCAGTGATAGGGTCTTAAAGTGAAAGGAAAGCTATCCTGGAGAAGAACTTCATTGCAAGAGATGGCTTAAAGTGAGAGAGTAGGAGAGGGTGCCATCATGAACAACATGACCAGAGAGTCTGAAAGAGAAATGCCCTGAACAAAAATATGTCTGCCATAAAAGTTTGGGGTAGCTGGTGGGAAAATCCATACGGTGTGATGTAGTCAACACAGCCTATATAAGAAGCAAGCTACTGGGTAGGTTCATAAACTGATCTTGTAGTTTCAAGGAGGAGGGGCTGTAAGGCCACCAACTACAGCATGGCTTCTTAACTGTAAAAGAAAGACACTTCCTCTGTCAAAGGGTAGAGTCCCATTTCTGGGATGGGCATTCAGAGGGTCTGTGTGATCTAGCGGTGTGTGGATTCCACCAGCACTGGTTTTTGTTTGTCAGAAAATACTTGCAAGTCATATTTGATGAGGTTCTGGGATCCAGACTAAAGCCCAACAATGCAAAGCAACAACAACAAACAGCTTAATTTTAAAATGAGCTGAACGCTTGGACACACATTCCCCAGAGAACATGTTCACCTATCGAGTAAGGACATGAAAACACACTCGACATCCTTACTCATTGAGGAAGCAGAGTTTTTCTTTTTGTTCAACCTCACTTTGGGTCTCTGAGGTTTTTGTGTGTGTTTTTATATGGATTTTAATATTTCCCCTCATTTCTGTGAAGAATAATATTGGAATTTTTTATGGGGATCACATTGAATCTGTTGATTGCTTTTGGTGGACACCCATTTAAATTCCTCTAATTCATAAACATGCAACATCTTCCCATCTTCTAGAATCTTCTCCGATTCTGTTTGTGTATGTGTCTGTGTGTGTGTGTGTGTGCTCATGCGTGTCTGTGCACATGTATTTTAAAGTTTTCAGTACAGAAGTCATTAAGTTACTTAGTCAAATACATTCCAAAGTATTTTATAATTAGTTAATTATGAGCCCTCTCAGTATGAATAGAGTTGTTGTTGTTGTTTTATTCCCCCCTCCTTGGAATTTTTATTAGTTTATAGTAGAACTGCTGAGGTTTTAATGATAATTTTGTAGACTGACATTTTGCTAAGAGTGCTAGCACCTTCCAGCTTTCTGTTTTTTCTTTTCTTTTTATTTTTTTGAAAGAGAAACTTAATCCCCATTTTACGTCTCCCACTGTCATAGTGTTTGCTAGTGAGGACTGATTTGACAGGACTCAGGTTTATTCCAGTCCTTGAAACTAGGTGTTCTTGCTGCCTGGCCTCTGGATCAGCGCATTGGCACCATCAGGAGCTTTTTAGACAAAGCAAAAGCCTCCCACCTTCCCACCCAGCCCAGAGATGCAGTCCCAGGCGCAGTGGGATGTGCTTCAGAGATGCAGGGTGTGTGTGTGTGTGTGTGCTTCAGAGTCGTCCAGGAGTTCTGAGGAATATTCTTGTCTTGGCACCACCGTACTGGCAACATCTCTGGAGGTCACACATACACCTCTGTTGTGACAATACAGGTCTCTAGTCATTATGTGTAGAAAATCAGTTGTAACCAAATAAACAGAGCACCACATTGGTCCCAGGGATTACTATTTGCAAATATATGAGACCCTGGGATTAATTTTGGAGATAGATACTGCTTTGTCATAGGATTTTATGCATTTAAGAAAATAAGATTTGCTAGCAGAATTAAGAGAATAATCAAGTGAAATACTCACTTCTTGTGAGTCTGAATTCACACCATAGCAATGAATAGGCTGATTATCATTCTGATCCATTAAAGCACATTTCCCCATCCCCTCCCAACCAGCACTGTAGAGGCATCTCTGGAAGAAATAAATCTACATATTTAAAAAAATGTCGTCAGTCCCAACACACTGGCATTTGTCCTCCAATAGGTAAAGTTTACAGATTTTTTTTTATAACATTGAAATTCTTTAGCGCTAGACTAATAGAACAAAACTATCATCATGGAGGGAAAAAAATAGGAGATAAAAGAAAAGCGAAGCTCAACATTCAAAAGCCGGAATGTGGGAAAGGAGACTGCATAGGTAGGCAGAGCAGAACAGAGGGGGACACAGCAGGAGCTGAAGTGCGACCATGGAGAAACAAGCCACGTGGCTTTATTTTTAAAAATTTTAATCAGCACATGTATGTGGCTTTCCCCATGTTTTATACATTCCAAATTAAAGTGCAAACCTAAGAGGATTTTGAATTGAGAGTAGAAAGGACAGAGGCAGAATAAAATAATAGAGGAGCAACAGAAATGTAACAAAGAGAAATAGCTGTCTCTCCACCATCAGTAATTCTGCTGGGAGAACTGATTCGGAAAAGTGGAGTCATCGTTGTGACTAACCCTGACCCTGTCACACTTATGTCTTTGGAACTTGTTTATGAGAAGAATGTGGAAAAGTTTGAACTGTGGGCTACAACAGCCTTAGACTGCCATAAGCAACACTTAATGGGCAGGTTTGATAAGACTTTGGAGGAACCAAATGCCGGTGAATTCAGTAAGCTTCTCACCAGTGAGGGTTAGAGTTTGGTTGCTAAGAACGCTGTTGAACTGTGTGGCACAGCAGTGGTAAAGACTGGGTGGGGACTAATGGTCCAGTTGATCAGGCTCTCCCTCTAACCTTGCATAGGTTTGTTCAGGTGAGCTTAATCGTCTGTTGGGTTGTGCATTGGGCACCGTGATTGGCGGGAGATAGAAAACATTTTTCCCTTTGAGTGTCACCACAGAAAGACACACAGGTTTAAAGGACCACCGTGTGAGCTTTAAACTTTGTAAGGTCATGGGTATGTGGCAGTCAAGGAGGATCAAGTTGACAGAGTCTTCACCAGCATTTAGCTTAACCTGAGGTCCTCTCTGCCTTAACCTGAAGTGACTGTTTGGAAGGTTGAACCCACAACCAATTAGCGTGTGTCTGTATGTAGGGGTAGACAAGTTGAAAACCTGAATAAGTACATGCCCTCCTACAAAGAGGTCAAGTTGTAGGATATAATACTATGATAGTCCCACTAGAGGCTACTTTCATATTCTCCAGTATGACGTAGGGGATAGGCCAACTGTGAGTATAGAAAGACATCAGGCATTTCCTTCTTTAAGGTCCAGGTAAAGCTGATACAATTTAGGGATGCATCTATGAGACAAAAGGAACAAATAATAAGATGTCTCCCTCTTGAAAATTCATAAGCACTTCCTTTGTCTAGCAATCTCAAGGTGTTAGCTTTCTTTGGGAGGAAGAAAAGAAAAGTTATGCCGTTCTGAATCTTGGTTCAGAAAGGTGCACAGACCCAACAGAACCTCATGCAGCCTAAAGAAACTGCATAGGGGTGAGAATTCTGGGAAGGAAGAGTACATTGTCTCATTAAAAGCCTAATTTTTCCTCCTATCTATTTATCATGAGTCAGAGTGAATCTGCCTTCCTGAATGCACAATCTAACAGAGGATGAGACTCATGCAGACAAATCTATGCAGGATATAAGGAGAACTGGTGCATTAGTCCTGCCTGTTGCTGGACTTAGGAGAAAGTCTCCAGTGTATACCACTGGGTCCCTTGGCTCTATCATCCCTGATCCTTTAGCACAAGTAACCATTTGTTATCTTCTTCAGTGCTAAAGGTAAACAAATGCCTTGCTTCTGTACATTGTATTGGTAAATTGCCATGTGACCTTCCAGATTCCCTAAGAAACTGGCTTTGGGCCTCTCACTTCAGACCCCAGCATGCTAATCTCAAAGAGCCCTCCGAAATCACCTGTCCAGTATCTGACTGACCTCCTGATTTTATAACAGGGAGTAAAAGGAAAAAACCAAACTATGGCATTGTGTCCCTTAAAACAGCTAAAAA
>JAQHUG010000039.1:3477348-3496740 GCA_028555095.1 Dicrostonyx torquatus | reverse complement strand
CACTCAAAATAATGTTTTCTAGTTCCATCCATTTTCCTGCAAAATTCAAGATGTCATTATTTTTTTCTGCTGTGTAGTACTCCATTGTGTAAATGTACTATATTGTCTTTATCCATTCTTCGGTTGAGGGGCATTTAGGTTGTTTCCAGGTTCTGGCTATGACAAACAAAGCTGCTATGAACATATTTGAGCACATGTCCTTGTGGCATGATTGAGCATCCTTTGGATACATACCCTACAAGTGGTATTATTGGGTCTTGAGGAAGGTTGTTTTCTAATTTTCTGAAAATTGCCACACTGACATCCAAAGGGGTTGTACCAGCTTGCATTTTCCATATGAAGTTGAGTATTGTTCTTTCAAGGTCTTTGAAGAATTTTGTTGGGATTTTGATGGGCATTGCATTGAATTTGTAGATTGCTTGATGTTTTCATAATTAGTGATTGATGGCGGAGGCCCCAGCCCACTGTGGGTGGTACCATCCCTGGGCTGGTGGTCCTGGGCTCTATAAGAAAGCAGGCTGAGCAAACTCGGAAGAGCAAACCAGTAAGAAGCACCCTTCCATGACCTCGCGTCAGCTCCTGCTTCCAGATTCCCAACCTGTGTGAGTTCCTTCCCTCACTGCTTTTGATGATGAGCTGTTACATGGAACGGTGAGTGAAAAAAAAAAAAAAAAACCCTTTCCTCCCCAAGTTGCTTTTGGTTTTTGTGTTTCATCACAGCAACAGGAATCCTAACTAAGTACTGGGGCCATTTGGTTCTTATTCCTGTTAATAAGGTAATTACAAGGAATCCTAACTAAGTACTGGGGCTCTCGTTTGGCTCTTATTCCTGTTATTAAGGTAATTACAAGGAATCCTAAGTACTGGGGCTCTCGTTTGGTTCTTATTCCTGTTAATAATTACACATCGACTCAGAAAGAAGCTGAAGGATAGTTTCATTAGGGTTTAAAATAAAGACATCAGGGTCAGCAAACTAAAAACCCTGGCGGCTGCTGAAGGAGGGAGGTGAAAAGGAGGAAGAGAGCAAGTCTTCTGAGTTAAGGTCCAAGGAAATGTTCAGCAGTGGAGGCTGGTAGAGGGAGAGTGAGTAAGAAAGTCCAGAGGGTCTTGTGTGTGTGTGTGTGTGTGTGTGTGTGTGTGTGTGTGTGTGGTCTGTCAGCTTGACACCAATAGAATCATCCCGAAAGAGGAAACCTTAGCTGAGAAGTTGTGTCCCTCAGGCTGCTCTATTTTCTGTCTGTAAGCAAACAGAGTTCTCTAACATCCACTTCCTCCATGTGTGCAGTCCTCTGCCTGGAATGCCTGTCTGCTCTTCAGATGGGTTGACTAGTCATTCATCCTTCAAGGCCTAAGCATCATTTCACTGGAGACACTGGCAGAATCCTCAGTCTAGGGATGCCTCCCTACCCCCCGCCGCTTCTTCTGCTACTCTTTATTTTGGCTTTGTAATGCATACATAGTTCAAACTATACACTCACGTGTATATTATTTGTTTAATATATACTTTACCCTCGGTATTGTAAGCGTCCCAAGACCAAGGGTCATGTCTGCCTCTCTCAGTTCCGCAGACATAGAGTTTGGGGCGGTAAGTACACAATATATGTTTGATAAATGATGGGAATCAATGAAAAGCAGGATCAGAATCCCATCTGCCTTCCTCCCGGATCTGATTCCCTAATAACTGATTTCATGCAGCAGTTTCGGTCTCTGAGTGCTAGCACACGCTACCCTCAAGTTGGCATCACTTTTTCCCTCATTCGTCCTAAAATATAGACTACTTCTTTCCTCTGCAACCTAGCATGTACCTTTTCTAGCGCCTTAGTTTTATACAGCCTTTGGTTGGCACTTTGTCCCTCTCCAAAATCTTATTCCTCTATTCTATCCTATGTTGTTATTCTCTACCGGGGGTGTGGGGTAGGGAGTGTAGGGTGGGAGGGGGATTTGGAGCACCAGGGTTGACTTCTTTTTGGACATTCAAAAATAAAAGCCAAGGCCCACTTCACGAAAGCTGAAGGAACTGCTCTGCTCAGGTGCAGTCCTGGGGCTGGATGTGGGCGTGGCAACAATTTCTAGGCCTCGCACTGTGCTCGGGAGAAGCTGAACAGACTGGTTATGGCTGTGAGCATAGGGCTTCAACAGCTAGCACTCAGGCTAACCGATGTGCCATCTGCTGCTTCTCAGAGCGGCTACCATCAGGACCGCTCCAGGGGCTCCATTACACAGGACAGTGTGAACGGCTCCTTCCTACGTTCCATTGCAGAGGGGGCGGTGTGTACCTTTTTTTTCTGTATATAATTCCAACTTGTTTGCGGCTAAAACAATAAATCATCAAGTCCCCAGGCTTCTAAAATGGAGTCATCTAAGTGTGGGTTTTTAATGAAGTAATAAGCATAAAACATCGCAATACATCTGAAAGCCAGTAGCAACATCAAAATACTACATTAAGAATAAAGAAAAAAAATCTTTAAGTCCCTATGTAGTCAAGCATAAATGTTCAGGTCATTTAAAATCTTCCATTTTATTTCATGTGTGTGTGTGTGTGTGCATGCATGCATGCATGCACCTGCGCGTGCATGTGCACAAATGTATAATTATTCTTCCAGACAGAATTTGAAGTTTGTTTGTGGTTTAGTTCATGTTTAAGTGTCCCTCGCAAAGACTCATGTGTTGAAGACTTTGTCCCCAGATGATGGATCTGACCACTGAGACATGGTTGGAATGTGACGTCTCTGACGGTGGTTCAGGGTTTGATGGTGATGGGAATTTTTAGAAGCAAGGCCAAGTTGGAGGAAGCAGTTGACTGGCAGCGCATCCTTGGGGGCTCCATCTTGTCCTGGTACCTTCTCTGTCCTCTCTGTTTGGTCTTATGACTCTTAGTTGCCATAAAGCAAGCAGTGTTGTTGTAGTCGAGTGACATCTTCCAAATCACAAGACAAAACAAAGCACCCTCCAGTGCTTTCTTTGGTATTATGTCACAGCAAAGCAACTATCTAACAGAGATGTTCTGAAAAGTTCACATGAAATGGCCTATTCTCTCTCTCTCTCTCTCTCTCTCTCTCTCTCTCTCTCTCTCTCTCTCTCTGTGTGTGTGTGTATGTGGGTTTTTTTTTTTTCAAGACAAGATTTCTCTGTGTAGCTTTAGAGCCTGTTCCGGAACTCGCTCTGTCGACCAGGCTGTCCTCGAACTCATAGAGAGATTCACCTGCCTCTGCCTCCCAAGTGCTGGGATTAAAGGCATGTGCTACCATCGCCTGGCTGAAATGGCCTATGTTTAATTGGAACAAGAATGGTAGGAGTAAAGGAAGGGGGAAAGAAAGGCAACGGAGTCAGTGTGGGTCATCTTTCGGAGGTTTCATTCATAGCCAGTAGGCCCATTGTATGGGGTCTGTGGCAAAGCAGCATGTCATAACTGAGCCCATGCATCAGCTCAAAGCCACTCACCTCATGACCAGAGTTTATTAGATTTGTTTTCTTATTTTATGTGTATGAATTTTTGCCTGCATGTGGGTATGTGTACCACTTGCATGCCCACAGAGCATGTAGGATTAGATGGAAGTGGGGTTACAGACAGTTGTAAGCTACCATGTGGGTGCTGGGAATTGAACCGAGGTCCTCTGGAAGAGCTCGGTTCAGTCAGTGCTCTTCTCCACTGAGCCATCTCTCCAGCCACTAGGTCCCACCTCTTTTGTTTTTCCTTTTCTTTTCTTCTTCTTTCTTCTTCTTCTTCTTCTTCTTCTTCTTCTTCTTCTTCTTCTTCTTCTTCTTCTTCTTCTTCTTCTTCTTCTCCTTCTTTTGGTTTTTCGAGACAGGGTTTCTCTGTAGCTTTAGAGCCTGTCCTGGATAGGTCCCACCTCTTAAAGACTATACCACCTTCCAGCAGCACTGCAGCTTGGAACCAAGCCTTAACACACGGGACTCTGAGTGACACCCAAACCATAGCAGATTCCTCTGCTGTGTTTTTGTTGGGAGTATTTTCCAATTACGCATAGGACAGAAGATTTAAACAGCGGTTTGCAAAAGTGCTTGTGTATTACCTGCATGGATGGTTAGTTCAGTCTTGCGATGCAAAAAGCTTCAGGGTATGAATAAGACAATTTGGGACTCAGTCAAATCGTTCCACCACTGGGACAGATCAGGGACAAGGCATCAGGTAGGAGGCTTTTAAATGTAATGCTGAAATGATTATGTGCATGGAACCAGAGAGCTGCTGTAGAGAAATGATTCTCCAGGAGGCTGAGAGGACAAGAGGGGGCAGCTTTGTACTGACTGTTCCTATTTCTCCTCTCCTAGTTGCCAGCTGCTATAGAGGCTCAGAAATGCCAGGCATTCCCATTTTAAGCCTTTCTTCCAGTTATGCTAGACTGCCAACCTGGTTCTGCCAGGGGAGTCAAGCGAGCTCACATGGTGGCTCACATCTGTAATCTCAGCCTTAGTAAGGTGAGGCATGAGGATCATGAGCCTGAGCTGGCTTTTGCTATATAGAAATACCCTGCTGCAAAGTAAGCAAATTAAGACATTAATTGATCTTTTAAAAGAGAGGAAAGAAAAGAAAGCTATCGGTGGAGAGTGGGAGGTGTGGGCTGAGAGTACGGAAATGAAGAGAGAGAGCAGCCTACCCGTGACTCCTCCACCTTCCTCCTTGAATGTGCAGGTGACCATAGAGCTGACTTTGGGCATGCTCAGATAGATAGATCTGATATTTCCATTTTCATAAATATCTGTGATCTCAGGAAGTTCTTGGGAATTGTAAAGATATTAAGGACCCTGACTCCAAGCTGGTTTTTAAATCAATTTGCAACTGTCTAGGTCCAGGTTTAATTTTTTTTATCATCTACGATACTCTTAGCTTTTGTTGTTGTTACTTACAACCAGAAATCATTCTGATTGACACGGGACTTAACTTAGTTTTCATTCATGCAGGGGAAGCAATGTAGACTGCCGAGGAAAAGCCTGGATTTTCTTCAGAATCAGGTAATAATGGGTTCAGATTCTGGCTCTCTCATTTGCTAGTTGTGTAGGCAAGGAAAAGATAATATACATTATACAAATTCCCTTATCTGTTAAATGATGGCATCAAATAAATAAATACAAAGATTATAAACTGAAAACACTGATCATGTCCTGATGGAAGTTAAGGAACTCTGAAGTGGAGTTAGAATTACAGCATACACTGCAGGGGTGACCAAAGGAGAAAGATACTCTCAGTGCCCTGTAAGCTAGGTTGTTGCCCCGGACATGACCTGTATTATACCTTTTTGAAGAGCAAACAGGGAATTTAGCCACGACAGATCTGTTCCTAGCAAAAGCCTACCCCAAAGCACGACATCCACTGCGGCATGTCAGAGAGGGTTTCATGTTGCTTTAATACACAATTAGTGGCTGCATCTTTTCATTGCCCTCATCTCTGAGGCTCTGGTCTCTGTGGAACCTCTGCAGCATCTGAGCTTTGGCTGGCTGGATACCATGGCAACAGCTGCACTTCCAACACTAGAGATGTGCTTGTTTTTCTAAAAGCCAGGCGCTAGCCTTCCTTCCACTTCTTTCCCTTAGTAAATCAGGCAACTAGACAACTAGACTCTCTCTAATTACCTTGCCAGATAAGTTCTGTGGTTTACAAATACTCAGTAGAATATCCTGTTCAGGATTTTGCTTCATCAAGACAGAATGTTCTTGATATAGCAAAGCACCAGATTGAAGTGAAAGAAGGGTATTTAGATCTCCTTCTTAAAAATGCGGATGATTGTGGAGACTGTTGGCCAAATTCTTATCTTTCTATTTTAGGAGATAAAATCTCTACCAAGGAATACCAAGCACCCTGAGTGAGCAGTTAGTGCCAGGAGGACTTTATGCTGTCTAAAGGCTCTCAGAAAGGACGGCATCTGTATACGACATCTTTTCCCTAGGTAGGTTTACCCATTGGCCACCTTACTACCTCCCTAAATTTAGCTTCTAGATTTTATTAGCTCCATCTGCTGTTCCTCTTCATTGTGGTCTAGGCTACATGAAAACCCATGAAAAAAAATAGCAAAAACCAAGATCAGAACCCTTGCCTATTACAGAACCTTGAACAACCTGAGCTCAAGAGAGAATGAGGGACACACACACAAACACACACACACACACACACACACACACATATCTGTTTTGTAAAGAATTTCCACTATGGTAGCATAGTGGAATTTAGAGTCAATTAGAATTTAGAGTCAATTTAGAGTTAATTTAGAGTCAAAATGACTATATCCTATGATTGCTTCAACCCCACACCTAAACTTGTGAGTGAGAGAATAGTGAGTAAATTGGAACTGGCCCTTTCTGAGAAAGTCCAGTGCTGGGAGGACAGGACAATCTGGAGTTTGTCTATGCATGGATATGAGAACCCCACTGAAGAACTTCTCCCGAGGGATAGTCAAGATAAGCTAGACCTAGATTTATAACCTCTGCCAGGTAGGGAAGTTTTCAATCTTTTCTTTTTTCTCTCTGGAATTCCAATGAAGTAAGACTTAGTCTAGGAAATGAACTCATGAGAGAAAGATTCAGACAATTTATTGCATCTATGAGCATAAGAGACAGGCACAAAGCATGGGTCTTAAAGAAGGGCCAGATGGCTGAGGTTTATAGATCACTCTGAGTTCAAGAAAAAAAAAAAAAACAGGCTAGGCTCTTCTCCAGGGGAAGGAGGCAGTGAGCTATGTGAGGTTCAAGAGGGAAATGTGAGGCCAACAAATATTACTTGATCATGCAGATAACATTTCTCAGTAATCCTTCCTATATTTTTCCCAGCCTTCCTTCCTTCCTTCCTTTCTTTCTTTCTTTCTTTCTTTCTTTCTTTCTTTCTTTCTTTCTTTCTTTCTTTTCTCTCTCTCTCTCTCTCTCTCTCTCTCTCTCTCTCTCTCCCCTCTCCCTCCCTCCCATCCCCCTCCTTCCCACCCTCCCTCCCTCCCTCTCTCCCTCCCTCCTTCCTTCCTATCTTCCTTCCTTTCTTTCTTTTGTTTATATAGGGTGGGGTAGCACACTCATGCCCAAGTACACAAGTGGGTTTCAGGATTGGAACTTGGGTTATCATACTTGTCATCAATCATCTTTACCCACTGAGTCATCCCACTGACCCTGAGATTATTTTACAGAGATAAAAAAAAAAGATTCCCAGAGAGAAAACGCTCTGTTTATATAGATAATTGGAAACTCTTTTGTGTAAAAATATTATTTGAAAAAAAAAGTCTACAGTTTCTCTGAGTAACTCTTTTAAGATTTGCCGCAGAGATGCACTTTGGGACAGTATAAAGGGTGCTACCATCATTAATACAAGAGTGACTTTGAGAAAAGTGTCCAGTCCTTATATGTCCACTGGTTGGTGCTCCGGCAGAGAGCAGCAGCCGTAAGTGAAAAATGAAGAATCACAGAAAGTGTTGTCAGCACACAGGATGGCTGATGGGTGGTTGGAGTGGGACACCAGGCGTTCTTTATATACAATAGGCATCAAGCGATGGTTGGGGAACAGCAAGGTGGTAAAATGGGCGCACTGGCTGTGCAGCAGCAGCAGGCAGCGGCAAGGATGGAGTTCTGCAGGGACAAGTGATGCAGTCTCAGTAGCTGGCGCGGTGAAGAGATGTGCTTCTGGGAAAATGTGCTAGGTTGGTGCCCTCAGCAGAATTCAGGACAGCAATTTGAGGATGCAGGAATGGGCCACACCAGTAAGCCATGCCTAGTTTTTGTGGGCCGATGTGACTCCAGACACAGTCTCTGGTTAAGTGACAAACCCAGCACAGCCTAGCTGCTGTGACAGAGGAATCAGGACACCTGGAAGGGACACACTCAAATGGGACTGTGATGGTCAGGGATGCTTCTAAGAGCAGGTGGTTGTGTAAGTTGCACTTGATGACACAGAGGAAGGCTGAGAGGCAGCTGTTTAGTGGAGGTGAAAGATCTGCAGCTCCGCTGCCCAAAGGAATCCAACTCGGGCCACTGGATGCAACAAGCAAGAGGCACTTTATTGGATTAGTACACAGGCCTGCGGATGGACAGACAGCAGCAGCCTCAGCAGAAGCTTTGGCTATCTGACCACCCCGGGCGTTGTTACAAACAGCTTTTATAGGCAAAAACCACAAAATTAACATAAGGGGTACAAATACAATGCTGATTGGTCCAAATCATTAGACCAGGGTTACAGACAGGGCCAAATTAACATAGTCCAACCTACTCTAGGAAGAAACTGACAAACTTGTTTTTCACACTCAGTGTTTTTCTCTTCTCAGTATCTTTCCATCACTCAGTAAAAGAATCTTTCAATAAAAGATTCTCTTCTCAGCAACCTGCCAGCTTCACCTGGACCTGTTCTTAATTTTAACCTTGTGGCCAGCAGAAACAGTATCCATAAGGAGAAATTTTTGGGGCTGTGATCTTTCAGAGGGAGTGGTGTCCCTGTTGATCTTATTTTCCAGAGGACTAATTCTAGTGGTGAGACCCAGTCCAACATGGGCTAGAGAGCTGCCCTGCCTTAGGAGGTTCTTGGGTAACTATGGCAAACATTATGACAGACTGCCCTAAGTATTTGCAACACCGCAAGTACTGTCCCAGAGAAGACCACACGGTAAAGACACAATGCAGTTTCCCCAAGTGCTGGGAGGTCTTATAAAGGTGTTTGGGGAAAATAATAGGTCCGCTTAATGTAGGTGACCTTAGGTTCCAGTCATAGCAGCTGGCTAAGTGTCCTACATAAAGAGCATCATCAAAGGGGGATAACGCTGCCAACCTTAAACTTCTGTGGTGGCCGAGTATAAACGAGGTAGGTGGAGAGTTGCCCGCCCGCAGACTAAGGCATTGAACGCTTTCCTGTTCGTCTTACAGTGTGTATAAGGCAACACATCACGCTGTAGATAACGGAAGGAGATCTGTGACTATTACTTTTATAGAGCATCTCCTCTCCGTTTCTTGTCATTTAAATATTACTATGGAGACAGCTTGACTGTCCCATGAAGCTGAGGAAAAAAGGTTAAAGCAATAAGCTGTTGTCATATCGCCTCATGCATTTTATGCCGACATGAATATAAATTTGATAAATCAGAGATGTGCCAGTCTTAAATGTGATTTTTCGCAACTCCTTTCCGAGACCTTTCCCCTATAATTTAAAACGAGATGGAAGTACAATAGAATAAACATTTTACAGAAACAATAGGGTGCGTCTGAAAATCTTGCAGCTACAGCAAGCCTACTGAGTGACTTGGTGTTTTTAACCAGGTGCAACGATTTGGCATCCATTACCCAGTGCTCTCATTTCGTATTCAGGAGCTAGACGTGGAATGCAGTGATCCCGCTGCTCAGGGAGGCAGGAGCATTTTGAGTTCTAAGGGGGCCAAAGCTAAATTCTCATAAAAAAACACTCTCCCAAATTATTCCTGGTGGAGAACATGGAAGAATAAAAACTGTTTCAAGCTTTGGACGCATACTTAAGAGACCCCCGGAGGGCTTATTAAAGCCCACACTGCTAGGGTTCCAGTCACACAGTCTCTGATTCACTGGGAATGAGGTGAGGCACGGGACTGGACATTTCTTTTTTTTTGTTTTTATACCATATTATATACTATATTGTATCCTATTCTAATTGTGTGTGTTGTATATGTGTATGTTATAGACTTACCTGTGTGTGTGTGTGGGTGTGTGTGTGCACATCCATGTACAGAAACCAGAAGAGGATACTGGGAGTCCTGCTCTGACATTCCGTACCTAATTTCCTTGAGGCTGTGTCTCCTCCTGCATCTGAAGCTAGGCCGGTGGCCAGCTAGCCTCAGTGATCCAGGTGTCTCCCCATAACACTGGCATTACACGCACTCCTTGGCCATGCTCGGCTTTTCACACGGGTGCTGGGAATTTGAACCCGGGCCCTCATGTTTTTACAACGGGAACTCATACCCGCTGAACTGTCTCCTAAGTCCCCCTTAGATGTGTGTGCTACTTTGCTCTGGCCGCCATAACAAAGTACCGTCGATCGGGACTGAAGCAACGGAAGTTAATTTTCTCACGAGTCAGAGGTGCAGGATCAAGATGCCAGATCTTCCCCCTGTGAACAGCCTCCTAACTCTTTCCTCAGATGGTGGTGGCAGTGGTGCTGAGCCAGAGTGAGAAAGGGGACAGTAGTGGAAGGCAGGGTGAGAGAAGATGCATAGTCTCTGTTCCTCTTCTTGTAAAGACGCTGATCTACCCTCATGACCTCATATAATTTTAGTTACCTCCCAAAGGCCTCATTTGAATATACTATCACATATACCATATAATATGAGGCAGGTAGGCTTTAAAATACAAATTTTTGTGAACCATAGATATCCCTCATTACATTCCTCCCTAAACGCTAAAATTCAGATTTATCTTATGTGCAAAATATATCCATTCTTCTCATATGTTCCACTTCCCCTCCACACACTGTAGTGTCAGCTCTTAAGTTTAACATCCGAAGTCTTAATGACGTGTCATACAAATTTGTTGAGACTTGAGGTCTGATACATCTCAAGGTAAAATTCTTTTCTAGGTATGCACCTGTGAAACCAGACAAGTTCTTTGCTTTCCAAGTGCAGTGGTGGAATGAGCAGGGAAGGAAGGGAGGAAGGAGTAATGGGTCTAACCGAGCCCCAAACAAAGAGGAATTCCATTATCTCTTAAGGCTTCTAATGATCTTCCACCCATATTCTGGTCTTCTTGAGTATTGGTGGTTTGGCTCTCACTTTGGCTCCACAGGGAGCCACTCTTGTCTTCTGAGAAGGTTCTACCTCCTAAACCAAGAACGTTTCAGCTTTATTTGTTCGTTGGGCTAGTTCTAAATGTGATTTCAGTGGCCTAGAAATCACCTGCATGTTCAAATACTCTTTATTCTTTAATTTTTCTTTTGGAGGATAAAGCATGTTCACATCTAGATAACTCTACTTCTGTTGGCTAATGTCCCAGAAGCTCAGTAGGGCACCTACCATTCCAGACTTTATTTTCACCATCTCAGTTGATAAGATCCCTTACGTGTTTCTGCCTTCTTTTGAGGTGACTGTGCCATGCACACGTGGCCTCTTCATCAAGCAAATGTGCCTTCATCTTTGTAATGTCTTGAGCATATGCCTATTTGTGTGTATATATATATATACACACACATACACACTTTATAAATATCTAAGCTCTTGTTCTTTTTTCCTTAAAAAATCCTCATTATTTCTATACTCTCACATTTTATTAGAAGTAGCTATTAAGAATCAAATCACTCCTTCCGACATTGTTGAGAAATCTCCTCAGCTAAATATCTACTTTTCTTACTTATAAATTCTATCTTCAGCAAAACACCTGAACACTGTTCACCATGTGCTTTGCCTCCTTCCAACAAAGACTGACTTTTTCATAGTTTCCAATAGCCTGGTTTTCTTCCTCCTGAGATCTTAAAAGAATGACATTTAGCCCACCAACATCTCCCACCGTGGTCTATTCCTAGAAACACAGGCTGTTTCTAGAATGTTCCTCAAAACTTTTCTGGCTGGCCTCTCAGTTACAAAGCTTCATCTATGTTATTAGGCATTTGTTAAAGTAACATGTCGATCCTTGCATTAGCCCATTTTAGCTCACATGACAGTGTCAGAGATAGGTACCTCAAACATCAGGCATCTTTCTTCCACTTTTGGGACTGCTGTCTTCTCCTATTGCTGGTGAGGGCTCTCCTGGCCTCCAGCATTGCCCAGATCTCACTCCAGACATACGTCTGTGCAGAGCCCAGGAAAACATGCTTAAATAAACCCTCCAGATGGTTCTGGTGCCTGCTCTAGTTGAAAAATCATTGCATTACGCCGTCACTTCTCTAGATTTAGTGCGCACTTTAAAGCTCCCTTCGAAATGTGATTAAAATTCTGCTTTGGATTCTAGGTTAGGAAATGAGATCTTGTAATTTTATTAAGAGATTTCTAGCATACGGAATTTTATTGAAGGTGTGTAACTTGATGTTTTAAAGCGTGTGTGTGTTGTGGAATGATTGTCTCATTCAAGCTAATCAACGTACCTGTTAGCTCCGATTGTTAGTCGTTTTCGAAGTGTGTGTGAGTGTGTGGTGTTGAGTCATTCCAGCCAGCAATCCTCTACGCCTCCAGCCTGTAGTTCCTGTAGCTGTGACTAGGGTTCTAAAGGATGATGAGCCCATTGCTGAGCTTCCCGCTCTACTAGGAGGGTGTTTCCCACGCCCACATACGAAGAAGCCATGTTTCCACATCTGCCTCTTGCTATTGTCTGAGGAGGCTATGAGGTCTGTGAGGTGAGGAGCAGGGCCCCTTTCAGAGGGAGGTTCGTGTGAGGGATGGGTCTGTGAGGTGGATCTTCTGATAATTTCTTAATAGCCAGCTCTAAGGCATAAAAACAAGGGATAGAGAGAATAATTTTAGTTTTTATGGCATGCTTTGGGCAAGGGAAAGAATTGTTTCTGTAGTCCATTATTGGGAAGGGTCAAAGGAGGACAGGGGTCAGAGGGAGAGATTTTGTTTTCTGTGGCCTAAAGCTCTAATATAATAACAAAAGACTTTTTTTCACCTTTCTTATACTGAAGCCATTCCTGGGACTAAGGGAATAGGGTCAAATACTTTAACCTCTAGCCATTTAAGAAAGAGCAAGGCCACACAAGTCATGAACCACGACTGGAGAGCCAAACACCCCAGAATATATGCTATGATACCACAGTCTCGAGAAGTGCTGTTTTTGAGATCTCTTTGTCCCTGGGCATCATATTCAATATTTTAAAGCAATAGCTCACTGTAGGTCAGGAAGGAGCCTTCGCCAGGAAATGAACTGCTGGTCAGCTCATGAGCCTTCAATTCATCAGCTTGTAGAACCAAGAAAAAGAAATGTCTGTTATTAAATAGTACCTATGGAATTTTATTTCCGGACTTTGAGCCCATACATCTGTTGTTTAACCCAAGAAATCCCCTGGGAAGGAGATTCTCTAGGGTGCCATTTTCTGCCCAGGAGCATAATGGAGGGGGGTGAGCCTGTATGAGTCTAAATGCTTACTGCTCTTTTATAGTCATAGAATGAGCTTGAGTGGTGATGGCTTTTATTCTCCGGTGCAGCTGCGGAGGAGAGCTAGTTGCAGATTCCTGGGAGATTCCCTTATGCCAGGTTTTTTGTTTGTACCTGAAATGCCCCCCCCTGTTTCCAGTAGCCTTGTTAAGTATTCTTCCCATAAGCCAGCCCTCAACCTGATTGCTCATGTTCCCATCTCCACCCATCCTCAGTCCACTCATGAAATCTCTTCCCTTCCTGGGAAGATCTCAGAGTCCCCCCACAAACCCTCTTTGTTACCTGTCCTCTCTGGATCTCTGGATTGTAACTCAGTTATCCTTTATTTAATATTTAATATCTACTTATGAGTGAGGACATACCATGGTTGTCTTTTTCCGTTGGGGTCACCTAACTCAGGATGATTTTCCTAGTTCCATCCATTTGCCTTCAATTTGCTGGTGTCCTTGTTTTTAGCCGAGTACTATTCCACAGTGTAAATGTACCACATTTTCTATTTCCATTCATCAGCTGAGGAACATCTACAAGGATGGCCCCAGCTAAAATTCCTAGCAATAGCAGATATGTAGCCTGAACCAGCCATCTCCTATGACCAGATTGGTACCTAACCCAAATGCCATCCGAGAGGAGTCATCCAGCAATGGGTGGAAACAGATGCAGACCCACAGTCAAACACTGGACAGAGCTCAGGAAATCCTGCAAAATAGGGGGAAAAGGATTGTAGGAGTTGGAGGGGTCAACACCACAGGAAGGCTCACACAATCAACTAACCTGGACTCATAGGGGCTCGCAGAGACTGAACTGACAACCAGGGGGCCTGCACGGGACCTTGGTCCTCTTGTGGGATTCCTAACAGTGGGAACAGGGGCTGTTTCCAACTCTGTTACGTACTTTCAAGACCCTACTCCTCATACATGGAGAGAAGCTTAGTCTTACTGCAACTTGATATGCCGTGTTTGTTCATACTCACTGGAGACCTGTTTGTTTGTAAACAGAAACGGGAGGAGTGAATTTGGGGATGAGAATAGAGTGGGGTGTGGAGGGGATGGACTGGGAGGAGAAGAGGGTGGGGAAACTGTAGCTGGAGATTACTCATTTGTTTCCCAGACACCCAGACCTGAAATACTCACCTAGAAACTGTATGAATTACAACACTGCTCAGCCAATTAGCCCGGACTTCTGATTAACTAACTCTTGCATCTTAAATTAACCCACTTCTACTGGTAAGGTTCCAGGGCGACTGCCTCCTCAGCATCTACATGGCGTCTCTCTGAGTTTGCCTTCTTTTTTTCTTCTATCTCTGCTTAGAATTCCCACCTTGTTCTCTTCTATACTGTCATAGGCCCAAGGAGCTTCTTTATTAACCAATGGTAGTATATCACAGTATACAGAGGGAAATCCCACCCACATCGGGAAACTGTGGCCAGGATGTAAAACAAATAGACTTATTTAAAACAAAACAAAACAAAACAAACAAACAAACAAAAACAAGCAAAACTAGTTGCTAGGCCATTGACGGTCCAATATAGTAGCTGTGTACCTTAGTGAGGCACAGACATCAGGTCTCAGTCATAGACTGAGAGAGCTCAGAGTAACCACTCCTGAGACTGGCCACGGGTTCTCTGCTTAACCCTTCCAGGTAGACTGAACGAAGTTGTTTTATCTGGGCCGAGAGGAACCCCAGGACTGTTTTCACAATCTGTTTCAGCCCCAGAACACTCACATGTACCTTGGGAGATAGAACCTGCACAGTAGAGAAGGTAAAAGAGAAAGCTCATTCTGTGATGGTGCCGTATCAGCCTCCAGGGAGGAGCAGGAAATTCTGCCTCCTCGGATGGAGTGGAGCCGCTGCTGAGGGTGAAGACCAAGCCAGTTTGTCCCCCACTAATTTCCAGTGCCTGGCATCATACCTAGCATGAAACACATACTGTGTACATACTCATTGGATGAATAAATGAATGAATGATGAATTTTTCAGTACTTCAATGTGTAAATTTAACTGAAAAAATTAAAACATTTATGCCTTGAGTTTGCAACTTTATTTTCTCTTGATATCATGTGAGTATTTACCTACATAGTATTTTTCTTTTTCTTCTACTTCTAGCTGTGAAGGCTAGGATTTTTTTTTTGAGATACTCTGTAGCTTAGACTGGCCTGAGACTCAGTCTGTAGCTCAGGAAGGCTTCAAACTCTTAGTCTCCTGAATTATAGGTCTATGCCATTCCACCCAGTGGGGAAAATATTTAGACAAACAAAAATTATAAAACTAAGTATATATACATTTCTATGACATATATATATATATATATTTACACACATAAATTTAGCTATGACCTCTTTAAACATGGACATGATCTAAAGACTGATACATGAGCTGTATAACACATGAATACTTTTAAAACAACATACTTCCAAATATATACTTAAAGGGTGGTAAGTTTATTATAATTATGTATAATTATTACATCAAAGACATGACATCTGTTTTCTCAGTTGCTATGTTGTCTGAAAGCATTGCAATCTTTAAAATTTTGAACAAATAATCTCAAGCGCACAGACGTGGCATCAACAGAGGTAACAGTGATGTGCAGATCAACACCTCCAGGACAACTGCTCCCTAGACCAGCTGCTACTTCACACACTCTTCTAAATAAACCAGAAGGGTAAAACACCATGCTAGATTTTGTTAGCATACAATATGTTGTTAAATAGACGGCAATCAATCATCTTTCAATAGTTATAAAAGAATAGGGGCCATCCATACTAGAAATAAAATAAAGAAAAAAGATATTAATTGAAAAAGAAAAGAGAACTAAGGAGACTAATGTTGACTCAGGCTTTGTGACCTGGTGTCACAGCGGGTCTCTACACTGATACCTCTCTGAGGCAGTGTGCTGTTGGTCCTGGACTTAGGTGATGAGACAGATTGAGAGAGGCCATTTAGTTTTCCTAAAGTTGCACATCATATAAGCTATTGAATAAGGATCCCTATCCACGCTTATTGAGTCTGGAAGCCAAACTGTAAAGCACAGATATTGTATGGTATTCATCATGAGCTTGGCATCTAGGAGGCAGGCTTCTGGACAAACTTGTAAGGAATTGTTTAGATTAAGTGGAGCCTCTGGAAATACCTGTGATGGATTATCTTGATCCAGTTAATTAAAGCGAGAAGACACAGTTGAATTATGGATGGGACCATTCCCTGAGCAGGGACTCCTGAGCATTTATACATAAAATGGAGAGGGTAAACTGAGCGCAAACATGAGTGCGTTTGTTCATTGTTCTCTGATCAACTGTGACTGCGGTGTGACCAGTTACTTCAAGTTCCTGCTGCTTTGAACTCCCTTCCATGATGGACTGTATCCTGAACTATGAATCAAATAAACGCCTTTTCCCCTAAATGGCCTCTCTCAGGGCATTTAATGACAAGAGCAGGAAAGAAACCAGGAAGTGTCACAGGGCAAATCAGAAGATGCTTTTGAAACCACAGGTGCGCAAGGAATTTCAAGCAGATCCAAACCACACAAATGATTCCAACATAATTGACGTTCTTCTGACATCTGCACAGGAAACAATTTAAATGGAGGTAATAAGTAGAAAACCAACCTGAGTTTTGGTGAAAATAATCAAAAGTTAGAATTCTTTTTCTCCATGGTTGAGGTCTCTTACAGAGGTACTTTATGTTAATAAAATTGCCTATTTTTAAGACTCAGCGCAATGAAGAGAACAAAACCATCCTAGCACATACTTGTTTTAATAAGTAACTATGCAAAGTCAGAAAAGTCAGAAATGTGTTTTAAAGATCAATGACTGGCCCGTGGGATGGCCTGTGGGATGGCTCAGTGGGTGAAGGTCCTTAGTGTCAAGTCTGATGACCTGAGTTCAATCCCTGGAACCCACATGGTAGAAGGAGGGAACTGTTGTAGCTTTTTGATCTCCATACATGTGCCAGTCATGGAATTGCTCTTCATTCTTACACACACACACACACACACACACACACACACACACACACACACACACTAAATAAATAAAATGTGATTAAATTTTTAAAGAAACAATAAAGTCTCACATAATACATTTAAAATATATTTGAAAGGAGAATCAACATTTGTGATAAGCATTCATGAAAGAAATGGTATTTATAACATTGAAAGATATTTTTTTCCTATCATTAGATTGAATACCAGTTTAAGAGTCTGTGGATTTACAAGGAGAGAGAGAAACTCAAAAGAGACAAGTACCTGTGCTCTTCTAAGCGGGGACTTCCTTCAGCAAGTCACTTCCATTAGTCAGCAAGGGTCTCAGCCTGACAAACTGATCCTCATTTTTAGTTTGACTTCACTCAGCAATTTTACGTTGAAAATAAATGAACAAATACTTTTCAACGCTACTTCATGTATTGAACTACAGTGACTTAGAAACTGTATTGTTCCTACAGTGCCAACCATTCCCGTCATTGACAGATGTGATAAATCCAACATCACGACTTAGTACCAAGCCACGTTTCTTTGTGATGCATAAAATTTCTGCATCACAAAGTCTGGTATTGTTTTGGAAATTAATAGTAGTTTTAAAATCTGTTGAGTTACTCCTTAGTGAGTAGGTGTTTTATTTTTATTTTATTTGAGACATGATCTTACTTTATAGCCCAGGTTGTCTTCCCAGTAGGGACCCTTCTGTCTGTGTCTCCCTAGTGCTAGGATTACAGACCTGTGCTGCCGTGCTCACTCTTGGTAGAGAAATTTTAAAAAGACATGGAGTTGATGTGACTTAGATTTCTCCCTGTTCGGAAGAGGGTGGCTTTACTTTTGTGATACTGGAGTCCAGTGACAGAGAAGTGTTACAATGAGTCCCTGTTCTCTCTGAGGTAGAGGGTCTAGCTGCTTGTGCCATTGGTGTCAAGACGTGAAACTTCTAGGCTCAGCTTTTATTTGGACCCATTACCAAAAGTTGTAAGAAACAGTTTTGGAAAGGGTACCCATTTGAGTTTACAAAGAAACTGATTGAATCTCCAAACCTTTTGTACGTGGAATAAAATGCAGTAGCTATTTTGAGAGTGTTCACTAGAGAAGACTGCTCTGGCCTAGGCTTAAGTCAATAGAAAGTCTTTTTTACGCAGACTGCACTAGATGCTCAGGATACCAGTGTAGCCCTGACCCTTTCTCAGGGTAAGCTTTGAAGCACAAAAATATGGGCTGGCGCACTTCAGTTAGCAAGAATAGTTAACCAGAAGCAGAACTACAGAAGCCAAAAAGCAAGGTTAGTGCATTTAGAGACTTTTTGATGGATTGGGTCTTTGTTTTAGTTTCGGCAGGTGGTGCTGTCTACGTGCTGAGTTTTACAGCCTGAATGGTACTTCTACCTTAGAGTCAGTTCTGCTAAGGTCTCAGGGCCTACTGAGGTCTGGGGCCCTGTTACAGTAACTGCTCTTGCTGCGAGAGTCACTGGAGTTTTGACAGGCATATGGCTGCTGCTGCTGCTTCGCTTGTAAAAGCTGTTTAGCACAGTGACAGCTCGGGGCAGACAGAAGGCCTTTCCAAGGGCCTTGGAGCAATGTCAGAAATAGCCACAACCCCACTGCCCACTGCCTCCCTAATTAGAATGCCCTTGAACATTTACTGTCAAATTTTGAATCTCTATTTACGAACAGATTGCTTCAAGGGTGTCTGCTTTAGCAGAAAAGGTCAACTGGGGTCAAGAGAAAGGTCTTTTGAATTTGAGTTATACCTCAGTGAAGTGCTGGGATAGGCTCCTACAGAAACAGGGGCTGAGATACTTGACTGCTCTCCTTAAAGTCATCACACAGCCTTCTGAATTCCAGTTCAGCACAATTTCCACCCCAGCTTCTGTCTCCCCGGATGGCTGCTTGCTTTGCAGAGTAAACAGATGGTGCTTCCCCATTTCTTGTTTGTCTTAATGGTCACACTGTCTTGGATTTCAGCCACATTAACAATCTGCAGCAATGCCTTTGCCCCTCTTCAGTCTTCACGCGGATCGGGAAGCGTTTTGAGTCTCACCTACTGAAGTGTGTTTCCGAGAGCTTGACTTCACGTTTTGTGAAGTGTTTCAGTGCCTTTTGGGGAAAGTACAGGGTGTTAAGCATAGCTGATCTTGTCTCCCCCCCCCCCACACACACACCAGGCAAGATGAAGTACGAGAATGAAGTGGGCTCAACTGAGGCTAAGAGGGTAGCTGGCAGTGTGCTAAGAGAAAAAGTAGGTCACAGGATGACAACATTTCTGGAGAGGGAAACAAACCCCTTGTGAAATGACAGGTTCAAGTTTGGGGGCCAGTCTTCCTCCTCTCTTTCTTCTCCTCCTATCCCTCAGCTCCTTGGCTAGGACCAAGCAGAGCTGGCAGGTATTA
>JAQHUG010000039.1:3453063-3466646 GCA_028555095.1 Dicrostonyx torquatus | reverse complement strand
CTCACTATGCACTCTGAGGACCACTATTTTTGCTTTTAGGAGGAGCTGGCATTTAATGACTGATGTCTTTAAATATTTTAGTTTTAACAATTTACTTTTATTTTCAATTCGGTATATATTTGCCTGTATATATGTATATATACAAATATATACATATGTGTGTGGGGGTATGTACATGATTGTATGTACATGATTGTATGTGCAGGTTCCTGTGGAGTTCAGGTGGTTATGAGCTTCCTAATATGCGTTCTGGGAAATGAACTTGGGTCCTCTGCAATCTATACTCTCAAACCACTGAGCCCTCTCTTTAGCTTACATATGGTTTCTTTATCCATTGCTAAAATTCCCCAGTATGTACAGATGCAATTAATTTGTAGTTATTTAGTAACAGATTTAGAACTCTGGTCCTACCAGCCAGAAACCCTTACTGATTCTCCTCAGCTACTAGGATAGAGTATTGAGATCATAGTTCCAGTAAGTCTTAGAACACAAAACCCCTCCATTTTGGGGACCAAGTATCTCAAAAAGATAGAGCAGTCTGGCAGATGGCCACTGTGACAATTCTTAAATAGCAGCAGATACACACCAAGTTCACTACCTCCACAGCAGACACCAACATCCAAAAGTGGGTCGCAGGGGTGGATAGAGGGAGAGTATTGTGGGAACAGTAAACTGAACTGAAAGACTGGGATCTTCTCAGTTTAAAACTTTATCCATAGAACTGGAAGATGCGGAAGAGGAGGGGAGCAGGTAGAAGTGGAGGAGGAGGGAGAGGGAGGAGGGGGAAGAGGGGAGGGGACAAAGTAGCTCCCTGTAGGTGCTGCTGAGATGACGTGACCACTGCCTGCAGTTCTCCTCTGAGTGCTGTCCTCCAGCTTGTAAACCAAGGATGAAGGCTTGCACAAGACCAACACTACTAGGGAACAGGTCTCCTTGTTCCCTTTGCATGGCATACTTCCATAGAGAGGACTGATTCTTTCTGAAGTTCCATTCACTTAGTTAAGGAAAAGAAAAATGAACATTCCACAAGTAGACTGTCTTCTACTTTCATAAGGTTATGGATGATATCAAGACTGTGATTTGGAGGGGAAACTGTGGTGTATTAGAAAGTCTTTATATGTGGTTGTGCTTATAATCCGGGGGATAGCTTACACACTCAGAGTCCTGTCCATGGTACACGACATTCTCTACATCTAGGACTACGTTGGTCATCAGTGTTGGTATTGCTGCCATACTCAAACACAGGCCTTCAGAATAAGCGAGATCTTAACTTATTTGCAGCATTCAGTTCAACATACAACAGTGTGTGTTCTTAGAAAGAAGGGATACATGTCATTTAAGCATATCCCTCCAAAAGGTCTTGAACGTTGGCATGTGGAAGCTGGGGGACCTACATCTGTCAGAAGCTGCGCTTCAAAAGCATCTGAGAAAAGCTTGATTTGGGTAAAATTACATACTTTATCTGCAGAAAAGGAAGCAATACTCCTTAAATAGTTCAAGCATTTCCCCGGCTTAACTGAAGCCACATGCCTCAGTTAGGCATCCAGACTATAAAACGGGCTGTGTGGCTTGCTTGCTAAGAAGTGTTTCTGAGTAGCTGGGAGTCTTTGCATTCTTGCCCTGTCTCTCACATTCTGCAGGTGCACAGTGGAGGGAGCTTTGTAGCATAAGTCACCAGAACCTGGAAACACCTTCTGGGGAACAGCTAGTCTCTCCTTGGACTTAGTAGCAAAATAAAATGTTAGCGTGTTCAGCCACAGGGGTGTTGAGGTTCTTAATTTCTCTGCTAGAGTAATTCAATTTAATCTGATTGCAAAGTGGCCAACCAGAAGGTTGACTCTATTATACAGGAGCCTAAAGCCCAGACAAATACAATTTGAATCTTTTGATGTCTCCTTTAATCTCTAGTTTCCTTTAGTTTAGTCCACCAGAAGATCTAGCTACTGATGATTTGCTGAAGAAATTGGATCTCTTTGGCTGAAATGAAATTTTTGGTTTAAGTCTTAGTTTTGCTTGTGAATGTGATCTCGTTACTCTGAAACAAAATTGACTGCCAGAAAAGTGATAAATTTAATTTTTGAAAAGATGGAAGAGAAATGGAATAGATAATTAAATTTAGACTGCATGACTAGAAGATTGTAGAGTCCTCCCCTGTCTATTAAAGTGGCCAATCTGCTTTTCAATGTTTTAAAGAGAAACAATCCTGGGGACATCAAACAAACTTCTTATCCATCGCTATCTCTACCCCATTTGAAGGCTGCAAGGGTATCATCTTCCTTTAGTTAGATGCACCTGCCTTGCAGCAAGGAATCTTGAAGCAAAAGAATGATGAGAAACTGCAAGAGAGGCTCCCGGGAAAGAGATCAAGAGGTTTCACCTCAGGTGCATTTTGTTCCCTGGATTGCTCTTGGACGCAATTTCATGCCTCCTGTGACAAACACTGACATTCAATTTCTAAGACAAGTTTTTTCTTGTTAGATGTCAGAATACAGCTATAGCACTCAGTCTGGCAGTGTACCCTGAATCTGGATATGGCCCTCTGCCTTGCTTTGGCGTTTTCCCAGATAGAATCTATTGTACATGCCAGGCAATTGTGTTTAAATTGGTCTGTCCCAAGACAGTTCTGGGAAAGGGCTGGTCTGTCAATATTTAGTGTGTGCTCATTGACATTTATTGACATGTTTTTCTGATCATGTTTTTTTTCTGAACTCAGCCTTCCTTGGGTAATTGCTTTCTTTGTTACATTTGTGTATAAAGTACAATGGACCTGAAGTAAGGTTGTGATGTGGGAGTGTTCTCCTGTATTTTGTATTACTCTCATTGGTTGAATAAAGAAGCTGTTTGGCCTATAAGATAGATCAGCCCTTAGGTGGGCGGAGTAGAGCAGAACGGAAGTTCTGGGAAGAAAAGAAGTGGGTCAGCCGCCGTGATCCTGTGCCCAAGATGGATGTACCTTAGAACTGTCCGGTAAGTCACCACCTTGTGGTGACATACAGACTTTTATAATGGGTTAGTTTAGATGTGAGAGCTAGCCAAGAAAAGGCTAGAGATAATGGGCAAGGCAGTATTTAAATGAATATAATTGTCATGTGGTTATTTTGGGCATAAGCAAGCAACCAGCAGCTGAGCGGGCTGGCAGCTGGGGGCTGGGAGCTGGGTGCTGGGAACACAACCTGCACCCCCCCTCATTTACAACAAGGTTGTCTACAGCATTAAACTGTAGTCTGCCCCTTTCTTTCAGGTCCTCTGATCTCAGGTCTCCCAGACACAGACCTGCATAGATCAGTGAACGTCAACAAAGGACCTTGCCTTTTCCCACGTATTCAGAACAGAAAATCTGTAGGCTATTCTCCTCTCCTATCTTGAGTTTCAAAATAAATGCTGTGTGAAGTTTAAAGATAAAGTTTCTAGGAGGGACGATGGCCCCTTCTAGAGATGTACAGTACAATAAGAAAGTACTGTACACTGAAAATTCAATTAAGATTCATGTTAAGTATTATTTTTATATTAACACAAACTTTAAAAATATATTCCACAGAGATAAAGCTAGTGTAAATAATATAAAAAAATACAGAAATGAATCAAGAAAGTTTTACTTTTATCCTACGATGACTTTAATGATTTGTAAAATTAAATACCTGGGGTTTTTGGCAAAATAGTTTTATGGTACCTTAGCGCATAGGCATGAGCTTTGTCTGCTGTTTGGTATGCAGAATGTTTGTGTTCCCTTTAACCGCTGTTGATTCTTTCCTTAGACACTGGGATTTCACACTGTCTAAGCAATAAGGTTGGATCAACTCAGGTAGGCTGTGATTGTGCCTGATTGGTAGGGTCCCCAGGCCAGACCATCTCCTAGGCAGCTCTTATGGCCAGCATGTTACTTTAGCCAAACTAGCTGCTAAGAGGGTTGTGGAGTGAGTGTGGTTGGAATCCCCCGGGAGCAGTGGGCTTGGTAGTCAGCCCGAGTGGCCATTTAGTGTCCATATCTACCCCAACCACAAAGCACTTGCTCCCAATCACAGGGAACGCCAATGAGAAATTCTTTCACTTTGAGATCTGATACACTCGGTGAAGGCCGAACGGACTCATGGGACTCATCTTTCCAGCGGGCTGTGGTCTTCGAGACGGGGGTGCCAGTGATTTATGTGGTCTGCCGTGACACAAAGGAGTCCCCTGACTCCTCCTGGGCTCTCTTCACAACCCCACTCCATACCAGCTGGGCACGTGGAAGATGCTGGGATTTCTAGGACTTCACGTTGACGAAGAGTTTCCGTGGCACTGACTTGGCCTTGTTTTCTCCTCTCCTCGTCATTGCATGTCCAAGAAGATGATGCGTGCATTTAGAAAAAAACCCATGACTTTAATCTTGGAAAACAGTCATTGAAACGGGCCGACCCTGGAGAACCACCCGCAGGACACTCTCACGCTTCTCAGAGGCCGTCTGGTGGCCACTTCAAGCTGTACAGAATGTTCCTGCTTTGCCCTAGAGGCTTTGCTTCACCCGGCACTATGACCATGACGCTGGAGTAGGACAGCCTGTCAAGTTGCCGGGTTGCACAGGGCTTATTTTCGGAGACGTAAAAAGGCTGGCAGATTGGGGAGGAAGAGAGAGCTGATTTTCTTTTCCTTCCCTAGAAGTAATTGTGCAGAAAGGCGAAGCCCTGGGCATTTTCCCATCACTAGCAAATGCAGCTGTCTGTGAGGAGGAAGTGCAGCCTCTCCTCTCTCCCCACCCTCCTTCTCCAGAGGGTAAAGCCCAGGCTATAAAATTACATCAAACATTTCTCCTTTTTACACCGAAACTGTTTTTGGGTTTGAGTTACACATTCAAATGGTTCTTAAAGAGAGCATGGCGGCTCTGAAAGCTTCCAGGAGGTGGCGACGAGGGGGCAGAGAGGAAGGCAGCAGGAGCTGCCAGGAAGCCTCTGAAAGAGATAATATATCCCAGGAGCCAAGGCTTTGCTTGCTCTGTGCAGCAGGACTCCAGCCACCGACATCTCCAACTCAAAAGGTTTCCTCTTCTGAAACAGGTTCTGTGTTTGGCTGGGTCCCTGCCCAGGGTTATCTCATCAGGCTTCTTGACAGTTGGGCCTCCTGAGATGGGTTAAGGGCTTTAGTCCTTGTCTCTTCAGTCCTGCTCTGAACAGGCGCTGCAATGCCCAGGCCTTGGGGATGGCTGTGCTGGAGCTTGGGAAATCCTGTGCATGCATGCTGTGGTGGTTTGAAAGAAAATGCGCCCCCCACACATAGGGAGTGGCACCATGAGGAGACGTGGCTTCGTTGGAGTAGCTGTGGCCTTATTGGAGGAAGTTTGTCACTGTGGGGTAGGTGGGCTTTGAGGTCTCCTTTGCTCAACCTATGCTCAGTGTGATTGACAATTCACTTCCTGTTGCCTTCAGATCAAGTCGTAGAACTCTCGGTTCCTTCTCCACCACCATGTCTGCCTGCTTGTAGTCATGTTAAATGTTTTCCTGTGTAAGAGGTGCCATGGTCATGGTGTCTCTTCACAGCAATAGAAGCCATAAATAAGACATACGCCTCTGAGGAGACAGGGGAGACAAGAGGAAGATCTAGAAAGGGACAAGAGAGAATCTTCCAGGAATTAGGGTACAGGCAGGGTGGACTTTGGCCTGAGTGAGGCTTTTGGGAATAGCGGATGGGGTTCAGCTCTGCTGCCCATCCCC
The DNA here is from genome assembly GCA_028555095.1 of Dicrostonyx torquatus. Lineage (NCBI taxonomy): Eukaryota > Metazoa > Chordata > Mammalia > Rodentia > Cricetidae > Dicrostonyx > Dicrostonyx torquatus. Next base: position 3,460,962 of record JAQHUG010000039.1, on the reverse strand, counting down.
AGGGGGATACAACTAAATTTGGAAACCTGCTTTGAGTCTCTCAATATAATATATAATATAGGAGCCGGGGATCTCTAAGTTTCTCCCAGCATTCTGCAGCGTCTGCAAAGCAGCAGAAAACAACACATCAATTGCTAATGTTGCCTGAAGCCCTGCACAGGGCCCTTTGGAGAGCTACCTGTTCTGGGTGAGTTTGCTTTCTTGTCAGGAGAGATGACATTTAAGTGGGTTCTTGGAGACTGAGTGGTTTTTGCATCCAAAGATGCTAGCCACAGGACATAGCACTCACAAAAGCATCGAGCTGTTCAGGAAGTAGGGGTGTTCAGCGCTGAGAGAGTGTGGGGTACTCCTGGAAACACAGGCAGTTAATCTGGTACGGAGGCCAACAAGGGGTAAAGCTTGCTTCTGGCAAGGTCAATGGCTTGAATTGGGGGTTTGTATAAAATGCTTGGTATCAGACCTCCGTGGCGAGTCTGACCACTCCAGGCTTCTAAAACTCTAGAGGGAACCTGGGATCTGTGTTTGAACATAGCTTTTAGAAGAGTCTATGTCTAGCCCAATTCCTCTTGAGGGTGACTCTCCAGAAGGTGTTTACTTGTGGTGAGATGTTCTATACATATGCCAGTCTCTGCTCTCCTCAGCTGGGTGGGGCCAGGAGAGTGGTCAGAATGTCCAGTGAGCGTTTCTGCCCGTTCAGAGAAGCTGGTGCTACCTGTAACATCACTCATGCATTCATTTACTGGGATAACATGTGTCAAACACCTTCTGTGTCATCGTTACTGTGCTCAGCGTGGCGGTGAGTCTCTCCTCAAACAAACTCCGACCTGGCCCCTCGAGCCCTCTTCTCCACTTGGCTCTGACTTTGTTTCCATTTTTGCCACTGCACCGTCCCATTGCAGAAAGCATCCTGCTACATCATTTTCATCAGAATCCCCCAGCCTGGATGTCTGTTCATCTTCAATATCTGGTTAGTGCCCCATCTTCTACCACCTCTTGGCTCACTGCTGATCACGCTGGCCTACTTTTTATCCAGAGTCCTTAATCCCTTCCCCTGCTGTTTCTTCTCTGCACTTTTCCATTCATTGATGACCCTTAGCCCCTGCTTTTGGCTGTCAGCTCCCATTTCTTCCTTGCTATAATTGAGTTGAATGAATCTCCCCAGCCACAAAACCCCATGGCAGGACTCTGTATACATATCACAATGGTTCCCAGCAAAGTTTGCCTTACTGTCTTCAATAAATGTCACGAATAATGGTTTCTTTCATTGTGTATAAGACGGTATTGGGCTTGTGTCTGCTTCTGTTATTCAAGCTATTTTAAAGCTCCATGTTCAGAATTTTCCGTTCATTCTGAGCAAGGCACACCTTCTACTCATCCCCCACCCCAGATGCTCTGGGTTGAGCTGACTTGAATGAGAAAAGAAAATAAGAAGTTCTATTCTCACTCTATTCTTCAAGAAGCAGTTTTAATGTTAAATAAGGCATGAGTCTTCCCCAGGAGAGCATCATTTAAGAACAATTGGGGGACACATCCTCCAGCTCTGAATTATCCTCTTAGATGGCAAATGCTTCTGCTGAATAATGAAAATGATAATGACAATAATAAAGATGCATTGGAAGATGCCTTACGTTAAAAAGAGGGGAAAAAATGCCAGGCATTTTCTTTTTTTCTTTTTTCAAATGCTCTGTCTGGTCACTATACAAAAACCTGCCTGTCAGTTTCATGCTGTTTTCAGTCAATTTCTCAGTAGGGAAGAGAGACATACTGCTGGTTTAGCAAAAATAAGTTCAAAGTAGGTAGCACAATAGTAAACACCCCTTCAAAAGGGAGCCTTTTAGTTGTAGCCAAACACAGGGGAATTAAGAACGGAGTTGTGGGTGCAAGCAGTGGGGGATCGGGGTGGAGCAGTCGTCGTACAGAAAAGTACAGATTTGGGGGAGGCTGGGAGGGCTGCAGTTTTGAAGAACTGCATCAAAGTTGACCAGAAGTTTGCCAAATGCAGCTCTTTTTATCCTTCTAACTTAGAGGACAGCTCTGTGCAGTCTGAGTTTGCACAGGGCACCTGGGTGAAAGGACAGAAGCTATTGAGCAAGGAAGCCAAGTCCTAGTCCCTGCTATGTCACTGCTCAGCACCTATGACAGGTCTCAATGAATATTTATTGGATGAGTAACTTGTTTATACATAATGAATTTTATTATTAATATTAGCTCAGTGATCGTCCCACTAGATGGCTATTCTCCTAGTGGTCACAATATTACCATAAAATCCATGGGAACTAAATTGAATTCTTCATTTTCACATCAAGGTAGTTTTAAAGAGGGGAAGAAGACTAAGTGTTGAAAGAATCAACATTGGATCCCCCAGGAACATTGAGTGTACTTTAGACTTTGCTTAGGAACCTCTTACTCTGGCCTAAGTTTGGACAGAAGCAACTATTTGGATTTGACAAAGGATCACATTACAAAGGCCATCTGTGGCATACTAGGGATGTGGATGGCAAAAGCCCCAATCCAAGGGAATGGGTGAGGAATGAGAGACACTTCCCTTGCTGCTGGGTTGTGGAAAGGGAGGGAGGCAGGGATATTGCAATCATTGATTACAGAAAAGATTTTCTTTCCTGCCCACTGAACTGTTGAAATGTCCTTGCTGCTAGGAGCCCTTTTCTGGTCCACGTTGTAAATAAATGCACAGTGCTTCGTGCTTGCTCGTCATCCAGGGCACAGCATTGTTTAAAGGTCTAGTGGCATACATTTGAAATATTTAATATGCAATAATGTCAGTGTAGGAAGGCATTCTAAGGAGAAAAACCAATCTCATTATACCAGCAACCAGTTATTCTTATTTTCCCTGCTCCTCGCTGGCTCTTTTCATCCTCATGTGTCAGCTTCCTGGCCAGACTGATCGCATGTTGTATGCTAAACCCGGCAGTCAGCGCGTCTTCTGGGCCTCTTTGTTCGGTGCTCTACATTTCCAGTGCTCTGCCTCGATGGCAAATATTTGTGCCTGTTGTTCGGCCTCTGATTTCCTTCTCTTAGGGAATTCTGGCAACCCACCATTATCTCTGGCGTTTCCCAGGTCCTACCTTTAAACTGACAATGCTCTCATCATCCACACACAAAGGCTTATCTTGGGTTAGCTTAATGAAAGATCCTGTACGTAATATGTGCAAGGCCCTGGGTTCAGTTCTCAGAACCACTAGAAATATCTGCCAAAAGTATGAACACTTACAAATGCACGTGTGAAAACGAGTGTTTCCTGGTCTGTAGTGTTTAATGCAGCAGCCCGCTCTTCCTGCTAGATATGTGGGAAATTCTGCCAAACATTCCCATGCCTTGGGCTCTCTTCATTCTCTTCGCTCCCTGTGACTCCAGGAATTAGTGTGTGGCATCCTAGATTTGCACATTCCTGGCTGTCCTAGTTCCCTTTCCGTTGCTGTCATACAATGCCGCGGCCACAAAAGAAGGATTTAATTTGGGGACTCATGGTTCTAGCAGGCTAGAGTACATGACCATTATGTTGGGGTACAAGACAGTGGGAAGGCAGACACAGCACAGGAGCAGTAGCTGAGAGCCTACATCTTGAGACAAGACCTCGAAGTCTATTCCAAGTGACACACCTATTCCAACAAGGCCACCCCTCCTAATTACTCCCAATCAGCAAACATCCAAATTTTCACTCTCATTCATTCAACCATACTGCCCTCACTTAGACAGTTTTATATTTCCAGATAATGCAGAACACCATTCCAAATTACGATGAGATAAACACCATGCCACTAACAGTCTGTTTAATTAGCCTTGACTAAATAGCTTTTATTCTTACGGGCAAATCCTGTGGGTAGGATTATTAAGGAAGGAATTTAAGTTTATTTTGACTTAGAAGCTGATAGTTTGAACACTTGTGTTGCCTACTCGACTGGAATAGAGATGACCGTTGTTTCTTATGTTTATGGGCACACATGTTGGGACTCAGAGGTGACTGTCATAGTGGTCCCTCTATGTGGGATTTTTACTAGATTCTGTGAGAATAAAAGTGATCATAAATAAATAATATTGTATGACTGAAAAAAACAGCATCTTATGGTTTACTTTAATCCACTTCAGCTTTTTTGTGCGATATTTATTAAAGTCTCCCTGGATTGACTGAACCACATCCTGCTTGTGGTGTTGTTTTAAAGAAATATGAAAAACTTCTATTTCTTTCCTTTCAGGCAATATAATGAGGTGTGTGTGTGGGGGGTGTCTGTTCTGTGGTACTTGCTTGAAGGTCATGTTAAATTAAGCAGGCAAATCCTGGAGAGAAAGTTCTTGATCTAACTCCCTAGGTGATCACAAGGTGAGCTTATTTCAAATGGTGACAAGTGGGTCCTTTGGGGCCCTGAAGAGTCATAGTTACAGCAGGAGCTTCTTAACTGAAAACAGCCATGTTTCCCAAGGAAGCCCAAGAGAAGAGGAGGCGTCAATAAAACTGAGAAGTCGTTGTCCAGGAACCGTGACACCTCACACCTAACCCTGGTGAGAAAATGATGCATATTTGGTGCTGTCTTCTACTTTTTTGAGGTAGGGGGTGGCTGGTAATACAGGTCATCAGAAAAGCAAAAGGCAGCAAGCTGTGGTGTGCAATACTGTAATCCCAGCACATATGAACTGGAGGGAGGATGGAGAGTTCAAGACAAGCCTGAGCTATGTAGAGACCCTATTTCAAAAAAGAAAAAAGGAAGAACTATAGTAATGAGGTGCAGAGGGCTGTGTCTCGCCACAGCTAGCTTATACCCGGAATAATTACACACAAACTGTATTCATTTAAATACTGTCTGGCCTATTATGTCTAGCCTTTTCTTGGCTAGCTCTCACATCTTAAACTAACCCATTTCTAATAGTCTGTGTGTCACCATGAGGTGGTGGCTTACCAGGAAGATTCTAACCAAGTCCATCTCAGGCCAGAGAATCATGGCATCTCCCACACTTCCCTCTTCCCCAGCCTTCTGTTCTGTCTACTCCACCCACTTAAGGGCTGCCCTATCAAAAGGCCAAGGCAGCTTCTTTATTCAACCAATGAAAGCAATCCAAATCAAAAAGGACCCTCCTACACCAAAGAACATTAGTCTACATGTTAAAGATTTAGCTCCCAGGGCTGAGAGATGGCTCCAAAAAAAGAGTGTTTAAAAAAATACCTGATGCTCTTAAAAGAGGACTAGGGTTCAGTTCCCAGGACCCACCTGGTGCTCACAACCATCTCTAACTCCAGTTCTACGGAATATGACGTCTGCTGCTGGCCTCTGTGGGTACCAGAAATGCATGTGGCATACACATGCTTGCAGGCACTTACACAGGAACATTGGGATTATTTATTTGATCTCCTGTTGGTTTACAGTCCAGGGTAAACAAATTTTGGTTCATCTGGAAAAACTCTGGGCTACAATAGTAGTCATTCATATTATTCTTGCTAATATTGCTGCTAGAATAAATGAAAACATTGAATGAACTTAGTGTTTTAATGCTACATAGGTTTGAAGTTTTGGAAAATGTACTATTGGATCTCAGAAATCCAGCTGAATATTTGAAATTCTGTTCAAATATTTGCTGACCACCTACTATGTAGCAAGCATTGTAGGTGTTACAGTAAGAAAAATAAAAAGCTTTGGAGCTCATATAGTAGTGAAAGAGATGCCAAAACATCTTAATGCAGGAGACTGAACATATTGTAAAAATGGCCTGTGACGGGGAAACTTCCAATCAACTGTTACTTAGAGAATGGTTTAGTATGCAGAACAAACGACTTTCCAGCCAGACCTTGACAGGTAAACAGGAATCACTGGGCAAAGGAAGAAGGGAAAGGAGGGACAGGTGTGGTGTGATGACAACAGGTAAGTATAAGATCAGTGCAAGCTTCCACGGTGGAAAACAGGCGATTTGGATGTTGAACGTCTAGATTCATTTTCCTATCGTGATGAAATGGACTGTCATGTAAATGTCGTGGGTGGTGCTGCCAAAGAAATTCTAATGCCGAGCTGGGAAAGTGTTTGTGATACAGTATAAAGATAAACACAAGAGAATAGATTCAATTGTTTGTATGGAATGATTTTGATCCTTTATCTATGTAAAAGTCTAGAAGATTGAAAATGTAAGAAACATGGCTCACGGTTCCTTTGCATTTTTTGAACTCAGATTTTATGACTGTGACTGTTTTCATAAAGATATGAAATCTTAATTTTTTTTAAAAAAAGTGTATGGCAGGGTCATGGGGGAGAAGAGGCTGGGGGTTGTGGTGCTATTATCACTTATTTATCCCATAGGGCATGGGGATGGTACCACTAAAAGACCTGTTAAGATAGAAAATGACCTGTAGGGTGCACTATTATGCTTTCATTACTGGTAGATGATTGATTTTGTCTTACAAAGGAGATGCACTGTACTGGTGTCCTAGACACAGCGAACCTTGGTATCTGTGGATTCTTTGGCTTTATTTTTATAAGCTTCAGACATTTTGTCTTTTCTAGAGTTGCACTAGATTGCTGTTAGATACTTGTATTAGTTACTTTCCTCATCACCTGACAGAAACAACTCAAGGGAGAAAGGGTTCATTTGGTCTTACAGTTCAAGGGTGCAGGTCCTCATGCCTGGGAAGCTGCAGCAGTAGGAGCGTGGGGCAGCTGGTCACTAGAGCTGTAGGTAGGAAGTGGAGCTCTGAACACAGGTGCTCAGCTCATTTTCCTTTTGCTCAGTTTGGGACCTTAGCCCGTGGCATAGCATTGCCCACATCTAGGGTGAGTCTTCCCACCTCAGTTAATGTAACCAAGATAATCCTCTCACAGACACCTCCAGAGGCTTGCCACTTGGATGATCCTAGATCTCATCACATTGATAATACGAACCATCTTAACACTCGACCTGTGTTTACATGAACACACTTTTCTATTTTGCGTTCCCGGATCTAGTTCTATTTGTATATGTCAGCTCTACAAACACCCATGCAATAGTGGCTCCCTTTTTCCCCACCCCAAAGAGGTGTCTGTTAGCGATCAGAGACAAAGGACACCTGTGTTTTAAAGGGAGAAAATGGCAAAGACTTAAATTTTACACTGTAAGATGCTCTTGTGGAAAGGCTTGGAAAGTTTAGTACTATAGTTAAACATCCAAAAAGTAAAGGTGAAAGGAGCGCGCACGCGCGCACACACACACACACACACACACACACACACACACACACACACACACACAGAGTACCTACTTCTTGGGATTTTCTTTGACTGGCACTGAAACCTAAGTCACACTGGTATCTGTGTCACTACTTCTAACCTGCTAAATATTAATGAAGTCAGTAGGGAAATGATATCAAGGATGAAAATTTCAACAGTAATGAACATATCTTAGTGAACTGTCTACTTTTACATCAACTTGACATAAGCTGGAGTATTCAGAGAGGGAGCCTCCATTAGAGAATACCCTTAAGATACAGATGCAAGGCATTTTCTTTTCTTTCTTTTGTATTGGTTTATTTATTTTACACCCTGACCACAATTTCCCCTTCTTTCCTCCCATTTCGTCCTACCACTTCCCTGTTGTCTCCACCCCCCCAATCCATTCCTCCTCTGTTTCTGTTCAGAAAGGAGTAGGCTTCCCATGGGTATCAGGGTGGCAGGGCATATAAATTTGCATTAAGAGTAAGCACTTCCCCTTGGGCAAGCCAATCCAGTATGAGGACTCCTAAGAGCCAGACAAAGCATTAGGGACAGCCACTGCTCTCATTGTTAGCTGTCACATATATGCAGAGGGCCTAAGTCTGTCCCATGCTGGCTCCCTGGTTGTTGGTTCAGACTCTATAAGTACCTACAAGCCAGGTTGGTTGTTTTTGTGGGTTTTCTTGTTATGTCCTTGACCCCTCTGGCTCCTACAATC
>JAQHUG010000039.1:3380420-3417452 GCA_028555095.1 Dicrostonyx torquatus | reverse complement strand
AGCACTTAATGATAAAAGTCGTGCAGAGATTATGAATATAAGGGACATATCTCAACATAATAAAGGCAATTCATAGCAAATCTATTGCCAACTTCAAATTAAGTGGAAAGAAGCTCAAAGCACTTCCATCAAAGTCAGGGACAAGACAAGGCTGTCCACTCTCTCTGTATCTTTTCTATATAGTGCTTGAAGTTCTAGCTAGAGCAACAAGACAACTGAAGGAGATCAAGGGAATACAAACTGGTAAGGAAGAAGTCAGAGTATCATTATTTGCAGATGGCAGCCTTAGGGAGGATGTTAAAGAAGCCCCATTATCCATCTTGAATCCTTCATATCCTGCCCAGAATTAGCCTATTCACACCCACAGAGGTGGCTACAGGCCTTAGTCTGAAATGAAGTTTCTTTCTACCATGGTTTGGGTGCCTCTCATTTATGGTACAGAAACAGTCTTTCCTATTCAGAGTTCCAGAGAAGGTCATGCCTATCTCTACCTCTGGAGACAGTCTTGTAGGTCTTAAATAGTTAGCCCTATGACTCAGTTCCAACATAATTTAGTTACAGTCTAGAGCAAGTTCTGCACTTCTAGGGAGCCATGCAGCAACTTAGGAAAATCCTTCTTGGAGACTCAGTAGGGACTTAAATCTGATATCTAAAATATCTGATGTCTGCTAGAATATCTGATAACATTTTCTCTGTATTTTGATGAACTTGGCTTTGACCTTCTGAAACATCTCCTCTCTTCTATGAACCCCAGCACTAGCAATTGCTTCAAGCAATTGTGAAAAAAACCATGCTTCAAAGAACATTGATCCATACCAATAGATGAAAGGGTCCTGCATACAATGAACATTGAGACATTTGAGTAAACTACTTAATCTTGGGTAGGAGAAGCAATTTCTAAAGGTATGAGGAGACATCAAAATGCCAAATGTTTTAATTGTGGTAGGATAGGATATCTGAGAATGGATTGTAGACAAGGAATTCCCAGAAATAATGTCTCCTCTGGGAATGGCAAAAATAAAAGGTATCAATCTTCTGGATTATGTAAAAGGTGCGGTAAAGGCTGACAATGAATCAATGAATGCAGATCAACAAAAGACAGACAAGGCAACCCAATACCACTGGGAAACTCTTTAGGGGGCCTCTCACAGGCCCCCAAATCAAAAGTGGTCCAGTCATTCCCAGTCACTGTGGAGGACATGTCTCACCAGGAAAATTAAAAAATTCAGAGCCTTCTGTAAAAAACCATACTGTTCTGGATGATGGAACAAACATGGAAGATGAATCAAAAATTTCAATAGGAAATAAAAAATGTATATTCTGTCAGATTTCTATAAATGATCAAAGACAAAAGCTAAGAGTGCATATAAATGGCATTGTAATTGTGGGTTTGATAGGCACAGGTGCGGATGTATCATTATTTCAGATTACTTCAGAATCTTGGCATCCAAATTGGCCTCTTAAAGAGGTAGATGTTCTATTACTAGGAAATGGAACCCTATCTCCAGTGAAACAAAGCACAGGAATGGTTGAATGCACAGGGGCAGAAGGACATAGAAGAAGACTGAGGCCATATGTGGCTAATATTGCAGTGAATTTATGGGGTTGTGACCTGATGCAGCAATGGAATACCCAGATTAACATTCCTGCAGTCCCAGAAACTCATAATTCTGGGAAGGATATTATAAGGTACTATACACAAAGGCCACCAGCCATTCAGGCTGTACAAGAACACAAGGCAACTTGCAAACCTTTAGAGGTAGCAACAGCCCCCTTTAAAATGGTTAACTGAGAAGTCAATATGGGTTAAACAGTGGCTGTTTACAGGAGACAAACTGCAGGCTTCAGAACAGCTGGTACAGGAGCAATTAGATGCTCACTATATTGAAGAATCAACCAGCCCTTGGAATTCTCCTGTATTTGTTGGTGTAGGAGTTCCTTCTGTTTGTGTGAAGCTTTCATTGGTTAGTGAGTAAAGAAATTGCCTTGGCCTAGTTGATAGGGAGGAACTTAGGTAGGTGGAGAAAACAGAACTGAATGCTGGGAGGAAGAAGGGCAGAGTCAGAGAAGTCATGGATCCTCTGCTAAAGATAGATGCTGGTTAGAATCTCTGGTAAGCCGCTACCATGTGGCAGTACACAGATTAATGGAGATGGGTTAAACTAATATATGAGAGTTAGCCAATAAGAAGTTAGAGCTAATGGCCAAGCCGTGTTTTAATTAATACAGTTTCTGTGTGGTTATTTTGGGTGTAAGCTAGCCAGGTGGCTGGGACAAATAAGGGGCCCCCTCCTCATGTAACAGTTGGCTCTCCCACGTGGTCAACTAACTCCATGTAAAATGTAAGAGGGCTTAAAATACATGCTGGTGTATGATGAGTAGTACTTATATATCTAGCCTTTTTACTAGAAACTTATTATTGCTTTTTGGAACAGATTCCAATTACTCTGTGCTCATAATAGAACCATTAGAATAGCAATCAGCCACCTCCCAAGTATGTGAGAAGAATAAGTAGCTGGCACATGGGAATTGTAGTGCCCTTACTATTGAGGTCTAGCTTACCAATTTTCTGGATTTGTAAAAGACCATTGTTTTTTAAAAAAAAAATTCTTTTTTTCTCAAAGAGTTAGTGGCAAGAGTGTAGTTGCTCATATGCATGAAATTTTGATATGATATTTTCTTTGTGTTGGTCAGCTTTCTGTCACTGTAACAAATACCCAAGACAATCAGCTTACAAAGAGGAAAAGTTTATTTGGGTTCATAGTTTGGGAGGTTGCAGAGCACAGTTGACTGGCTTATTTTGGGGAGTCCCAAGGGGGCCAGTTAATTATGCTCAGAGTGCTAAGCAGGAAGAGGCCCAAGTCACAGTGTCCCCTAAAAGGTAACAGCCTTGTTTGCTATCACTAGACCCTCACTTACAAATACAAACACTACCTAAAAATGCCACACAACCTTGGAGCAAATTAGCTTTGGGGGATGCTTATCCCAACCATAGCACCTGAATTTTTGATTCTTTCTTAGCAATTCAGTTTTCAGTGTCTGCCACATATTTTGCTTTATGATGCCAAGGACTGATCAACAATATGACTGTGAAAAGGACCCAAAAAGGGAAAAAAAAAACTCTGCCAAGAAAAGTCTCTGTCTTGACACTTGACAATGGAAACAAGAGGTGCAATTTTTTTTTCCTCCATGGAGGTGTCAGTTAACTGGTTGTTATCTACTTCAAGAGTCTTGGTCACTGTTGATAAAGCATGTCAAATTAATTTCATGTCAAATTCATGTGTACCTCTTCACATTAAAATCTCGTTCTAACAGAGGCTGAGCAGCACATTGGCAATGAGTCACTGGCATGCCCCAGGAAGACTGGACTGTTATCGGCTGGCTATTACGTTGGTCACACCAATGGTGTCACAAACAGAGGACTCAGTGTCAGTACTGTGCCACAAGTGAGAACAGCAGGGATACACTGACTACATATAATGAGTGTTAGATGGGCTCTTGCTAATGAAACCTGTGGTAGTACTGATATGATCACAGGCTATACCCCTTGTGTGATCAAGATAAGAAACCATTGGAAAGCTTGTAATTTATGTACTTAGGATCCCCAAGCTCATCCCCAAGCCCAAGTCTCTAAGTAGTCTAATGTTCCATGTGTTTAAAAAGATTCTGATTGGTAGACACTGCTTCTTAGGCTGACAGATTATACTCTGGCGTATCATTACGTCTGCCTGAAGGGAGCTTTTAGGAAATCTAAAAGATCCAAGGTGCTGGAAGTTTGAGTTATACAAGGTAGATAAGATGAGCTTTGTAATGCTAGCCGTTCCATAGCGTATTCCCTCTGCACCGGAGCAGTTTGGGATGAGAAGAAGGGATGGAGGTTCAAACCCAGCATCTGCTTCTGTAAGCCTCCATCTTCCCTTGTGCCTACTCTGTTATTGAGCAGGTGGTACCACTCGCTTGAGCCTGTTAGTCTTAATGCTTCTGCAAACGTGCCTGAGTGGCGTGAGTCAGAGGCCTCTGAAGTAAGTCACAGCCTCTGGTGGTGCTGGACTTAGAAAACAGGTTCAGAGGTGATGCTTAGAATCCAAAGTATGGTCGTCAGAGCAGAATGTAGTAAAGGAGAGTGGAATCTGGTTCGGTTTTACACTTAGACTCTCTATGATTGGCTAACAACTTAACGTATATGCAAGAGAGAGACCAAGTGTGTACGCGTGTGTGTCTGTCTGTCTGAGAGAGAGACAGAGACAGAGACAGAGAGAAACAGAGAGGGTGTGTGTGCCAGGCTAGGCAAGTCTGAAGGAAATAAACAAATGTGGTAATGGTTTATAATTTACAAATTGCTAAAACCAACTTAACCATTAGAGTTTGACATGCTATTTAGTATATGTGCTTAGCATATGCTTAGTACAAAGGCTGATTTTTGCCCAGTTTATTCTTTGTGAATTTCCTGGTTTCTAATTACCGTACCACAGACCACAGCACAGAAGAAATCTGCTTTCAATTGTCATCTGAAGGCTTCCTGTCTCCCTCACTCGGCTCTAATTGACTGCAGCTCTGAGAATGTCAAAACCGTGTAGAGGAGGGAGTAGAAAAACTCGAGCTTGTTGACTCTTTCGGGCGCCTGTCATTCTGCTTAGCTGATGAAATTGCTTAAACAGCAGAATGTGGTTCCTGTCATCAGTATGCATCCAGCAGTCATCAGTAACACAAGATGTTATTAGGTTGGGCTCCTTGGGTCTGACCTTCCAGGCCCTCTCTTTTAATCTTGGTATTTGTTTTTCCCTCAGAGATGTTACAGAGAAACCAATTGGTGCCAACAAAATACATAAACTATATGCAAAAGAGGTCTTAGACTTTGTACAAGATAAAGTAGGTGGGTGTAATCTAGAAAAGGATAATCAATAAAATGAATCCTCTAGCTGATCTAGCTTACTGTCCAAACACAGCTTCCAGGAGAGAGCCCAGATGTTTTACTGAGTCACAGGGATGTGGGGAGAGGCCTAGAACTCATGAGACAGAGCACAAGAGGAGAAGCAGGAACACATGGCTCCGGAGATGTGCACAGCCCTCTCTGCTGCTGAGGATGCTGTACAGCCATGAGAAGGTACTAGAGTCCATGGGAAGACCTTCAGAAAGCTTGATCCAAATTGTTTCTGGAGCTCACACTGTCCTGTGTCTCCAGTGCCATCAGGAAACTTGTAAGATCTGAGGACTGAATAGAGCTCCAAGAAGTGTCACTTTCATAGGACATTCCAGCTTCAGATTATCAACTCCTTTCTTTCCCTAAAAATTTAAAATTATTTCTTTAAAGTTTGTGTGTGTGTGTGTGTGTGTGTGTGTGCATGTATCACAGTGTGTATGTTGAAGTCAGAGGATAACTTGTGAGAGTCAGTTATTTTCTTCCCTCATGTTGATTCCAGTGATTAAACTCAGGTCATCAGGGTGGGTGGCAGGTGCCTTTACCTGGTAAGTCATTTTTGCTAGACTGAGACTAACAGCTCCTTTTGGTCCATCCTGAGGAAAATAAAAGACAAGTTAAAGAAAAAAGACAATGTCTAATTACATGCTAGAACAGATTTCCGTACTGCTACGAAACTTACCACATACAGATATAAAATCCAGAGTGTCCAGCATCTCATCCAAATGAGTAGGTCTATAGTTTCCTGCAGAGGTTGCAATCTGCTCCAGCATAGGTGTGGTAAAGCATTAGCAATGCATCTTCCCACAGTCTGGAAGCTAGCAGTTCATGCTTCCTCTGAGACATCTTCCTTGTCGCTGCTCACCTGCTGGTGGTGCCTGTTGATCCTTGGAGCTGCTCGGTTTGCAGTCTCATCTCTATGTGCTTTGTACCTGCTATCACCATGGCGCTCTTCCTGTGTGTTTCCCTCCACTCTTTACTGGAATAAAGACCCACCTTACTTCACCATGGCTTCCTCTTAACACAGCCTTCTATGTTTTCAAAATTAAGGTTACATTCTGGAGTACTAGGTGTTTTGTCTTCAATATAGCTTTTTGTGAAGTAAAAAATAAAATATAGGCATGTAGGCAAGTGGGAAAACAATTCTTTATTCAGGAAAGAAAGTCAGCTAATAGAAACAGATGCATAAACTATGGAGATAATGATAGCGGCAGACACAGATGTTACTGCAGCTGTGAGGTAAATGCTCCTTCCACTCTACTTTGAATAGTTTTTATTGCCATGTGTGCTTGGGATTAATTATTTTAACATTATTCTATTCTGTCTCTATAAAAGGATAGCGGTGACTACTGTAATCCATAGTGTGAATCTCCTGTGGATATGAGTCACAGAAATTTACAGAACAGCTACTTAATCTCTAAAATGGGAATAATGATTCTTACACCATAAATAAATTGTCATAAGTGAATGGGAACTTTATAGTTTACTTCATATTGAAATAAGTTGATAAACAGGCGCAAGTTATAGTGTTAATAGAACTTGAGATAATAAAATCATTTACAGATTAAACTACTATATATCTGTGATAGACAAGGCTGGGCACAATCAAAACAATAATAATAGTTTTTATTTATTGCTCTAGACATTAGTCATTGAGACAAATTGGGATGGAGAAGAATCCATGTCTGTGTGAGCAATCAGTTACAGAATATTTCTGAAGGATCCACCTTTTATTATGTTTAGTCACCAGCAGCAATTAGACCTAGGTTAAGCAGTTTTGCCCAATATGCCTGTGGTTATCCCTCAGTTGTATTCCTTTATAATACATGGGTAACAGGATTGAAGAACTTTCTTTAGTTCTGTGAACTAGTCTGGAAAATGATCAGACCCTAGGAGGGGGATTTGGGAAACTGGTATGTAGACAGAAGTTGTGGCTAACCAAAGAACTACTTCTGTGACTTGTGGTTAATGTCAGGAAAGTCAGTGGACCTCAACTTTTAGCCTGCAGCTCCTGAGCTAATTCTGGTTAGTGTCAGAATTGAATTTAGTTGAAGGACATCAGGCAGACACTGATTATTGTATGAGTTTGATCGCATTCATACATTTTCGTGGCTGCAAGTGTTCTGTGTTGAGGGTTGGAATCATAAATATGTATAAAAAATAGCTTGTATTTTTTTCCAGGGGCACAGAAAGATGACATCCCAAAGTGTGGCATTTGACAAACTGAGTTGGAAAAACAGTCTCAGAATCGGAGTCTTTTTGGCCATTCCTCAGACTACACTCTTTTTGATCCTCCCTTCTGAAGCATAGGGAGAGGCTGTCTCCAGAATTTTCTTCTTTTCACACTCTAGATTCACCAAGCAGGAACTCTGTAATTGCCCACAATTCTCCTACCGAAATTCAAATATCACACATCAACTCCAGGTCTCAGGTTATTTTTAGTTCTGCAGCTCATTTAATTCACCCAAAGAAGTTTACTACCCCTCTATAACTGCTTCATCCTTTCTTTTTCTCTCTGTTGTGTGACGTTTTCTAGGGATCAAATATCTAAACACTCCATATAAAGTGCTGAAAGCGATGACCCAAGTCTAACCTTCTGAACCAGTAGTTACAGGAGTAAGGGTGAATGTCACTGAGAGGAGCATGGGTGTCTCAAAGTCACTAAAAGCCCATTTCACCATGGACAACAACTTAAGAAAAATTCAACCCTGGAACTCTTTGCACGATGTGAAGAAAGCTGGGTGCAACCAAGAGCCTCCTCCAGCAATTGTTACTGCTTGCATAACCTCAGGAAAGGGCTTTGGAAACTTTCTAAATCTCAAGACCTTCCTGAGACTTTAAGTTCTATTTTGTTTACTTCCTGACTCTTGAGGTCCTGTTGGGATGTTTCTGTTCAGAGAAGATAGCTGTGCTAAAACCTATTCTAGGAAAGCATTTAATATTCAACTCTCTGACCCTTCTTTAAACTTCATATCTAAGATGTCTCCTGTACTTATGTACATATGCATAAATCTTTATGACTTTCTCCTTTAAATGAATCAGCTGACCATTTTATTGAACTCAGTTTCTGAACCTTCAGAAGGAAGCCTGAACTTCCTTACAATACTTTTAAATGCTTTCTTTTTTTCCTTTATAATGAGCTATTTTCTTTAGTGGTAATAACTCCTCGTAGGATGCTTTCATTAGCAATAACCATGTGACTGTTCTTTTGTAGTTGAAGACATTGCTTAACTATGAGGCACGAACTGAAAGCTACAGTCATGGATGATAGAGCACCTGTCTCTTGAGGTGCAGTTCTCTAAATGCCTGGCATCTGGTGGCATCATTTTTTTCTTATTGTGCCCAGACCCATGGAACTATTTGCTGCAGTTGCCTGTTTCTGTATTAATTTAATTTTAGTGTTCCAGTCCTTGAGTTACTATATTTTGAAATACCTAGCATAATTGCTATTCTTTGCTATCTTTTAAAAAACTTTGTGTATATATGTGATGTGTGGATGTGTGTGCACGTACATGTGTGTGCACATGTGTATGTTTGTTCAGTGTGCTCACATGTGTTTCTCTGGGTGAGGAGTGCTCATGTAATGCCAGGGCACCCTAAGTTTCATTTTTAGCCTTCCATCTTGTTGGAGACAGGTTGCTTACTGTTGTTTGTGGCTGTGCTTGCCAGGCTAGCTGGCCTATCAGCTTCCCTAGTTTCTCCTCTCCACCACCCACCATCTCTCTGCAGGAGCACTGTAATTCCAGATGTGTGCTCCTGTACTTGACTTTACATGGGTTCTGTGGATCCAGAGTCAGGTCTTCAGCCTGGCACAGCAGGCTCTTGGTTTGTTCTGCTCTTTCCCAAACCCCAGCTGTTGTTTGAATGAGACCCCAAACTGACGTATACCTGAAGAAACAAACACAAACAACAAGAGAAGTATCAAAGAGCACAGAAGAAGGTCAGTGAGCTGGAAAAGAGCTGAGCTTGGGATATTATATTTCCAGGGCAAGTTGACTACTATAGCTAATGACTTCTTTGGGGGCAAAGTACATTGTCACCTAATAATTTCCTGACCTCTAGCTAGGTGTCCCTGCAGGAGCCTCACATCCTAGTTCTGACACAGATTGTCAATTTTTAGAATATAACGATTGTTCTGAGTGAATGCTACAATTTTTGTTCACATGTAAGCTTCTCTTAAGCTAGTCTCACGGTGTGCGTTCCCTCTTAGACAGTTAGCAGAAAAGTTCCATGTAGTCCTTGTCAGGTTCAGATAAGAGGAGTAAGCCAGAGGAAGCAACACATGTCAGACATGGGAGGAAATTCTGCAGCCTAGCAACAGCATGCCACAAAGTAGTGCGATCCGTGTCAGTATGATTGCTCTGGAAAAGTCATTAGTCCTGAAATGTGACAGCAAAATGTAGATAAGTGTGGAGGGAACTGAGTTTCTGTGATGGCGCAAAAATAAGGACTGTTATAGATTTCTGAATATAAGCTAATTAAAAGGACCATACATTTGCCTTTGTTTTCATAAGCTAAATGCCTTTTCCATGTAAGCTTTTATAAAGTGGAATAAAGTCTGCTTTTTGTGTGCCACGTTTGGCTCATTTTTGAGCTTATTATTTAATTGGTTGCCAGATCCCTCTTGCGTTGTTATTAACGCGGGAAGAAAATCCGGATTTTGTCCCTATAAACTGGTGGGCACTGTGTGCATCCTAGTTTGCCTACGGGCTTGTGGTGAATCTCTCTTTTACACAGGTGTGCCTTACACCCTCAACAGATCAAGACGGTGCTGTAATCAGCTGGAGACATTGGCCACAGGGTGAAATGTCATTTGTGATTCTCTTGAGCGTAGTTCAGATGCCTGGCTCTCAGGTTGCCAGTATGTTAATATGAGAAAGAGAATGTACTGGGTATTAACAACCCGTGACAAGAATATATCCTAGGTTTTGGTCTATTGGAAGATCAATCACTTCAGTGTGGTTTAAACACGCAGGTGTTTTTCTTTCTTGAGTCAGGTTTCCATGCCATCCACGGCGTTTGAAGCTCTTCTTCTGAAGCCACTTACAAGGGAGTCTTCGATGTGGCCATAGTGTCTTTGTGGCTTCCACCACTGACTCACACAGATCCACACACCACAGTGGTCATCCGCTCTCTAAATGTTTCTCTGTGCAGCTGTGGATAGGTGCTGAGGGAACGGCACGAACGAGGGAAGGGTGTACGTGCCACCTTTCCACACGTTTCTAATGAATTGCTGCTGGGCCTATGCTGCATCCTGGCCTGGTGTAGTTGGCAGGACCAACCTCACGATGAGCAGTTAGGAATGCATGGTATCCCACGGTTAAGTATTCCTTCCCCCAAGAACACCAACATCAATGCAGCAGCTGCCTCCCCCCTTAAAAAAAAACATTTATTCTTTGTGGTTTTCATGCCATGCATCTTGACTCCATTCATCTTTCTGTCCCTTGGTATCTACCCTTTGCCCTTGTAGCCTCCCTTCCAAAATAAAATAAATAAGAGAAAAGAAAAAAGAGGAACAAAAAAGAAAAATTTCATCACGGAAGCTGTAGTGTGGCCCAGTGAGCATATCCTTTAGTGCCTACATCTTTACTTGCAAGTGTTTATTGCAAAGAGTCACCTCTGGTTTCCGCTACACTATAAATGCTGGGCCCTCACTCTTCTTGGATAGCCTCTTGTTGCCCTGTGTTACGGAGATCCTGCAGCTTTGGATCTGCAGGACCAAGTTCCTTTACATGCTCCACAGATCATATATGGGGCAGTTGTTGGGGTGGGCCATCTCATAGCCCTGGTTATCAATCTGGGTGGTTGCAGCATTGGTCAGTCTGCCAGATATCCTCCATCTTCATCACCAGGGCAAGCTCTCCAGCGTTCACTCTGTGTAGCAAGGAACATGGGACAGGACTGGTCCTCCTGCTCTCGTGACTTCAGGGTGGCTCAACCACACTCACACCTTCTGCAGGAGCCACTCTCCCAAGTGCTGCAGCTGGTGAAGGACAGGAGCTATTCTAGTGCTCTTGACCTCAGGGCTAGCTCTCCCACCTGCCACAGGTGGCAAAGGGTAGGGAGTGCATCTGTCCCTCTCCTAATTTCATGGTATGGCAAGTGCGGGTGGGGTGGGGCCAGATCTCCCATATTAACCATCTTAGGCCAGCTCACCTGTGTCACCATCAACACGGTCAGCTCTCCTGGGCTGCCCAGGCAAGGTGCAGGGTCCACTTTCCCAAGTTCTGCAGCTGGTCAGGGGGAGGATCAAGTTTCTCTCCTGCTGCAGGCATCCAAGGGCGAGGAAAGGAAGGCATCTTTCCCTGACCTTCTCACCACGTGGCATATGAAAGAAGTGTGGCCAGCGATTCCACTCTCACACCCTGGGGGCCAGCTCACTCATGGCCTGGCAACAGGATCAGTTCTACTGTGCTGCCCAGACAAGGGGCAGGGCCTGCACTCTCGAGTGCTGCAGCTGGTGAGGGGCGGGGCCAGTTCTTCCATTCTCATAACACAGAGGCCAGCTGTCCCACCTGCTGAAGGTGGCAAGAAGCGATGGGCAAGAGGGGGCATTTCCCCCTTGCTCACGGAAGTCGCTGCTTTTTATTTTATTTTATTTTATTTTGTATTGCCAACAGCAACTTCCCCCTCCACTGCCAATTCTCCTGGTCTTTCCTTTTCTTCTTTTATTATTTTTTAAAGATTTATTTATTTATTATGTATACAGTATTCTTAGTATTCTGCATGTATGCCTGCAGGCCGGAAGAGGGCACCAGATCTCATTACAGATGGTGTGAGCCACCATGTACTTGCTAGGAATTGAACTCAGGACCTTTGGAAGAGTAAGCAGCGCTCCTAACCACTGAGCCATCTCTCCAGCCCAGTCGCTGCTTTTTTAACTGACCCTGCTTCGGTTCCCCACACCCCCTATTGTCATCCTTTCTTGAGCTTTCTACAATACATGACATCTTATCTCACTACCAGTATTTCTAATACCTAGAGTCTTCCTGTTCACAGGTTCCAAAGGTCAAGCTGCTTTCCCGCCATGGTGGAGATGCTGAAGAACTCTGCTTTGCTGGGCCACATTCAAGTTCATCAGCCTTTGTATTGCTTGGGCTGGGAGCAGCGCAGGATTTCCAGATGTGAACCATGATGTGAACAGAAGCTGGATGCAACACATTTCTGACCACAGGCTCCGAAATGGCCCCACAGGTTCCAGTGTTTTAGCTTGGTCCTATAAGAAGACGACGAAGCCCAAGGGGTGGAGCTTAGCGGGTGATCTTACGTCATTTGACGCCCTGCTTTACTTTTCCATTGCTGTGGTAAAACACTGACTCAAAACAACTTGGAGAGGAAAAAGGGTTTATTTCATCTCACAGGCCCATTACTCAGGGAAGTCAAGGTAGAAGTTCAAGGCAGAGACTTAGAAGCAGGAACTAAAGCAGGATTCATGGAGGAATTCTGCCTATAAGCTTTCTCTCCAAGTCTTAGCTTACTTTCTAATACAACCTAGAACTATTGCTGGGGCGAGCACGGCCCACAGTGGGTGGGCCCTCTCACGCCAATCATCAATGAAGAAAACGCCTGAAGATTGTCTTCAGGCCAATCTGATGAACACACTTTCTCAGCTGAGGTTCGCTTTTCCTACATGACTCTAGTTATGTCAAGTAGACAAAACACAGAACAGAACAAAACAACAACAAAAACTAACAGACCTGCTTGGCATTATGGGATGCTTGTCTCTTCCTTTCTCTTATTTCTTGTATGCCATGATGATATCTGCCTTACCACAGATCCAAAAGGAATGGAGCTAACAACCATGGATTGAAACTTCTAAAATTATGAGCAAAAACAAATATTTTCTCTCTATAAATTATCCTAGCACTCGGGAGGCAGAGGCAGGCAGATCTCTGTGAGTTCAAGGCCAGCCTGGTCTACAAGAGCTAGTTCCAGGACAGGTCCCAAAGTTACAGAGAAACTCTGTCTTGAAAAACCAAAAAAAAAAAAATCTTAGGTGTTTGCTGTATCAATAAAAATCTCTCTAACAAGAGGATAGAAGAAAAAAGATGTCAGATTTGTTTTTTTCTTTCGAGAGCATTTATTGGAATCTTTTCCCTGTTAGAGTTCCAAATTTCTAATATGGCCTTTAAAAGCCTTTGTAAGGCTTAGGAAGGTCTCCATCATGCAATGTTTCTCATCCATTCAGCCCAAATCAATGCAGTATTACAGGATTAATGAATCAATATGTTATGTCCAATTCATATGACTTTGGAGTGAATTTTGCCAGCAGCAGGGAAGCTGACACAGTTCTGGGGTACTTTAAATGGAACCTGCTGTCTATTTCA
Organism: Dicrostonyx torquatus; assembly: GCA_028555095.1. Taxonomy (NCBI): domain Eukaryota; kingdom Metazoa; phylum Chordata; class Mammalia; order Rodentia; family Cricetidae; genus Dicrostonyx; species Dicrostonyx torquatus. The sequence continues at coordinate 3,404,207 of JAQHUG010000039.1, read as the reverse complement.
AGAGAATGCAAATGATTTCTGATCCTCTTTTATGACTGGAGTAAAAGAGATGACATTTGACAAACCTGTGGTCATGTTCCATATGCCTGAGGTTGTGTGAATCTGTAGAGACAAATGTCACATCTGATCTCACAGTTGAAATTGGGGCTTCTGTGGGGATGGATTTTCAATATTCTATTCTAGAATTCATTTGGTTTCTACAGAGGATAAACTGGGGATTTAAATAAAGATGTGATGTGATGGAGGCCATTACCCTTGAATCTTTTCCATTCTCAAAATGGAGGCCATCACTTCTGGTTACCTGTTTCCTCTTGGTATTGATACATTTGGTGCTATTCTCTTCCTCTGGCTGGGAGGCAGCTCCAGAAGCTTTCATTTGACCTGCTCCACCATGATGTTACATCACAGAAGCTGGTAGTGTATGTGCCAACAGTGAAATTGAACCAATTATACCAGTTTCAATAAAGATTAGACCCATTTGGGGTATTCAAAGACCCAGATGATTCTCTCTGATATTCTTCTCTTCTGTTCGTCCAAGATCAGAACGATAGTTCGTATATCTGAAAATAAATGTCAACTCTGATCTTGTGCCTGTGTGCATCAGAAAATATTTCACACAGAATTAAACAAAATAAAGCAAAACAGGACAGAAAGCTGAGTGAGTTGCCTGTAAGTGCATATTAAAAATATAGAGCATGGATCACAGGAATGGTACTGGTGGGGAGGATGCAGGGACCAGAAGCAGAGCATTGGATTAAAGTCTGTCTTTGTTTCTTTTATCATTACTGTGGCAAAATTTCTGGCAAAAGCAGTTTAAGCAAGGGAAGGCTTATTTTGGCTCTGACTTTGAGGTTACAGTCTGTCATGGCAGGAAGACCCCGAGGCGGCAGGTCCCACTGAATCCTCAGCCAGGAAGCAGGGAGGCGAGAGCTGCTCCTTGACTCCCTTCTCCTTTTAATTCTCCCTATGTGGTCCCACCTACATTTAGGGTAAGCCTTTCTGCCTCAGTTAACCTAATCTAGAAAATTCCTCACAGGCATGCCCAGAAGTCCATCTCCTTAGTGATTCAGAGTCTTGCTGGCAGCCAAGATTAACCACCATAAAGACTGCTATTCTGAAATTTGTACAAACAGCAGATTCCTGGATTCTTTGGGGGATTTTAAATGAAAAAATAAAAAGATCTGAAGGTAATCAACAGAAGTACACTGGTATTTTTATTTCAGATACAATTAGGCTATCTCCCCCCAAGAATTTTAGACATTTTTATTTAAAACAAAATATCATAGTAAATTGCTATTTCTGAATTGACATGCACATATCCCAGAGAAATATGGATATAAACAAATGACAAGAAAGAGTACACTTGATGTATTTCATTTTTAAGTGCTTGTTGCCCTTGACAGTTATAATAAATATTCCGTCTAATGTGAAGCTTTTTGCCATGCGTTTGACTCTTAAACTGGTCCCCCCCCCAAAGAGAATGAATAGTAATGCTTAGTTTTAGTGTTTTCAACAAAATCACATTATTATTAAGCCACATGTTATTTTTCTGTTCAGTGGCTATAGATGTTGACATGTTTCTCAAAATAATCATTCATCATGTATTGTTTTCTGAAAGTCTGAACAGTAGACACTGCTTGGAAATACTTTTTTAAAGTCCTTGTGTCTATAATACTTGACATTATAATGCTTGCATGCATATGCAATATATACATGTCTTTATTTGTGCACACACGTATCTTTAAAATTCCATATTTAGAATGAAGACATCACATTTTCAAAATTTTCAAGATTCTCAGCTCTGGGTCCAGCTGAACCAAGAAGCAGGTAGCAAGTCCTGGCTTTCTTGCCCTCCATTGTCTTTCCCAGTCACTGGGGCCTTCTGCGTTGAAAGGCTTGAGGGGTCTCTTAGTAACAGAACACTAGTGTAGCAAGCCCAAGAACCCCAGTTCAGCTCACAGCACCAAAGAAGGAGGGGGATGGTAAGGAGAAGGCAAAGGAGGAACAAAGAGGGCATTAAAGATGATCAGAGAGAGATGAGGCTTATCAGATCCACACTGGGAAGCTTAGAAAGGGGTGCTTCTCAGGCCTTTGCTTAGTGTAGTAAATCAGAGTGTCTGGACGAGGGACTTAGAAACAGCCAGCTCTGGAGTCACAGATTTGCTTCAGCACCCTCCAGAATTTCACAGCTTCAGTTTTGGTTGCCAGTCCTTTGTGAAGGTGGCTTCACGGATACACTAACTGCAGATTTCCGGACTGGTGGGCTACTATGTGGTATTGTATACTGATGCTCTCAATGTCCCCTTTCAGAAGACCTTGCCTTGTCCTGCTCAGAGCAAGAGCAGAAGATGTTTTGGGTCAATGAGTCAATAAATTTGACATTCAGGTTTTGTTTTCAGAACAAAGAGAGAAAATTGAATGCTCTTCTGAAATAAGGACCATGTCCTGTTTTTCTGCTTTCATCTAACACTGGCCGCAGCCAGTGGTTGACCTAGATCATGTAGGGTAGTATAAGTGTATCAAGTGTACCCTATGATGTTCACACAATGACAAAATTGCCTAACGAAGCATTGCTCAGAACAGGTCCTCATCATTGATAGATACACGGTTGCATTATTTTTCCGCTCTATAGATGAGGGAACTGAAAAGCTGAGATTAAATGGTACCTGGATTCTATCAGAAGGGTTAAGTCCAACCCTTTCCAGAAGGTTTGGAGAGGCAAGGGGTCTGCCAAAGAGGAGCAAGGGAGGAAGAGAGGGTGTTAGCAAGGGAAGAGAATGCTTATTCTCCACTTTGTTATCTTCTTCCTCTCCTTTTCTTCCTCCTCCTCATCTCTCTTTTTTTGTTAGAATTTGAGAAAAACAGCAGGGCAGATGACACTGCCTATGCTGGCTGTCATTGGAAAAAGGGGGTGGAGAAGAAGAGAGGAAGCCATGCCTCTTGGGTTAGGCACAGAAGTCAGCAAACAACTGTTTTCAGAAAAACACCAAGAAAGCCCAGGGTGTCAGGCAAAGCTTTTGGCCAATATACAAAAGCAAGCTAGAAGGAAGAAAAGGGAAAGTCATGTCTTTTGAGTAAGACTTCAAAAGAGCTGGTGGGATTAGCTGTAATAACCTGCAAGCAACTGTCTCTCCATGTGTTTTGATCCATTCAGGTTCCACTGTTACATGAAGGATGTAAGATGGGCCTATGTCCCCAGAAGACTGTGGTCTCAGATCTATTCTATCCTAATTTGCTTTTAATTGAACATGAAATTGTCAGAGGCACTAAAGAAAAATCCATCTTATTCTGCTTTAAGAAGGATGGATTTTTTTCCTTCTCTCCCAATCTGTGTGAGACACCATGACACAAAGCAAGTGACCGTGAGTACATGCCTACCAGTTCGCTGGAGGAGCCTAGGGAATGTTGTCTGTTCCTTTTGGGTAGTAGGCAGAAGGCATAGAGGCAGCTCTTCTTTCCTGCCCTGTAGCCTAGTAGAAAGGAAGACTGTCTTTAACTCGAGCTCCTGGCACGTGAATGTCTTTTTACACAACTGCTACCCTTGCTCTTGGGCTCCACCTACGATGGGGGCAGGATGTAGGCATCTGTTGCTCCCATGTGAATCTTGTGCCCGTGAAATGTATTTGTCTTTCCATCCTCCTGAGTCTTGCTTTTTTTTTTTTAATGTCTCTATTTTCAAGGCATAACATTTTCTTTGCATCTGACCGAGTTCTTTTTACAACCTTACCTTAATGTGTATGTCAGGGAATAAGAAACCAAACCAAACAAACAAACAAGAAAAACATTTGGAGGAGAAGGTTGGAACAGAAGAGACCGAGGGTAGGGATGATCAGAGAAAAGCTTTGGGGTTGACTGTTAACACCCAGGTCAAGTGTCCTCTCATTTTTAAAGCTCTTCCTCCCAGCTTCACAGGCTTCATTTACACCTGAGCTGGGAATGTTTGTCACATTCCGCCTCAGTTCAGAGTGAGTGCAGAGGGGATGTGCCAGCTCATCAGCTGTCCTGGGTGGATTATCCGTCAAAATCTTGAGTTCCCCTTTTGATAAGTTCTTTATATAGGACAAAGCACAGTGACCATTTAATAGGAACATAGTAGATGCTTGTCAAACCAGCAAACGTAGGAAAGGTTGAGAATGTGTTAACTGAGGCTCAGAGCCAGCAGATAAAGCCCAGTGTCAAGGGAAAGGGACGTGTGCAGTGGCTGCTGAAGACCTTCCCAGTAAAGGGGAGGTAAGTTTTGAAAGTGCCAACCAAATCTCCAGATACACTTAAAATTCAGAAAACATTTCAGAAATGAATAATGCATAAGTTTAAAATGAATGCATATTACTCGATGCTCATTTATTGATTCAATTTGCCAAATTGAAAATTGTGCAAGTCAAAACTTATGGCATAAGTTCAAGAGAAGAGTCACATCTAATTAAAATGTAAAGTCCAAACTGGCTATATTGAAATTCTGTGAAGGACTGAGATTTATTCAATTTCTGAATACATGTCAACACTGAGAGCCAATTGTGTAGGCCCTGAGCTCCCTTGTTGTGGTGCTGAATTGTCACCCTCAGCCTTCCAATATTTAACTCTCACTGGCTCTTCATCTCAGTCATGCAGGTATGGTCTATGCCATCTTCTGTGGGTGACACTCCTTGCATTGAAATTAGGAAGGTGGCAGAAGACCTAATTAGCCCCTGATGCTAATTACCATGGGACTGTATTCTTTACTTTGTGTGTGTCTTTGTAATTTAAGTTGAATTAAAGAGCTGGATTTAAGAGTAGAAGAAACATGGGAGTCATTTGGTCCAGGAAAAATAAAAATGGAGCCCATTTAGGAAGGCTTGCTTGCAACTTATTTGTGTAATCAACGTTGTTTTCTATTGAGAGTTGGCTGTGGCTACGGAGGTCCTCTGTGTTCAAGAGTATTCAAGAATGAGTTTGTGCACTGCTCACTAGAGGGGGTTAGAAGCTAAGGAGCTGCCATTTCGAGATCAGCAGAGCTGTACCGTACCGGCTGCAGCAACCTGACTATTTGGAAGGCTGGGAGAAAGGCATCCTGTGGCTAAACTATCTTTTTTTTAATAAACATTACATAAGGATTTCTTATTAGAATACTTAACAGGTCAGAATAGCTTCTATTTTTATAATTTCAAATAAAGTAATCACTAAAGGAAAATAGGAACGTGCCCACTAAACATAAAGAGTTTTCAATGTACCAGTATTATCCATGTGTAGAACCAAGCAGGACTAATTTAGACAGATGAGAGCCAAGTGTGTTCAGGGTGGTATGGCCACGGACAAGAATGATTAATTTAGATTTAGCCATATGAACTCATTGGAAATTGAAAATTACTGAGGAAATGACAATATCTCCCATGATTTCATATGGATTAACAATATTTAAGCATCCAGATCATAGTATGCATGTATGCTAATGGCGATTTGCCTTTTCACTCACTATTATATAGTAACTATGAATTAAATATTTGTGTATGAATATGTTAAAATGGAGGGAAAACCGGCTTGCTTTATGTTTCAGAACAAATGCCTCAGTTTCTTTTTAGTTTCTTGCTTTTAGTTGATGATGGACGAAGCCTCCATCCGTGGGAGGTGCTGAAGCTTCATCCAGTCAGCCGTCCTCATGCCTCAGCCCACAGTGTCAGCAAATCCTGTCCTCTAGGAGGTGGTTTGAGATTTGCTCCCTTCTCACTGCACCCGTGGCACTTTGCGGACAAACATTTTCTTCTTTTGTATTACTTGTGGTTGCAGTGGTCGTCAGAATGTGGGACAGAACAGCTGAGCTAAGTCTGGTAACAACACTACTTAGTAGTTCATGTGTTGGTCAACAGCTTCAGTTCTGATGTAATTTCAATTTTTCATTTTCTTTACTTCTAATGGTATTCGGAATAGACCACCCTTGTGTTAAGTGTTACTTTCAACGGAGAATTTAAAAAGCCGAGTTGATTTCAAGACCTTTGTAATCCAACTGGGACAGTGAGGCTGCCGTGTTGCAGCAGCGAATAGCAGGAGAATAAACGCTTACCACAATAAAGTGACTTTATTATTGCTTGATTCTTGGTGCTGTGAGCTCAGAGAATAAAGGAATGAAGATTGGTGGAGACACGATGACGTTCCTGGAAGAAGCAGAATTTAGAAAGCAATCCCAAGGCTGCAGGAACTAGGTCCAGCTGTCTCATTTTGACATCTCTTAAGTAAGGGTAAGTGGAATAGAGACGGCTTAAAAAACCATTTTAAATAAAACAGTTGAGGAAATAAATTTATTGTTACATCCAAATATCTACACCTCCACTTCCATGGGGCTCCCTGAGCTCTGTGTGGGAGGCATTTGATGGAGACATCCATTTAGGGCTGGGTGGTCCAGGGTTTCTCTCTGCATAATTCCTGTCTCTGTGTCTCTGTATTTGTTCCCATCTGCTTCAGGAGGAAGCTTCTCTCATGAAGGCTGAGCAAGGCACTCAATGATCATAGCAGAATGTCACAATGTAATCTAGGAGTCAGTTTTTGGTAGCTTTAGAACAGCAGTATTTGAGTTTACTCTAGGTCCCTGGCCTGTCTAGTCTCAGATTCTTGGTCACCCAAGCAGTGTCGAGGATGGGTTCAATCTTGTGAAATGGGTCTTAAGTCAAATTAGATAGTGGTTGGCTACTCCCACAATCTTTGTGCTGTTATTATACCACTAGGCAGGACACTTCTGTAGACAAAGGGCTGTGGTTGGCTTGGTGTTTACGTTCCTCTTTTAGCAGTGTGCAGAGTGGTTGGCTTTAGGAAGTGCCAGGACAAGCCCCGTGTGTGTGTGTGTGTGTGTGTGTGTGGGGCGGGGGGAGAAGGTGCCCAGTCTTGAAAGGTGCATCAGAAGAGACTTGCCAGCAGGGAGCCCTTCACTCATGTGTTATCTTAGCTGTTTGTTTTAAACTGTCATTTCCTGGAGGGGTAGATAGGGTTTTGTGATAACATCTGAGAATACTCCTCAGATCAGAGTGGAAAGTGCATTGGTTCTCACTGCAAAATGAACTCTTCACTTTGGCTTCATACTTATGGAATGAGCTAATCTGCCATAAATAAAATACCAAATACATGAGGCAGCAGTGTATCCTGCCTAGAATTGAGGATAAAACTATATGAAATATGTTATATGAAATAAGAAATTAAATACATACTTGTACATGTGAAACCTAGAATAAAATAAAAAAGAGGCAAATGAAAACTTTCAATGAGGGAGGGGATGTATGGTATAGATTTCTCTTGCCTTGTATTTCTTTTTCTTTCAAAACTTAATACAAAATGCTGTTCTGAATAAAATGAGGGAAAATACAATGAAGATTGCATTGCCATGTCAGCCAAACATCAAAATGCTTTACAGATTTAAACCATATTCTGGTTTTAATTTTTTTTATGCCAGATGATCAGCACTGGTCCTAGACCTTGTATCCTCTCAAGTTAGAAAACCTCTTTCTAGGCAGAACATTTCTGGGTTGTTTGATTCTCCAGTTTCCTCTGCACACCACTCTCCTGGAGTCAGCTCATGAATCAAGAAAGGAACTTATCGTTTCCATGCACTTTTGTTTGTGAGCAGCTAACCGCATCGACCTGTTTCATAGGCTGCAGAAAATAAATATAAAATCAGGTCGGTCCAAGATGTAAAATGGCCACAGTGTTTTGTATTGTGCACAAAACACCAGAGCAGGGTGTTAACATCAGTGTTAGCAATGGTGCAATGACAATGACACGAAGAGCCGTAATGGTGTAAATAGTTATTCGTTATGGTTAAGGAAGAAAACAGGAACACACAAGGTTCCCTGCTTTGGGAACTAGATACTTGTGATGCTGTGGTAGTGATTAAGTTCTAGGTGCTCTGTTGATTGGTTTCACATTTCTTGCTTCACTTTCCTTCTCTATAAAATGGGTAGATTGGAAGTGATGGTTTGAGACTTTTCTCATATGTATTTTAAGTGTATGACTTATTCTCTAAGTATGTGTGTAGATTTTTGAGGAAAATATGCATGATTTATAATTGACTGACATTTCTAACCCCAAATTGTGCCACTTAAAGTCTATAGAAAGGCAACCAACAGAATGAGAGAAAATATTTGTAAACAATATATCAAAAACTCTGCCTTGTTAAACATAACAGCCTGTGCCACACAGCCAATGCCTCAAAACCAACCAACCAACCAAACAACCAATCAATCAACCAACTAACCAATACCGCTTCTGACTCCATAACAACACAACAATAACAAAACTGCCTTTTTAAAGAAATGGGCTATAGTCAGGTAGTGGTGGCACCTGCCTTTAATCCCAGCTCTCAGAAGGCAGAGACAGGTAGATGGGTCTCTGAGTGAGTTCAAGGCCAGCCTCACTTAAAGAGTGAATTCTAGACAGCCAGGGATATGAAATACTGTCTTGAAAAAAACCAAACCAAACCAAATCAAACCAAGAAGAAGAAGGGTTAGAGGGAGGGGGAGGGGAGGAGGAGGAAGGCATTTCTCAAAAAAAGATGTACAAAGAGCCATCAAGTCTATGAAATGTGGTCAATCTCACTAATAACCATCGGAATCTAAATTAAACCTAAAATGTTATTTTACTTCAGTCCAATTAGGAAGACATCAAAAAGGCAAAACAAGTGTTAATGAGGATATAGAGAACAGTGAACCCTTATATACGATTGCTGAGACTGTTGATGGATACAAACATTATGGAGAACAGTATGATGGCTCTAAAGAATTTAAAAATGGACCCAGCAAGCCCACCTCTGGGTACATATTTTTAAAAAATGAAATTAGTGTCTTGAAAACAATTGTGGCACTCTCAATGTTATTGTAGCCCTGTGCACAATAGATGAGCCATGGGGTCAACCAGTGTCTTTCTATGGGTGAGTGAGGGATTACACAAACATGTGACAACATGGGTAAACCTTTTGAAAGGTAAGCCATCCTAGTTGCTTTCATTAACATTCATAATCCACACAGCACCTTTGCTGGTGACATCAATTTTCCCTGTTTGAGTTTGGGATTTTAGGAGATCCTTTTGTAGGACAAATACAGGAAGCAGTGAGCTGCTAGAAGTGAAAACTAATAAAGTGAAAATAATAATCATATATTCTTTCTTTTTAATGTCCACACAGATGATACTTGTAGACAGTGTGCTAAGGGAAATAATGCAAGTACAGCTGTAGGAATATTCCATGACTTAATTTGTGAGTGGAATCCGAAACAGTCACAAGTTTTCAAAACCAGAAAGCTGAATGGTGGGGACTGGAAGTAGGGGATAGGGTGTGGGAATGGAGAAATGTCAATCAATGGCTTCAAGGTCTCAGTTATGAGGGATGGAGTTCTCCAGCTCTAGCATAAAGTATGCTGACTCTAGTTGGTATGGTACTGTGTATTTGAAAATTCTAAGAGATGTTAAAGGTTTTCACTACACACAAATGACAATTCTGTGATGTGATGGATACATTAATTAGCTTGGCTGGAATAATATTTTATAATATATTCATGTCTTATCCTAAACAATTATGTTGCCTACCTTAAACATACGCATGTTTATTTTGCCATGTGTACCTCAAATAAAATCAGAATGAAAATCATTTAATTTTTTTTATCATTTTGTATTTTTGACTTAAAGATCATAAACAATGTCGTGCTTTTCAGATGCATTTAAGGAATATACCCAAAAGTCTGATGTGTCCATGCTGCCTGAATTATAAAACAGGCTACAGCTTGGGCAACAAGCTGGGAATGAATTCGGTGAGGAAGCTGGCATGAGTCATCTTCGATATGAGATGGTGACAAAATATTCCAGCTGAGATGCAGCGAAGATAATGAGAAATACAGAAAAAGGAATGAATATTTTACATCTTATTCAGATTATGGCTTTAGAACAGTATCTCCGCCACAGTCAACACATTATAATAGGAAGGAAATAAAATGTTATTGTCAAACCAAATTTCCTATGCATTCATTTTTCTTCTCTGCAAGTGTATCCCTCTTATTTTGTCTTAAGCAGGGGACAGCATGGAAAATCCTTTTTTTGATATGTGTTTATCAGGGCGATGCCACATTTCTCTGGTCCAGGATATTGCTAGTCTAAATTTTCTTGGTTTAAAAATCTTAGCATATAAGGAAGTGCATATGCGCATGAGAGCAAATCTGAATTCACACTTAAAGACATCTGCAGATGTTCATTATCTCACAAGTGAGTTGCATTTATTACTTTTCCCCAAGGTTGTTTTAGATTTTATTTATTTATTTTTTGTCAAGGTGTATTTCTCTGGATTTTACCTGAGCATAAAAGCATGAAATGAATTTCTCATCGCATCTGCCTAATGTCAGGAGTGCCTGCGGCTCAATATCACTGATTAGCAACAGTCTCCACTTCGGGGACTGGGGTATGCCACCTGTGATCCCTTCATTCCTGCTGCTGCCTTGAGGGCTGCACTCCGACACACCACTGCTGAGTCCTCCGGGTATCGCTCTTGGCCCAGGTTCCACCAACTCCCAAGGGTGCTCCATACCCAGCAGTAGGCCACTGTTACAGAATAAAGGTCTGCTCCCCTGCCACACGTGCAAACAACTTGGAGGGGTTTTCTTTCCTCAGTGGATCCCTTAGGATTCACTGACGTTTGGCTATGATCACGGTCAGAATGACATAGTGTTATTCTCACCCTGACTCCCTGACTACCTCATCGGTGCTATCTCCCCAGTAAGCCTCATACTCGCTAATCTCAGCTTCCGAGTCTATCTCCCAGGAACAGAGAAAATAGAGGGCAATTTCCCACTCTGTAGTATGAGACTCTCCAGTGTCTACACAGGGTCACCATACAAGAAGGAGAGAGGAAATGACTTCACGGTAGCAGCAGTGTGAAGCTGTCGCATTTTGGCAGAATTAGGAAGCAGGGGGCTTGGGATGAGGCTAGGGCTAGGCTGTAAATCATAGGACTAGTCCCTGTAGTCCTTATGTCGTCTGCTAGTTAGGCTCATTGTCCAAAAATCTTCCACAATTTCCCACAGTGTTGCCGTCTGGGAACCAACTGTTCAAACACGTGAGTCTGTGGGGGACAGTTCATATACAAACTGCGGCCATCCAGAACACATACGCACTGGACTATTTTTGGTAATGAAATTATTTAATTCTATATTGCTATGACTTAGGTCACAACCATGACAACGAAACAAAATGAAACTGAAACAATGGAAGCTTAGACTTGTCTAGTTAATCCCAACCTAAGCACTCATGCCCCGCACTTTACAGGGAAAGTCTTCTTTTCTGGATAGGAAAGGATGTTTCTGTTTATCAGTGAACTTTTGTCCATTTTTAATCATGTCCAAAGAGGTATTTGATTGACATTGTTGATAATTATTTTTGAAGATTTTAGATTTTTAGCACTAAGACCTATATGAATTAAAAATTATTTTTTAGCAAACTAGACTTCATGTAAAAAAGATACTCAGAAATTTTGACTGACACACACACACTTATGATGCAATACTTATATATATATATGTATACATATACATACATATATATGTATATGTATATATATATATATGGAAAATAGAAACGTTGTGTCCTAGAAAGTATGGAATTCAAAACTTTGTGTTATTTTTCTATGGAAAGAAATCATGGCTCAGCAGAACTGAAATCAACACGCACTTTAAAATTTGTTTTGCCTGCTGCTCCCCAGATTTTCTGCATTGAAAAGCACTTGGACACTTTTCAGTTTGGCTTATTCCAAGTGCACAGCGTTCAAAACTCACTAGTTTGTTTTAATGAATAACCTATGAGACGCAAGCCGTCTGTATGAGGTGACAGGACAAGGTTATGGTACAGTTTCCATTGGTCAAGGACACCGGTGTTAACATCTCTCTGCTGTTATCGATATAGTTGGAAGACACCATGGTCACAGCATGGGGAAAAGAGGTACTGACCGAACTGTGTGAGGCCCATGCATTATTTACAGAGTCCAGGAAGGACCTTGTAAATGCATTTTACTGGGTTCTTAAAACTTTTCTTGGGGCTGTGTTCATTTCTCAGTGTTCCTGCTTGAATGTCAGAGGTAAGGGGCGGAATTTAGAATGTCGAGAAATCATTTCACAGTTTATCCTCTGCTCTAGGTTGGTGAACTCCTTTCTCCTAGACCAGTTCCAGCTCATCTGTCTGACAGCCAACGGGGGCGGAGGGAGGACAGGGGATGTAATATAAATTGTACTTACACTGATAAGAATGAACTACCTTTTGGACGAGCTGAACAAAGCAATGAACGTGGAAAATCAAGTGTCTGTCAGATTAGGGCAGCAGTGCCAAGGCACCGTTCTTATCTGGTCATTGGGTGTGTGGTCTGAATCTGTCTTCATGGGGTCTGAGAGTTTTCTGTGTTGAGTTGGTTATTACTGTTTCATAATCTAATCTTTTTGTTGTTGTTTTCTTTTAGAAAGTTGTGGGTGTCCGGTGGTGGTGGTTCATGCCTTTAGTCCCAAGACTTGGGAGGCAGAGGCAGGTGGATCTCTAAGTTTGAGGCCAGCCTGGTCTACAGAGAGTTTCAGGACAGCCAAGGCTGTACAGAGAAAACTTGTCTCAAAAAAAAAAACAAAGTTTGTGAACTACAAAAAGGGAATGAGAACTATGAATATAAAATTAAAACACAACATAACCTACTTTGTAGACTATTAGGATAGACTCTAAGGTTCTAACATTATTTTGGGAGCTGCTGGGATAAACTACTTCACGTATTTAGAACATCTCTGCACTTTGTACATCAACATGTATTAGGAGTCTCCAGGAGAGGTTCTAAGTGTAACATTGGCTTAAGCTATTCATCAGAGTCCTTTCTGTATCCAATTCATAACTCACTAATATCTGTTAGCAAGTGAGGCTTATAGGTCATAGTTTTGCTGTGAAAGAAGTGATGACCTACAGTTTATGTTTTGTTTATATCTTTTCTTTAATACTTATTCTAATTTTTCAGAATTTCATATAGGACTAGTCTGTATTTGCATCATATCTATGTCCATCTTTTCCTCCCTCTAACTCCTTGTGTGTCTCCACCCTCTTGAACTCATGATCCTTACTTTTATAAGGGTCACACACACACACACACACACACACACACACACACACACACACACACACACACACACACGCCTACCGAGTCTAGTTAGTGTTGTCGGTGGGCACAGGTGGTTAGGACTGTCCACGTGAGATCCGGAAAACTCCTGGGAGGGCTTCTTCTTGGAGAAAAGATAATCTTCCCGCGGCAGCTGGTTATAACATCTTGAGTCTAGTTTAGTTTATCTGTGAACTAAACACAAAACACCATCCATCACTTTGAAAGTTGCTACCTTGTGGGGACAGTCTGCACCTCTTTACATTTCTTCTGTGGTAAGGAAAGCAAGACACCCAAGTGTTCCTGTGTTTAAAGATCCACAGCAGTTAAGTTTCCAGCTATGCGACTTTCTGAAGTAGGATTAACGCTTTGCTTGCATGGCTGCCTAATGAGGCAACAGGTACTTTGGGACAAGTGTTTATAGTTCTGCTCGGGGATTTTTGGATTCCAGGATGGATGGCGGGGGGGGGGGGTAAACAAACTGAGACTCTGAACTCTGCCCTTGTTCTTCACAGGGACTTCCTCTCATTTCATGGCCTCAGTAGATCTTTGGGGGAAGAGTTATGTTGAGCTGGAGAAGCCCCCTTCCCATCCTCCCTGCTCCCCAGCTGAGTGTGCTGTTTCCTTCTGTGCTAAAGGTGATGAGGGTGAGTCCACGTCGGAACACAAGCTACGTGGTATAGATTTATTTAAACTGTGTTCATTTAGCATATCTTCTAGGGGTTCAGTTTAGAATTTTGTGTAGGACTTTGCTCCATCAAGCCCCCAGTATCTACAAGGTATCCTATTAGCTAATCTGCTTTTAAACTCTTCACTGTGTGTATCTACTCAAGGTTCTGATGGAGTAGGCCTGGCTGAGGTCTGAGATGAATTGGTTATCAATCACGGTTTCTGTGTTTCCATTTGCTCTTGGTCACCTTTGAGAATTTGTGTTTTATATAAAATTCATCGTTTTTAAGAGTCCTAGTTGTTCACACCCCGTGAGTAAGAGGAATCATGCCTGCTTTCCTCCCTCGTCACTAGCAGTGGGGTGCACTGGGTGTCAAATGTGGCACGGTGAGTTGGGTCTATATGCCGTGTCACTTAGAAGGCCGTGTCGTATACAGATTGTCAATCCATACCAGTTGTTGGGTGCCAATCATCTTTTTCACCAGCGCTTCCCATATATTTGCCCCAACTTAAAGATAACTTAAGAATCTTCTTGGAACCATTTACAGAAGGGAAAATCGGGACTTAAATCACATTTTGTTCCTAACTGGACTCTTACCCTATCTGACTCCTTTCTTCCATGTTACATCTGAATGCCTCTAGAACAACAGAAAAGATACCATGGCAGCCTTTAATCAACAAATACACACATACTGCTTTCTCTGGCGCCAATATTCATCTAATTGCTGTTTGTGGGAGAACAAAAAATGAGAGCAACAATGGCAGAGCCAATATTTCCTGGGGACTTATTTCAGGACAGATCTGTTTTCAGGATGTTACTTATAATGCTTATTTCATCTTTGCAAAGTGGATATATTTATTGTCTTTAAAAAAAATAGAGCAGGAGAATATACACACAATTGCTGTGTGGCTTGCTCAAGGCTACACAGCTCCTGAGGCTTAGAGCCATTGTCAGAACCTAAGATATCTGGTTCAAATTGTTAACAGACGCAAATATATTTTCTTTATGTGGGTAAGCTTGCAGCTCACTTTAGATGCAACCAAACATGCATGATAGTGTTATAAATCTCTGAATGCTCATACAAATTAGCAAGAGTATGTTACTAGCATACCCATTAAAGGTATTCAAGGTGGGAGGATATCTCTGTGTGTCTCATGGGGCATTTTTTTTTGAGGTACAATGTGACGTTCTACCTAATTAAGATATATTCAGTTCTTTCAGGAAACCTCATGTTTATGTCTAGAAAAATTTTATGTCATATTTTTAACAAATTGCTTTAAATAAAGCAAACTCCCATTAGGCTATTTGTGACATTACTAATCCCAAAAATGTCAAAGACCAAGATTATACTCAAACTCTGACTATAATATAATATCAGATGGAACACAATTGGCTTATTTGTCTTAGTTCTTCTGTAAATAGTCTAGTGGATGGCTGGAAATTTTTAACACTAATGTTCTAATGACAATTTTCCCAGTAATAATTTGCCCACAGAAGGCTACTGGATAATAGAATAGATTGAGCTGAAATGCCCTTTAAATGAGAGATTTCTGAAGCGTCCATCCCTCTCAGTAACTGGGTTGGGGATGTTTATGAGGCACCCTGCATTTTTATCACCTCTGCCATGTGGTGCACGATTTCCTTCCAGCCGCCTTCTCTCCTGATAGCCTACAGTATTCTGCTGATGAACTTCTTAGCATATTCTAGCCAGCTCATTAGTGAGAGGAACTTCGGCATTCAGGAAAGGGGAAAGAAAGAATTGGTTTTGAGTCTGGTTTGAACAGGAGGCTGCCTATTGCTACACTAAATCTACTCATTATTTTCAGCACAGGGCCGATAGAGGTCGCTGGCAATATGGTTGTCTACTGATTGAGTTATTCACTGTTGTCATTAGGCATTTCTTTCTCTCTTTCAGGAATTTGAGCCTGAAAAACTCTGATATTCAGACATTTGAAAAAAGAAGTAATATCGTTTTTTAAGGTAGCTGTCCTCACTTCTACTGTTCTAAAATAAGGTGCATAGAAATTTTTGCTTTAGACTACTTATTAAAAGATTCTACAAGATCAAAATACTAGCATCATCTGGCTGGTTACTGTTCTGTATCCCTTCATTATAAGAATGTTGTATACTATTTGATTTCATAAGCTGTTGTTTGATTTTATACAAATAATGACTTTATTGTCTGTATAAAAATGTGTGAGTTTTATTTAAACTTTAAGCAGTTAAAAATTCACAAATTACTTTAACACTGAATTATAAAAGAACTATTTTAATAAGACATGTGATGGGTTTGAAAAATATGAAATCACTGTCAAGCAATGTAAACACCTGTAAGTTAGAAGCGGTGCCTAAAAAGTTAGTTATCCACCTGGAAATGTTAATTATGGTGAGCTAGGTCCCAATACAACTTGTAGAAGATTTTGTATTGAATATTGATTTCTAATTCTTCTAATTCCTATTTTGAAGGAGCTTGGGCTTGATATTACTACAGATTACTTTACGTTCATTGAGATTATCAACTTTTATTAACTACCCACAAAAATGTTTTGTTGGTCACAGGAATATCTAAGACATGGGGCTTGAGACTGCATGATATTCAGAGAAAACATCTGTTCTTTGGAAAGCATTGCTAGTCTCCATTCCTTGGCCTTCCTTGGCATTCAATACAGGCCTCTGACTGGCCACAGCCGCCAGAATATAGATGAAACTGATACTGTTGCCAGGGAAAGCCCCAAACATCTGGAATAAATTTCCGTAAAGGTTTTTGTTTGTTTTCCTTGAAAATCTAGAGGAAGATTCAGAAGCCCTTGAGTTTACCAGGGCTTGTGGGTAAATCAAACTTGGATTTCTGAATAGGTGTGGGCAGCATAGCGATCATCAGCAACCCACAAAGGATCACGTGTTGTGTTAAACCCCGAGATGATAGGCTCTTAAGTGAGGGTTTCTCAGCCTCAGTATTGTTTATGTGGTGAACAAGATGAGCCTTTACAGGGCTTACCTGTCCATTCTAGAATTTCTAGAAGCATCTCTGGCCATTCATCAGTGCCAGTAGCACCCTTTGCCCCAACAACACAGTAAAAAAAAAAAGTTCAGATATTTCAGATATCTTTTGGGGGAAAGTTCCCCCGACTGAGGATCGCTGGCTAAGGCGGGTTATTTCTTTTTCTTGAATGTTCTACACAGAGTCCCCTACTTTATTTAAAGATACCAAAAGATCGTACAACTTTCACTTTTATATCATATACGATAAGCTTTTTATACACTATGTTTTTGAAAGTTAAATATCTGAAAGTTGAAGAAAATGTTTGCATGAGGAGCTTTGTAGTCCAAAGAACTAAAAGACTACAGATGTAAATTACCTCCGAACTCAGTAGCAAAGGTTGAAGGTGTTGCTATAGCAACTGTATGTGTTTACACGCTTTGCAGTTCCTCTCCAAACTTGAACCCGGGCTTTTTGACCTCACTTGACAGCATGCAGCTTGACTTTGATCTCTGGAACAGCTTAGAAGCCCATGCTTTTTGTATCAAGTATGTGTTGCAGTTTTCATGCTTATACTCACTTTTCAGAGCTAGGAAAGAAGTCTTAGAATAATTTGCACAATTAAACAAATACTTGTGATGAGATAGTAACAGGAATTGCATGAAATGGGAGACATTTTTTTTTTTCTGAGACAGGGTTATTCTGTAGCTTTGGAGCCTGTCCTGGAACTAGCTCTTGTAGACCAGGCTGGTCTCAAACTCACAGAAATCCACCTGCCTCTGCCTCCTGAGTGCTGGGATTAAAGGCGTGCACCACTACCTCCCGGCGAGACATTTATTTTTAAAAGGTTTTATTATAAGAATATTACAAAATACTCTTTTGGATGTGCAGATGTCAGAATTTTCTTTGAAACTCCAAAATCTCCTGGAATTTACTCTGTAGACCAGGCTGGCCTTGAACTCACAGAGATTCACCTCTCTCTCCCTCCTGAGTGCTGGCATTAAAGGCATGAACCACCACTGCCTGGTTTATTTGGACTTCTTATTTGGCTTCAACCTTAGCATTCACTGCTGCTCCTGGTGGCTGATCTTAGCAAAAGGGCTAAGATACTTTGCACTGCTTCGTGGCCCAGGTGAGCTTGCTTGGAGAAACCCTCCATTGGCTGCTGCTTGTTGGAAAACATTGCCAATTTGGATACTTGGTGATATAAAGATAGAGGAAGATGCGTCCTGCCCCTCACTGAAGAGATATCGATAGTTGATGACTGGTTGGGATAGTCAATATTCTTTGTCCCATGCATGCCTTATGTGTATGCACATTTGTGTGTGGGGGCATATGTATGGGCTGGTGCATGTGTGTTTGTATAAATGTAAATATAAATATATAAATGTTGAGTCCCATGGTTGGTAGTCGGGGTCACCCTAGATTTCTCTTCCACTCTATTCACTGAGTTAGGGTGTCTCACTCAAACCCAGGACCCACTAACCTGGCTGGTTTCTCTGATCACGTTGCTCTGGAACTATCTGCTTCTCCTCTCCGAAGGTGTTATTACAGGAGGGCCTTGAGGCACAGCCATGATTGTTCTAGTGACCCCAATTCCAGTCCTCATACTTACAAGTACTTTAACCATTGAACCATCTCCTCAGTCCCCAGAATCAGATTTCTTAGTACGGTGACCACGCTCCAGCCAATGGCCCTCCACCCATAACATACATGTGTGTGCAGCACTAATTAGATCCAGGAATTTGGAGAGGACTGTGGGAAGAGGGATCTAGGAAAAGTTGGAGTGGGGGGGGGTGAATATAATCAAATTATATTGTACACATGTATGGAATTCTCAAAGAATAAATAATATATTTCAAATAAAGGTAAGGGAGGAAGAGTCCTTGCTCTTTAAGGAATTTGCTGTCTGCTGGTAGAGGCAGAGGCTGTTAGAAGTCCGTGAAAGGAAGAAGACAGTGGAACAATGATCAGTTCAAGGCACAAACAGTGCAGCAGGAGCACATGAACCCAGGTGCATTCGATTAGAGAGGCTTACCAGAACATTCTGATCCGAGCCGACACACTTATCTGATAGAAGAGCCTCTTGTAAAATCCACCCACAGGCACACTCTCTCAATCATACCTGTGACTGGAGAACAAGGGAAGGTTGTAATTAAAATTCATTTCTCTGAACCTGTAAGAATGGTTAGTTTTGAAGATTAAGTAGCTTAACAGTTCAATTCTTGGTTAAACCATCTTTTGATAATACACCATTTGTTCTACTAATCAGAATTCAAAGACTTTGGGGTCAGTCTACCTCTTTTAGAACTCAAAATGTGTTATAAATCTTGAGAATGACCTGTAGGTGAATTTCCTTTAACGTCAGTTTCCTTAGCATTTAAATTAGGGTAACACACCCCATTTGCTAGGATGTTGGACAAATTAAATGAGCTACTGTGTGCTATACTCAGTATTATTCAGTATTATTCTTGACACCCGTGGTCTCTTAGAGTATATATTTTCAACACTCACAGAATTTATTCTTTTACACAGTTTATATGGGTTTTGATGATTTTTATACTTGATATAACTCATTTTCATATTTCTTATACTTTCTTTCATAATGTAACTCAACCTTAATAAATTAAATCCCTTCATCTTTTTGGTCTGTTATCATCATGTGATTAGATTTCTGTCATTATCTCAGGGTTTCTAATGAGGCCAATGGTTCAGAACTCATTCTGTATTTCAAAAAAGAGTTTTTTTTAAAAAAAGATTTATTTATTTATTTATTCTTCTCTCATGCAACATCTCCACCACAGCCCCCCTTTCTCTACTCCTCCCAGTCCCTTCACCCCCATGCTGCCTCTCCTATCCCCATATCCACTGCTCCTCTATTTCCATTCAGAAGAGGAGGCCTCCCAGGAATCTCAATGAAATACTGCAAAGCTAGATACAGTAAGACTGGTCACGAATCTTCCTATCAATTCAGTAGGAAGAAAGGGTCTCAGGACCAGAGAGACACCCCACTCCCATTAAAACCCCAAGCTAACAATCATAATGTTTATGCAAAGGACCTAGTACAGACCCATGTAGGCTCCATGATTGCCACTTCCGTGGAAACTTCTGGAACTTATAAGAGTGACCCTTGTGAGCACTCCAAGTAATGGAGAATACAGAATCTGTTGAACCAGCCTCTTTCCAGTTGTGAAACTGGAGCACCAACACAGCCACGAAACCTTTGATCCACAACCTGTCCTACCTGGAAGATGTGCTGGGGCAATGGTGGCTCAGAGTCTGTGAGAATGAGCAGCCAATGATTGCACTAACTTGAGGTCCACAACAAAAGAGGGAGCCCATGCCCCCGACACTACCTGACCAAGAACCAGAAACTGAATGGCCTAGAGACCTAGGGTAGAGCCAAACATAACTGGTGGGGGGATAAACAAATAAATAAGTAAAATAAAATATTTAAAGCATGTGTGTAGGTCGGGGGGGGGTCTCCAAAGGAGGTTAGAGTATGGCACCAGATCCCCTGGAAATGGAGTTATGAGTGGTTATGAGTTAGTGATTTCTTCAGCCCCTAGGAAAAGCTTTTGATGAATTAGTTTTATAAAATTGCTCATTGTGTTATTATAAATTTTAGGGGTTCACTTTATGTCTTTATATGCTATCCAAAACATTGTAATTTTTAGAATAAGAATAAATTTACTATGCACAAAATACTAAAAATCCTTCAAATTCTTTGGCTGTTCACATACTTTCCTCATATTTTCCTCAAATGCAATTAGTTTTGATGTAATTTGAAAAAAACAAAAAGTTCAGCATCTTATTCCTCAGTATAGAGATTCTGGAAGTGTGAATGATGTGTGGACACCATAATGTGATCATCTGCAGCTTCCGTTGGTTTGATGCACCGGCATAACTAACAGTCAACACCTCTGGAAGGAATTGGTCAGCATGAACATTGCCTTTCTTTCTAGGCATAAAAGCAGCCACATTATTAGAAAACATTTTAAAAATAAAGGGGTTAATACTATTTAAGAATTATTGTTATTTATCCCGGAACTAATATTTACTATGGTAGAATTCAAGTATAAGAGTTTATGATACAGAAAGTAGGAAACAACTGCTTTCCATGTCCAAAGGCGGGGGAGGACAGGTTAAAACTCAGCATGTGCTAACTAGGTTGCAAATAACAAGGAATTTCTCTATGATGAGGGTGGAACATTAAAAGGGATCTCTTAGAGGAATACCTTATAAACCAAAAGAACCCGTAAATCAGAGTGATCATTCTTTTGGCACATTCTCTATATCTGAAATCTTGCAAAATACTTATATTTTTATGAAATAGGAAACAACATGTTTATATTCCTCATTATGCACCTCAAGCATCCAAAATTAATGCCTATTTTCTGGGGATATTGATATATATATATATATATATTAACTATGCATTATATAGTCAGCTCTTGGTATCTGATGTATTAAAACAACAATGGATTGAAAATTTCAAAAGCATTCAATCTGTAATGCAAAAGCACAGATACTTTTTCATAATACCCAAACAATGCAGTATAACAACAATGTACATTATATTTACTTAATTATAATCAACCTAGAGACTGTAAAGTATGTGGGAGGATGGATGAAGGTTGTATGTAAATATGATATAATTTTATACAAGTAGCTTGAGTATTTGTAGCTATGAGAGTTTGTGGAACCAATCCCCTATGGCTTTGGAGGGCTGACTGCATACAATATGTACTTTCTTTTCTCACAGGGCTTTAATGGGGAGGTAGAAAGAACGTGGCTTTGGAATAGCACAAACTTGGGCAGATACTTTGAATTTATTATTTCAATCCTGACCTAATGTTTGTTTAATTTCTCTGAAACTTTAAGTTCTCTTATAAAGGAGGATATCTTAAAAAAGAGTCAGCCAAATGATTTTATAGTGACTACAGTGCTTGCACCTAGTAGTTAATATGTGTATATGAATTTAAAATGTACTATAATAGATAAAAGTGCATACATAAAACATTAAACAGGAGGCAGTGTAAACGCTGCCCTAACATGGGAAACTTAACTTTGCAAAGCTAGCTAACTGGAGATAAATACAATTTCATAAGTAATTAATGAAACCGAGGAAATAATGATTATATTGGAGGAATGGAAAAATGGCTTCCGTTCAACATAATATCGAGATAAAAGAATAATTTTTAAAACTTTTTTAATTTTATTTTTTTAAAACAATCATTTTTCATTATATTTAGCAATCCCAGTTCCCCCTCCCTGTCCTCCTCCCGCTCCCCTACCTTCCCCCACTCCACTCCCCATTCATTCCTCAGAGAGAGTGAAGCCTGCCATGGGGAGTCAACAAAATCTGTCACATCACTTGAGGCAAGACCAAGGCCATCTTTCCTGTATCTAGACCGAGCAAGGTATCCCACCATAGGAAACAGGCTCCATAAATACTGGTTACATGGCCAGTGGTCCCACAAACTGCCCAAGCCACAACTGTCACCCACATTCAGAGGACCTAGTTCAGTCCTATGCAGGCTCCCCAGATGTCAGTCCAGAGCCAGTGAGCTCCCATTAGCTTGGGTCAGCTGTTTTTGTGAGTTTCCCCACCATTATCTATAGTTCACAACCCCAGAGAAACCAGGAAACAAGGAAGACCTTAAGAGAGACATACATAGATCCCACTGGAAAGGGAATTAGACTAGATCTCCTCAGTAAATTGGGAGTATGGGGATTAGGGTGGAGGGTGGAAGGGGACTGAGGAAGGGGAGCTGGGAAATGCTGTCTTCTAGAGATTTTTATAGCAATTGCCTACTTGAATTCACATCAGCTGTGTTTATCTGCACAAGACCTGCACCAGACCAAGCCATAGAAATTCTAGCATTGATGGGAAGAGGGCTCTCGGGGCCCTACTTCTAGCTGAGAAGCTATTGACTGTTGATGGCTATTGAAGGAGAGCGTAGCTGATGGTGGGTTATAGCCGATGGCCCTGCATCCATGAACATAATAGCAGAACCAACTGGAATTAATATACTATTAATACAAACAAACAAACCAACCCCAAAGGGGTTTGTTTTATACATGTATTATACATGTAATAAAAATACAAATATATTATTTGATATAAAACCAAATGAAATATAGTTAGGAAAATAGATTTATAATAGAAAAATATTTAAAATGGTAAACTAAAGAAATATGCAAGAATTTAAAGAGGAAAATTCCGATGTATAGCTGACGAATGTAGAAGCCCTTCGACTATATGAACTGAGCCTTACCAGATTTCACCCACTCTGAAATCCAAGAGGCAAGCTGACTATATTAGAACATGCAAAGCTAGTTCTGAAAACACGAGAATGTAAATAAACAAGGCATATAGATTTTTAAAAACATATCACTATCATTTGAGTTGACAGATAATTAAAGGTCAAGAAGCCAGATAAATCAATTATTTTTTTATGTTGTTAAGAGATTGTGTTATGAAAGTATGCACCTGCTGAAAATCAGCGACTGCATAGTTTAAATTTATATGTTTCACTGTATATAAAGTTTATCTTGAAGAAAAATGAGATAATTTCTTTTGGGCTCTTGTCCAGTGGTATCTATACTGAAGTATTTGAAGAGAAATATGCTAGTATCTGAAATTAATTTTTAAATAAACTGCAAGATAAGATGGACTGATGAGGGCTAGTAGGTTATATAGATAAAAATTATTTAGTTCTGTAAAATTATTTTTTCATCTGCTTGAAATTTTCATGATAAAATGTTAGATAAAACTATTCAACTACATGGAGTAAATTTTTAGCCAGTAATAATGAAACAGCAAATCTTTAAGTTATAACTTTAGCCACAGTAAAAAGGGCTCCCTGCCTTGATAAGTTCCAGGAACTGGAATGCCAGGATTGGGCATATGGCATAGGTTAAATTTGGGGTAAATATCTCAGATCCTGGAGTGTCTCTGGGTGGTCTGGAGGAGGAGACTCATGGGAACTCATCCGTTCGGTGAAAGCTAATATTCTT
>JAQHUG010000039.1:3365278-3376320 GCA_028555095.1 Dicrostonyx torquatus | reverse complement strand
AAAAGTAACATCATGAAATTTGTAGGCAAGTGGATGGAACTAGAGAAAAATCATCCTGAGTGAGGCAACTCAGACCCAGAAAGACAAACATGGTGTGTACTCACTTGTAAGTGGATATTACAATTATCATTGTAAATGATAATTATGCTCCAATCCATAGACCCAGAAAGACTAAATAACAATGAGGGTTCTAAGGGGAATGCATGCATTTCCTTGGGAAGGAGAGACAGAATATATTTTGTGGGTATACTTGGGGGCAGGTGGGCATGTGAACAGGAGGGATCAGCTGTGGCGGAGAGGAATGAAGGGAGAGAGTATAGGCAGAGAAAACTTGTATTGGAGGGCATTTAGGGAACAATGTTGAAACCTAGTACAGTGGAGACGTCTATGAGGGTGACCCTATTGACCATTCCTCATAATGGAGAAGGTGGAGCCTGAACTGGTCATCTTCTGTTACTGGGCAACTTCCAGTGGTGGGACTTGGAAATAGAATGTTAAAGTAAATGAAGAAAAAATATGTTTTGATTTTTTTTGGAGACGAGGTTTCTCTGGGTAGCCCTGGATGTTTTGGAACACTCTCTGTAGACCAGTCTGGCCTTGAACTCATCAAGATCTGTCTGCCTCTGCCTTCCAAGGGCTAGGATTAAAGGCCTTTGCCACCAGCTCCAGCAGGAAGACTTTCTTTATCTTTAGACGTCAGTTTGCTTACTTGATAGTACTGGAGGCGTTTAAAAGCTTATGTTTGCTGCAGCCTACTGGAGACAAGCGCTGGAAAGCTTCCAGTGGCAAAGGTCACCTCGCTTGGACTCTGACATGTAGTTCCCACTGCACACTATTTCCATGAGGTAGGAGATATATAATTAGAATGGAGTCAGGTCAGGAAGGATTTTAAAGGACGTGATTGAAGCAGCAGAAAAGTCGTTGCTGGCAAGTTGGCGAAGTTTGTTATGTACAGGCGAGTAGGAAGGAGCTGAAGCCTACAGTGGCGGACTGAGCAATCACACCCCTAGTCCCAAGTGTGAAACACCCACTTAACTACGCATGCACAGCCTTATGGTTCTGCGTGAAGTGTTCACACACCTTGGCTCTTAATCTTCACAACTCAGCAAAGTGTATGCCTACATTTTGCAAATAAAAGACCACAGGTGAAGTGAGCTAAGCTATACCGAATTATAATTTTGAAAAGGAAAATATTGTGACTGTTAGTAAAATGTAAAATGGATACCTGTGAAGTGTTTCACTGCATTCTTGAGCTAATGAGTTTAAGATCACTTCAAAGAACAGTTAAGAAGCCAGGGTGGGTCTCAGCAATTTATTACATAGAAGACCGAGTTTGTGCCAGCAAGCATTGCCTTTGGGGGTTGTTCTTATTGGATGAAAGTGATTGACATTTCTGCTGGACAAAGTTCTATAGATCAACAAGAAAATTGCCCTATGTACAATATATCTGAGGAGCAGTGATGGGCATTACATACCTTTTGTGTTCTGTTCTAATATTTTATTTGTGTGTGTGTGTGTGTGTTCATTGCACACATATGTGCATTTGCGTGTGGAGGTCAGAGCTTGACACTAAGCATCTTCGTCTGTCACTCCCCAACTTACTTTTTTTTTTTTTTTGAGAAAACTTCTCTTATTGAACCTGGAGCTTGACAATTTAGCTACACTGACTGGCTAGTGAGCTTTAGGGATTCTCCCATCTCTGCCTGCTCACACTGGAATTATGAGTGCCACTCTATGCCTGGCTTTAAGAATAAAAATTTTAGAAAAAAAATAGAAGAAGAGGTTGATTATCTTTGGCCTTGTTTCTTTTGTGCCAAATCATGACAAATAATAATTCTAAACATCTATATGAAATACCTTAAAACTTTTGTTAGGAAGAGAGATGAGTTTGTGCAGGGAAGGGAGAAAAAAAACAAATTATCTGAGATAAAAAGAATATTATTATTATTTTATCATTTTTAATATATAGATGTTTTGCTTCTTCATATATCTCTGTACCAGGTGTGTACCTTGTGCCCAGAAAGCCCAGAAGAGAAAGCCAAGTCCTCTGTAACTGGAGTTACAGATTGTTGTGAGCTACCATGTAGGCACATGGAATCACACCTAGCTCTTTTGGAAGAACATCCAGTGGGTACTCTTTGTTTATAAGTCATATCTCCAGCGTCTGGGAATGGAACGCAGGCCCTCATGTTTGAGCTGGCAAACACTGTTCTGACAGAACCATATCCCACTCACCAACCCACACCAATTTAAAAAAAATGCTGGAATCTATCAGGTCTTTGGAGACAGTTCTCACCTCTGTCCAAGGTATATTTGAAGCAGAGGATTCTCTGGATTGCAAACCAAGCAGCTCCTTCAATAAGCATCAATCTGAGCAGTAATAACTTTTGCTGTGCTTCACTTGAGATTGTAGAAGCGGAGATTTACTTGAAGAGCACAGCACTGCATTGAGTGTCAACGAAGGGGCACAGTATTCTACCTTTGATTTCATCCAGGTTAGAGCACTGAGGAATAGAAGGCACAGGTTGAAATCACGTTCTTTAAATTGCCTTCTAAAATAGGAATATTGATAGTGATACCTTGAAGTTTATGAAATATCACTTAGATAAATAAATAAGGAGATGTTTACATTTGGTCTTTTCTCTATCACCCTCTCTCAATATTTTTGTGTTTTAGAGTAGGATAATAATGTTTCCAAAGTAAGTTATATAAAAGTGATTTATAGTATAAACTTCAAATATATCATGGCACATGTTATATATAATTCTTAAATATATCATGTTACACATTATGTAAAACTTCAAAGATACACTACCTCAAATATAATCAAATTACTAGCTGCATCCTGTCATGTGTCACTGTGATGGTCTGGATGAAAATGGCCCCATAGGCCTTTAGAGAGGGGTGCTACTAGGAGGTGAGACCTTGTTGTTATAGCTGTGGCTTTATTGGAGGAAGTGTGTCACTGGGGGTGGGCTTTGAGA
The DNA here is from genome assembly GCA_028555095.1 of Dicrostonyx torquatus. Taxonomy (NCBI): domain Eukaryota; kingdom Metazoa; phylum Chordata; class Mammalia; order Rodentia; family Cricetidae; genus Dicrostonyx; species Dicrostonyx torquatus. The sequence continues at coordinate 3,373,336 of JAQHUG010000039.1, read as the reverse complement.
TTTTTAAGTCAGTTCCCAGTTAAATGTTTTCCTTTACAAGATTTGCTCTCGTCATTGTGTCTCTTCAGAGCATTAGAAACCCTAACTAAGACAATCACCTTTAAATTCAGGATACATAATATTTCCATGATGATAAGACGGTGGTATGGTGTTGGAAGGCTGGGAGTCATGAGACTGACCATGAAATTAGACATGCTACTCCATGGTTTGTGCTTTATTTGATTTCTCTTCTGTGTGTAGCTGGGCTAGATGGGAAGCTTCCAAAATTTTCCTTTAGTACCCCAGCCCCAAATTTAATGGAATTGAAAGGAAGATGCTGTAACTAAGGACGTTAAGGAGAAAGAGACACGAAGGGCTCAACCTTCCTGCTCACTTCCTCTTCCTCCCTTAAAGAAGAAATCAGAGATTATTTCAGGACTCATTGGAAAAAATAAACATTTGGCATGCTTTTCTCAAAAAGAAAAAAAACAAGAAAATAACACTAAATATCCTAAAATATAAAACTTTTTCCTTTGAAACTATTTAATTACTTAAGAAAACATAGTTGTGGTCCTGATGCCTGGTAGCAGTAGCTAGTGTTTGTGTGACTTGTGAGGCAGGTTAGAGCTGGCAGAATTCTCCAAACCTGAAAATAAGGTGAGTTGCAGGAAGTAATATTGTTGGTGTTATAATTTTACTGTAGTCCAGACATAAAAATGCTCAATAATATTGATCAACTATTTTATTAATAATATCTTGATTAACTATTGATTTTTGTGCTTTGCTTTTTTTGTATGTTTAGTTAGCAGATCCTAAAATTTATATTTTTAGCAATTTTATTTCATTTATTGATTTTCATTGATGTTTCAACTAGATATACCAAGGAGGTTATATGATATTTCCGATATAGTACTAATTAAACTCACTAGCTCCTTTTTCACTTCTGTTCCCACACTCTTTGTCTCTCTCATAATCAGTATCCTACTTTTAGGTCAACATTTTTTAGCTTTTATATTTGCGTGACCATGCTGTACTTGTCTTTTTGTGTATCTGCTTCATTCTGTTGAATATAAACATATCTACACCCATTAATTTTGTGACAAATGGCAGAATTTTATTCTTCCTTCTGACTGAAAAATGTTGCCCTGTATAATGTGCAACATTTATATGTCATGCACACATGAACCACATGTGTACACTCACATCTTTAGGAGGACGCTGCAGCAAATGACGCGGGACTCAGACAGCTCTTTGGTTTTTATTTCCGTTGGAAATGGGGATAGCTGGATGTGGGAAATAGGATCGCTGCATGACACAGCAAATTTATTTTTAGTTCATTTGAGGAACTCAAAGGCTGTACTCCAAAAAGTTGTATGAATTTGCATCTACACTAATAGTACCTTGGAGTTCTCTTTTCTCTCTATCTGCTCCAACATTGGAATAGCCACTGTTTCTGGGACGGAATGTGATTTCACAGTGGATTTATTTACTTTTCCTTAGTGGTTAATGATACCGAGTCGCTATTGATAAAGGTATTTGCCTATTTTTAAATTTTATTACCTGGATTTTTTTTAAAAAGCGTTTTAAAAATATTTTAATTTCATATAGAATCTGAATATTAACTCTATGTCCAATCATAGACTTTTTCTTCACCTTGCTAAGCTGAGCAAAACTTTTTATATTGATATAATCTCATTTGTCATTTTGTTTTGCTGTTTTCTTATGGGTGGAACAGCTATTAAGGACATCATTGTGTTTAACAATGTCTTGAAGCAGTAGCTACATTTTTAATTTTTACATTGAAAGTAGAACCAACTGCAGATGCAATTTCACAAACCATGTTATTTAAGTCTTTCTTGCTGGACGTGGTGCTGTCTTCCTGTAGTCCCGGTTCTTAGGCGATGCAGGTAGGAGGATCTTGAGTTCCAGGAGATCCTTGGTATAGAGCAAGACTCACTGAGCACAACTGTCTTGAGAATGAGTGTTTTATAGTCTGTGATACCATTAGGGTAAATATCTGATAAATTTTGGAAGAAATGTAATTTTGAATATACCTGCATCTGACTGCTCATAGATTTTTCTAGAAAATTATTCAATCCTATAAATAAATTAGTTTTTTGAAGTTAGACTTTAATTATAAATTCATGCAATGCTATTTCACTATTTTATCTGGTGTTTTTAGTTATACAAAAACTTCACTATTTGCATTTACTAAAAAAATCGCTATGCATTCTATTACTGCCTTTCTTTACAATAAAATGTTAAGTCTAAAATCATCTACTTCACTAACAGTTTATTCAAAGCATTTAATGATAATAGAATTGTTTTTCATCAAATGTGACAATCGTCAATTAGCATCCTACCCATCAGGGTATCACCTCTGCTGCTACTGGGCCAGCTCAGCACGCACATCCTACCCATCAGGGTATCACCTCTGCTGCTACTGGACCAGTTCAGCAATCCTACCCATCAGGGTATCACTTCTGCTGCTACTGGACCAGTTCAGCTCATCCTACCCATCAGGGTATCACCTCTGCTGCTACTGGACCAGTTCAGCACATCCTACCCATCAGGGTATCACCTCTGCTGCTACTGGACCAGTTCAGCACATCCTACCCATCAGGGTATCACCTCTGCTTGTGTGTATTCTCCATTGTACCACTGAATCCAATTTAACAAAAGTTAGGTTCAAGCAAGAAAGGGTGAAGAATTTAAGGTATTTTCACCAGAACATTGAAGAAAATTTGACACACAGTTTATAGATCTGTGAAGAAGGTCCAAGATGTCGGAAGTACTTAGAATGCAGTTAGAAACAAAACTGGCATTAAAAAGTGGCAGTAGTTCACGTCTAGAGTCCCTCACCTCAGCAGTCAAAGGATACTGCTCTTCTTCCTCCTTCGTTCCTGCTCAACCTTGGTGTCTTAGTTTGGGTTTCTATTGCTGTGAAGAGACACTGCGACCGTGGCAACTTTTAAAAAGGAAAACATTTAACTGGGGCTGGCTTAGAGGTTCAGAGGTTTAGTCCATTATTGTCATGGCAGCAAGCAGGTAGACTTGGTGCTGGGAAAGGAGCTGAGAGTTCTACATCAGGATGGCTGGCAGCAGGAAGAAAGAGAGAGAAAAACGCTGGGCCTGAATTGAGCATTTGAAATCTCAAAGCCTACCCCTAGGGACCCACTTCCTCCAATAAGGCCACACCTACTTCATCTTGTTTGAACTTGATCCTGACCTGCTTTTCCTTCCACTATCACAAAGCTGCCCTTTTCCTCGAGACACTTGTTCCCCTCTGTGCTGTAAAAGCAGCATCATCAGGGAAAATCAGTCTGCAGTGTGCAGCTGTCTCTCTGCTGTATCGTGTCAACTGTCCACATTATAAACTATCTCAGATAGGATAAACCTCTAGGGTAATTTGCTAATCTCCCACTGACTTTGAACACAAATTTCTCTGCACTTTTCTTAACAAAAGCTTAAGATGGGGAAAAAGCCCACCCAACCTTCAAAACTCCATTAGTCAGACCATCATAAATGGGCTCCCTCTTTTGGTCTCAGGGATAGTTTGAATAGATAATGAAGCACCATCCCAGTCTATATTTCTAGCATCTTCCTGAAACTATTACAGGAGTCTTCAAACAGGTCTCTGTTTCTCTCCCCGCTGCTAGCTATAGGAGCTGAGTAGCACTTTAAAAATGAAAGACAAATCGTAAAAACCCAAGCTTGAAAACAGAAAGAATACATAACTTGGGAAAAAAAAACCTCACAAATTAAAATCCCCTTTTCCCCAGTAAGTCAGATCATGTCACTTCTCACCTGGAATTACTCAGAAGAAACCGCATCTTCATGATGCCTGTTATGCTCAACTTATTTTCTCTCCTCTACCCTTTGTGTTCTCAGTGCGCAGGGCCGACTTCGCAGTGTTCTCCAGTTCTTCCAAGAACAGTAAGCTTTGGCATTACTTCCCGAGGAGCCTTAGCTGGCCTTGCTTATTCTCCTGACTCAGATCCCATTCCTGACTCCTTCAGGGCAGAGAGCTTTATTGGTTAATGCATCTCAAGTCCATTGAATGGCGTCCAGTACACACCAGGTGCTCAATAAATACTTTAAAAGAATGACTTCACCATTGTTATTATTTTCCTAGGTACTTCTAGTTCTGTTCAATGCCACTCCGTTTTATTGTCTGAAATTTTAGGAGCCTTTGGCTAGAAATTTCTACAAGAGTTATTGGAACTTTCAAATTTTGTTATGTAACTTTATGCAGCCTAATATTCGGCGCAGCACAGCATAGGATTCTGTTGTTTATGAGATTGTTATCAAGCGCGGAATATTTTTATCACTCTCCAGGGAAGCCTCACAGTCCTGAGCAGCCGCTCTCCATTTCTATCTTCTCCAACCTCTGAACAGCCACTGCTTTCCACTTCTATGGATTTGCCAGTTTGCAGCATTTTCTACAAATGGAATTATGCAAAGCAATGGGATGCCTCTCAGCATATTTTCAAGTCTCAGCCATGCTTGGAGTGTATAACTAATTCATTCTTTTTCATGACTGGGCTAAAGTATATTATACAGCTATCCGCAGTTTGGATAGCTATTCATTAATGTGTAGACATTCTGTTTGTTGTGTGCCTTTTTGTCTGCTGTTACGAATCAGTCACTCAATCATGTTGCTATGAGCAGTTTTTCTTTGAAAAATACCTCCAGTTCTTTTTAGTATATATCTAGGAATGCATTTATTTAGTCACAAGGTAATTCTGTTAACTTTGGTCAGCCTTGTGAATTTTCTCAGGAACAGGATGGTTCCTGAATTATGATTTTTAAAACTCAACAATAATGCAGAAGTGATGCATTAAGCAGAAACTGTGTTTTAAATTCTGATCTTTTCCTGGACTGGCAATCTGCTTTACGGCATTGTCTTATGCTCTTGGGCAGCCACAGGTGCTCAGATAACCAGGCAGGCATGACCGAGAACAACCCACACTCGGTAATACTGCCAGTGCTTGGAGATACTGTGCGTTCTGCTTTCACACCCCATCACACTCCTCCGTGTTTCCTTCTTTGAGTGGGAAGGAAAAGAGGGAGGCAATTACTCTTGAGATGAAACTCAAGATAATTGCCCACCATGAAGGCATCGAGCCAAGAACAGCCATCAAACGCTAGCTAGAGCTTTACAGTTCACAGCCTTCAGCAACCTAAAGTAAGACTTCTTCAGTTCTTACCTTTGATGACCCCCTTTTTGCCTAAGAAAGTTTTGTGTGACTCCAGGAATATAAAATAGGTATGTCAATCAAGCATTTACTGATAATAAATGATAAAGACATTTATTTAAGACAATTATTTGGTGGCACATCTATTTTTGCCTTTTACTAAAGATGAAAGGATGGACATGTTGATTTATTTTTATCCAAAGATATATATCTTGGAAAAATATTCAACACTATAGGACACAAGGCATATTCAATATTTTCTAGAGTTGACTGATATTTTGATTTTCTAATCATTATTGCTGAGAAAACTGCTTTGAATACATATGCAGTTAGTGAAAGATGGCAGAGACATGTTTCTGGCCATTGCAGATGTGTTCTGTGTAATCCGAAGCCAAGCTTCACTGAAGGATTGCTGAAACTCAAGTGAGTAACTCAAGCACCTGTTTTCTTAGTACAAAGTTATTTATAAGGATGAATGTAAAGAAACAATTGAGATACTCTTCAGTCGAGTAATGAATAAGCAAATAGTCACCGGTCTATACCGTGCAGACCATTATGTTAGAAGGAGAAACAGAAGGCTACCAAAGTATGGAAAGATATGAAAGAACCATACTGCATATCACCATGCAGGTGTCAGTGAAGGTCAGGCTTTGTCTGGAACAATCAGGAAATGGCACAATGGGAGTAGTAAAAACCATCAAATAGTGTTCACTGGTGGCTGGGCCTGAGGGGAGGGATGGAGTGGAAACGGGATGATTTTTCTGGAACTTGAGATTTCCAGCAGTGAAATGACCTCATATTATATTATAATGATGGATACATACCACTGTGTGTTTATCAAGATCTATAAAGTATACAACAAGAGTGAATTCTGCTACAGTCAATGGGATTTAGTTAATAACAGTAAATCAACGATGGTTCATCAATTCTAAAACTACACTCAGTAATGGAAGACGCTAAGAACACAGGGATTTGTGGAGGAGTGGAGTGGACAGCGAGATATAGAGGATGCTCTGTGCCTTTCTTCTCAATTTCTCAAGCAGTGATTTTCTTTTAAATGTAACCTTTTAACATAATACAATCCGAATATCAACGAGTTTGATACACACTGAAGCATTATAGTGGGAGAACATCAAGTCTTTGTTTTCTCTAATTTTACTGTTATTTTCTTTAAGAGCAGAAAACTTGCTACGTACTGCAAATAAAAGTAGCCTAATTCATGACACAGTCTTTTAGAATCTGTATTGTGCTGTCTTAGGCAGCGTGCTGGTGTTCACAGTGTGAGGACATGAAGAACGCAGAGTGTATGTACTCTGGGCACAGAACCATGACTGTAGTGAAGTCCTGGAATACAGCATGAGTGAGTGCTGCTGGCAATAACATGAGATTCATCCCACGTAGGCATTGGGTTTTGAATTAAGTTATTATTAATTATTAATTATGATTGGCCAATTTTTATGACCCACCGCCTTTAGCCAAGGTTTGTAACTGCACATGAATCCGTATGGGATTATAACCCATATTATAGGAAGCTTTGCTTCAAGGATGAGAACTGAATCAGTGATACAGTAAAGTTGTCTGTGCTGGTTAATTCTACTGTCGTCATGGAGAAGAGCTGTACCAACTGATGATGAGAAAATAATCCCTCATCATATGAATGGAAGGTCAGAGAGATAATGAATATTACTTACCGTGGTGATAATTTAGGTGGTGGCAAGGCCTTTGAAGGCACTAGAAGAGAATACTGATTATCTTACAGAAATGCTAATGTTCACAGCTTCATAAATGGTTTCAATGCTTCAAATGGCACCTAGTTTCGATAATACAGAGGTTGTTAGTGAGGAAGCAGGAGCTGAAGCCTTTGAGAAGGATCTCATAGGATAACTATATAAGAACTACCAGTCAGAAGAAACAATTAATATCAAGGAAAAAAAAACACTTTATCTTGGGGCATATGCTACAGCATTCATACATTCATCAATAGTCTGAGACAGTTTTAAATTTGAAGGCATTCAAAGACTATGTCATGCTGATTTGGGGTCAAAATGTTACAAGGTTCAAATGAAAGCTTTTAATAATTTAACACTTGGAGAGAACCAGACCTTTCAAGAAATGTGACATTTACCTGTTCCTACTTTATTATTTCCATAACATAAAAGCTTAAATGATATCTACATTCTTTGAAGTCTGGCCTTTAATTGTTTCCCTTTACAAGCAGGAAAATGCTTAAGGTAAATGGCACCCCTTTGAGATTATTCTGGTTTTTGACAATGATTCCAGGCTTTCTCAGCATGTCAATCACCTTCATACTCATATTAAGATGAGTATTTGCTTCTGGAAGCAATCACATTCACTGAAACAATGTCTAAGGCTGAATAATGTCAGTTTATTATCCAAAACATGCTATGTAGTCCAAGTGTTTCTGTGGGTTATTGAAATGGTCTGAGAGCTTTGGACAGGTTTATTGTCCTAAATTCTACCCCAAATGTTACTGTAGAATTGAAGGAACTGCACAGAATTCACACATAAATGCAATTTGATAAAAGTTTTGACGACATATTCAGATGTTTTAACCAAGATTATTGGAGTTGATATAAGAAGAAACTTGAGCTGGGTTTTCCCCTATAGTGGCCAAAGATCTTTCCAATAAGGAGATGATCAAAACCAGAGATGAAATAAGTAAAGAAGTGAGGCAGAGGATTGACAATATGTATCTGAGGCATTGAGGAACTTCAAGCTAATTCAGCTCATGGTTCGCATCTTCTGATACCAACAGTGGGGTATAGTTGCTAAAAGAAATGGATGCCAGTGATAGAGATTATCACAATCCAATAGTCAGGTATGGGATGTTCTCATTCACTGTAAAGAAATAAAATAAAAA
>JAQHUG010000039.1:3187192-3310978 GCA_028555095.1 Dicrostonyx torquatus | reverse complement strand
TGAGCAGCTGTTGAAAAAATTCCAGACCTTGGTTATTGCCAGACCACAGGATACTGGGACCAGAAAACAAAACTATGACTCACAGTGATCACTCACTGTCCCCAAGGTGGAGACAGGGACAACCACACATAAACCCCATGCTGGGAAACAGGCCACATTACCCAGATGTCTGTGTCCTGGCACTCATTCTTGGTAAAATCCAAAGATATGTAGAACTGTGGGAAGGCATCTTCACCACGTAAGAAGTCCAAAACAACTGGTTTAGCCTCATTCCCTGTCTTCTAGGCCAGACTTCCATAGGGTTCTTTATTTAAGTAAGATGTATTGATTCTTCCTTGACTGTAGGTCCCTCCAGTTGTTGGTGATTCAGTCTCCTTCGGAACCCATTGGCATAATCAGAAAAGTGAGTCCATTTCAGTTCTGATACGAGACTCAGACAGATGAGACTCAATTTCAGAATCTAACTGTTGAGATTTGAAAATTTTAGAGGCTTGTAAATAAACTGTTAAATACTTGCAAACAACTCAAATATCTGTTGATTTGCATCAGGCTTGGAAAATCCAATACTTCCTGGACGTAGGTGGGAAGCATGAACCACGCTCTCTGGACTGCACAGGTGGAGTGATGAGAACAAGGGCACGCTGCTGGGACCCAGTCTTATGCAACCTAAAGACTAAAGAAGGGAACTGGGTGACTCTAGCCTGAGTTAGCTGTTGTCACACGAGAATGTGGAACTGACATTGTTACTTCTCCCAGTAGGGTTTTCAAATCCAACCCCAGAAATCCAGCTTAGGAAGTGAGTCCCTCCCACAGCAATGCTGACCACTAATTCACATTGTCTGTGAACAAACCATGTGGTTCAGGTAAGACATGTGCAGGTTACATGGCTCTACAGTTTCTGACCTGTACTTTACCTAGAGCCTAATGTACCTACAATGCACTGCAAGATTCACATGTGCTCTAAGTAGCCGTTCTAGAACTCTTTACTACCAACGGTTGTGAGGAATGAAAGTCTGTCTGGAAGGTTCTGATAGTGCTTTGTGATACCACAGTCAAGGAGAACATTGTTCCATGTCTCTGCCCCTTAAAATGCCAATTTTTCCTTATTTTCCCTAAGACACTTAGGTTTATTTTATTATTTAATTTTATTTTGGATTACTTACCTTTGTGTCTTGAATATAATATAATTATATTGAATAACTGCAAAGTAAATTGATTAAAATGTAACTGGTATGTCCAGAAAATATGCCCTGCTGCTTCTGTTCATATATCTCAGAGTGAGGAAAAGGAAATAGTACTAGGTTGGGAAGTAAAGTGGTCATCCTAAAATGGTGGAATTGGTAGCACCACCAGACACCAATGGAGTTATTCACCAAGTCCATCCTCTGAAAGATTTCAGTGGAGTCCTGGGATTGTTCCTATTATTATCTGGGGTGATCTCCCAGAGTTGTCTCATTCCTTTTCCTATGCAACCTTATGAAACACCTCGGGGTTGGGAAGTAATGACACGATTCAACAGAAAGTCCATTCACAGGTGTCATGGTAGACTCCAGTGCCTGAACACATGGAAGTTATGCTCATTGAGCTATACACTCCATCCTTTTCCTTACTCGGGATTCAGGTCTATGAATATTTGCCTTGTTTCAAATGTCTACAGCTGCACAACCCTGCTCAAACAAAACAACTGTAACTCATTATTGACTCTCTGTTACATAAGCTCATTAGAGTAACCTAGATGATCCTGGCTCAGTGTGGCTCTTTATGTTGTATTCAGTGACTGAGTCATTCCAAAGGCTTCCTCCATGGTGACTTGACTTAAGTCCCCTTGAATACTTCCTCACTGCTGGCCACTAAATAGTAGGGCTCTTAGTGAAGTCAGTTGTTTTTAACACTTCGGTACTTCTCACCATGGCTCTTTAGCCAATGACAGCTGAGGGTTATGGGCAAACAGCCCATGTAGGAGCTATATAGACTTTTCTACACAGAAGTCATGGGGGGGGGCAGGCAGGAGGGATATAGGATCTACTTCTTGAAGGGAAGAGTAGTAATGAATCTGTTTTGAAATCACAAACATTTTTATTGCCCTAAAGCATCTTCCGGAGGAGAAAGCCACTTTCTCATCACATTAAATTCCCAAGTAATTGGGTAATTGACAGTGCTCAGGAGTCAGGTGGTGACATTTGAACTAGGGGTCTTGAAGGGACCTGAGTTTGGTCCCATAGTTGAGATTCAGTTGTCTTACAAATTATGAAAATTATGGAGTAGCTGGAGCCAGAGTAAAAACATAGTACATTGTCTTGGAGCCCTAACTCAAATATTTGAGATGAGATAATATTGTCTCTTATATTTTTAAAATATTGTATTTAGGTTAAAACAAATAATTTGAAAAATTTAAAAAGACAATTCTTGTAACCAGTCATACATACAAAGCACATTTTCCCAGCTTTTTTAAATTTGAGAATTTTATATGTGTGTTCATTGTGAGGGATTGCCCTCAAGTTCCTCTAACTCTTCCTAGATGCTATAGATCTTCCTTTCAACTTCATATACTCTCTCTCTCTCTCTCTCTCTCTCTCTAAAAACAAACAAACAAACAAACAAATTAGTCCAGTAGATAGTTCTTGGTGTAGGGCCTTCCATCAAAACATGAACAATCTACCCTGAGACATTCTTGAAGATAGCTGACTTCCACTGAACTTTAAATAATAAAAATAATAAATAAATCTTTCCTCCCATGGGATCCTTTAAGGACCTCCTAGAGTGTCAGTATGAGTATTCCCTTTCCTTTTCTACATCACTAGGTTTCTTGGAAGGGCTTATGAATCTTTTTACAATCCTTTTACTTCACTATTAAAATCCAAGAATAAATATTTGTCCTAGTTATGAATTGAGGGTAAGTCCCACTGATTATATGACACCTGCTCTTCCTTACTGATGTTGCTTTGGGGACACTGCAGTAATGACTTGTTTGTTGCTGCTATTGTGATTCTCTACTCTGCAGGCCCAACTAAAAGTCCCAGAATGCTTTCTTTCCTTCTTTTTCACCCTCACAATTTTCATTCTGAGTAATGCTAGACTTGAATAATTAGTGTTTTCATATTCATTTATATTCACTGATCTTTTGGTTTTCATTGCTTCTTATAATGACATGATTTCATTTTGAGCAAATGTTACGTGGTTTTGTTTTTTTTTTTTTTTTGTGGTCTTGGGATTGCCAGGCAGCCCCTTCCCATTCTCTTGGACCCCCCCTTCTACTATGGTCCTTAGTTACAACTCAAGGCTATAACCAAATAGCCAAATGAAGAAATGAACTGATTCTTCATAAGGAAGACTTGTGGCTTGAGGTAATAGAATTTGTACATTCACACTTTGAGAGCCCAGAGTCCAAAATCAGCTCAAGTCTAGATGTCAGCAGGGCTGCTGGCGGCTCTGAAGACAGGAGGAAAATCTGCATCCTTGGCTTTTCCAGATTCTATACTCCATCTGCATTCCTTGGCTTGGAGTGCCTTCTTCCCCCTTGAGAAGATGCCACTTTGCTTCCTTTTTCACCTCTCTCTCTCTGACTTCTCCTAGCCTTTTATATGATCGTTGTAATGACATCAACCTGTTTGGATGACCTTGGATTATCTCTCTGTTTCCAGGTCCTCAATTTAATGACATCTCTAAAGTACCATTTATTATGAAAATTAGTAAATTCACAGGTTACATTACCAGTGATTTGGGGCATTTGACATGAAGACAACAGGACTGATAGAGAGACAAGTGTGTGGAAAATCACACAAGGCTTTGATTGGAGTTTGGGCTCACAAACAAAAACTGATTAATTATTGACCATGAAAGGAGAACAAGCTGTTCTCTGAACACAGAAGTGGGGTGGGTATTGATTTGGTGGAGTGGTCTCACAGGTGATCCTCATCTGCCAGAAGGACTTCAGGTGCTTAAATTGCTACACTTCTAGGAAGGGCAATGGGGCAGGATAGAAGGAACATGGTCATTCTTCTACCAGCACTCAGCTTTTTAACTAAGATTCTAGGAGTTTGTGTTCTGTACTCCTGTGGTGATTCTCCGACTGTCTCAGTTACAGAGATCACAAGCAGACATTTGGTAGGGAACTATTTTCCTACTATATAACACTTCTGGGGACATAATTCTGCAAATGTGGGCATGTCATCTCAGCAAGAAAACCAAAGGCTTCCCTGCTTCTGTCGCTCTTTTTCAGAGGTTGAGGATTCAGCACAAGGTTCACAGAAGCTAGGCAAACACTGTAGTGTAAAGCCGTATCCTTAGACCACAAGTGCTTTTCCTGAGAGTGGTTGAACTGAAATGATGCTGGGGCTGCCAAGAGCTGTCTCTTTCAGGCTGCTAACAACTGTCCCTTCACCTTGATAAGAGGCAGCTCGTTTTGGTGGGGAAGGAATGAGGCCGACTACTTCCTGGAAATCAGCCATGGAAATGGAAATAAAAGATTAAGGCGACAATATTTGAACATCTAGACTAGGGAGCCGAAAATTCCTTTTTTTTTTTTTGCTTGAGTTACTATGAGCTGAGTTTTTGTCCTACTGACTCCCTATATGATTTATTAAGATAGTAAGAGGGGGAAGAGAGACAGTCAATTCAACTATTTTCTACTACTTTTAAGAGCTCTGGTAGACTAGGTTTGCATACTAATGAGTTTAAAATTGTTAAGATAAGACCTTATAAACATTAGGTTTTATTTTCCTATGTCATGCTCTTTATACACCACACACACACACACACACACACACACACACACACATATCTAGTAAATATATAAATCTTTTAAAAGTTCAGAGTACTTGCTTCTTCTTCAGAGAACCTTGGTTCAGTTGCCAGCCCTGAGAGAGTAGCTGACAACCATCTATAGCTCCAGTTCCAGAAGAGCTGACATCTCATCTGGCATCTCCAGGCAATGGCCTCACAAGGTACACAGACATCCAAGTAGGTGAAAGACCCATAAACACATAAAAATAAAAGATGTATTTTAAAAGAAAAATTTAGGTCCATAATTTTAGGCTCCCTCACTTAGAATTAAGTGATTGCATCCACAACTTCTTAGACCTGGTCTTCTTTTATGAAATCATCATGAGACTGTTCTGCATTGATGCAGTATATGGAGGTTAGGGCTTTAAAAGGAGAGTGCCCAACCTCAGAAGAAAGGTTATTTAGCCATTTAGCAGATAACAACAATCATGGACCCTCTGCAGATGGTGTGTATATTCCTCTTCTTCTTATATCTGGTCTGGTTTTAGGGCTTGTTTTCACCACAGAATATAGTGGAATATAATCCGTGCCAGCTCATTTGCGATAGACATATTCCCTTACTCCTTGAAACACCCCTGTTAGGACCCAGACACTGTGGGGGAAAGATTGGGCTGGACAGCTGTCACATGCACAGGGAGTCTGCAGGAGAGACACCTTATTGTGACTTTCGCCCCCCAGTCACACTCCAAGTGGAGACCTGATGAGTGAGAATTCCTTGTGGGTACCTTGTGGGACACTGGGCCTTTGCCACCAAGATCTGCCTACTTGAAGACTAACGATTGCTTCTTAAGTTAGTAAGTAGGAAACTATTTTTTTTGCAGAAGATAAGTGAAACAGGTGGGCTTCTGGGGATTGGGACTAAAGGGGTGGCTATTGGCGGCATCCTGAGTAAGAACTGTATTTTGTTGGATGCCAGTCATACACATTTTCATCCTCGAAATGTGAGCATTTGTATGTGCGAGTTTTGCAAGCCTGTCGGGTGACTGAGCACTGAGGAAACGTCAGTGTGGGCTGTGGAGAAAGGTTTCCATGGCTGCATTTGACATGGGGCTGGAGGATTAAATGAGTTTGATTTTAGAAAATCTCCTTAATCAGCGTGTCCATTCATTCCTCCTTCTTCCTGTCTGTCTGGAATTGATAAATCATGAGTGTGGCTCTAAAAGTCATGGAGAACCATGGGATAATTTTGTGGATGAACACACACATACACACGCACAGGCACACACACAGAGATACACAGACACATACATACTTAAACACACACACACACATAGAGAGATATAGAGACAGATATATACACAGACACACACAGTTGCTACACAATACAAAAATACACAGATACATACAGACACAGACACATGCACACACACATAGATACACAGACACATACATACAGACACACACACACAGAGATATATAGACAGATATACACACAGACACACACAGTTGCTACACAATACAAAAATACACAGACACATACAGACACACACACATGCATGCACGCATGCACACACGTGCGCACACTCACGCACAAGAATGCACACAGCAGAATAAAAAGTTGGAAGGATCCTGAAAATCTGATGGCTTTGGAAAGCTGCGGTCCTGGACTCCTTCCTTCCAGACTTCTTTTTTCATTTGTTGGGATAATTTTTTACCTTAACATGCTTTAATCCCCAGTTGCACAAAACTGCAGGCATTTTCTAATAAATATTTCACAAATAATTCAAATAGTGCCTCTCACAGACCTTAGTGAACTGTGGAATAAGTCATTGTGCTAATTTGAATGAGAATGGCCCCCACATAAGCTTATATACTTGCGTGTTTTATTTCTAGTTGGTGAAACAGTTTAGGAACGATGAGGAGGTTTGGCCTTATTGGAGGAGGTGTGCCATGGGGGATGGGGGATGGGTTTTGCGGTTTAAAAGCTGCACACCAGTCCCAATCTCCCCCCACCCTCTGCCTGCCACTTGTAGATCAGATATGAACTCTCAGCTTCTTAGCCGGCACTATGCCTTCTTGCCTACCACCATGGTCTCGTCCATGATGAAAATGGCCTAACCCTCTGAGTCGGCAATCAAGTCCCCACTTAAATGCTTTATTTCATAAGTAGCCTTGGTCATTATGTTTTGTCCCAGCAATAGAATAGTAATGAAGGCAGCCGTGGTCAACATGATTTAGTGAAGAAATCAGGTGTTTCTGCTCCCTTTGCTTATGCACCATAAAGCAAAGCATTTAGGAACAGGACTTGGGCAAACAGCAGCACAAGACTATTACGGCCAAGGAGGTGCCACTTTATGTTGAAAACATGCTGGGACAGTTTCTGCTTTAATGGATGTAAACATGAGCTTGAATTGCAGCCTTTTTCCCCTTTGATAGGTGACATTTTCACCGTGTCTCAGTATTCTTATGTCAAGGAACAGGAGATAGTACCCCAGCGGCTTGGAACATGATTTCATGGGTGGTTTATCATTTATGCTCCCTGCTGAAATCACAGTGTTCGGGATCATGTGCAACGGGAATAAAGGGGAATCACACAGAAAAGGAAAATAACAGCAGAAGCCGGTGGACTCCAGGGAGAGAAGACTGAAACCTTGCGATAATGATTTCCAAACCTCTGATTTTGGCAGTTCTTCACTGCTAAGAGCAGAACAAGAGAACATTGTTATTGCTGTTTGTTTGTTTGTCTGGCTGTCTGTAATGCTGGAAGTGACACACAAGGCTTTGTGCTTACTAGATAACCACTCTACTATTGAGCTGAAACCACATTCCAAGAAGATGCTATATTTAAAAATTTTAAAAGTTTATTTTATATGTTTGAATGTTTTGTTTGCATGTATGTATATATACCTCATGTGTGCCTGGTGTCCATGGAGATAAGAAGAAGGTCTCAAATACATTAGAACTGGAGTTATGGATGGTAGTGAGCTACCACGTAAGTGCTAGGAATGGAATCTGAGTCCTCTGCTGGAGCAAATGCTCTAAATCATAGAGCCATCTCTCCAACCCTGAAGATACTATACTACTGAACTAAACTCATCTAGCAGTTACACTAAACATACTTGGAATCTTCAATAAGAACATGTCAGACTGAGGCAGTCGTGAAGGAAACAGGTTAGTAAGAATGAAGAAATCGTTAACTCAATTATTCATTCAGAAAACACTTGCTAAACACTTACAGTGTTGCCAGCTTTGGAGATATGGTCAAGAACAAGACAGCCATCTCTCATTCTAATGGCAGAAGCAGGCACCATGATAGAGATAGAGGATATGGTGGTATGGAATGTCCTTCTATATATATGTTACTTTTATTGGTTAATGAAAAAGTTGTTTTGGCCAATGGCTTAGCAGAGTAAAGCCAGGTAGGAAATCTGAACAGAGACAGAGATAGAGAGTAGGCAGAGTCAAGGAGACACCATGTAGCTGCCAAAGGAGAAAGATGCCAGAACATTACTGGTAAGCCATAGCCTTGTGATGATACATAGATTAATGGAAATAAGTTAATTTAAGATATAAGAGCTAGCTAGGAATATGCCTGAGCTATTGGCAAAACACTCTTGTAATTAATGTAGTTTCTATGTAATTATTCAGGTTTGGGTGTCCGGGAAATGAAAGCAGTGTCTCCATTTCCAAAATGGTATAGGTTTCAGAGTAGATATAAGAGATGAAAAGACAGGGATTTTGACTATGAAACATAGCTTCTTCATATATGTCTAAAATAATATTTCACATGATGTAAATTAAAAGAGTTTTTCTAAGCACCACAGAGAAGAAAGTACACATCTTTATTTTCTATATAGAAAGATCTGACTTAATGATTTCAGAGTGCTTTCCCAGTTGAACTGGTTCTACAGTCTGTACTCTTCAATTTCTTTCTTTCTTTCTTTCTTTCTTTCTTTCTTTCTTTCTTTCTTTCTTTCTTTCGTTCGTTCTTCTTTTCTTTCTTTCTTTGAGACAGAGTTTCTTTGTAGCTTTTAGAGCCTGCCCTGGAACTAGTTCTTGTAGACCAAGCTGGCATCGAACTCACAGAGATCCGCCTGCCTCTGCCTCCTGAGTGCTGGGATTAAAGGAGTGTGCCACCCATGCCTGGCCCAGTTACTAAATATATAGAAAGATTTGACTTAATGAATTCGGAGTGTTTTTCTAGCACTTACTGAGTGCTGTTGGACTGGTTCTACAATCCATACTTTTCAATATCTTAGCTGTCAAAATGGGTGTATTATACCCACTTTCTATGGTCTATGGGCAGACTGTGATCAACAATCAAGTTGTACTACACTCCTGTAAACCATCTCTCAAGAAGCTGATGTAGGAGTTCCTCAAAACCAACCTGGGCTACATAGTTAGAACCATCTAAAGACAAATATAATAAAAACAAACACACAGGCACAAGATTAAGATATGTGAAGTTACTGGCATGATTTTCAGCATTCAAGGAGTACAGTTTTCACTTTTCTTGGTAACTTTTCAATGTTACCACATTGAGGAAAAGGATGTATTCAAACTCATTGTAGAAAAACAATCCTGATGGTTGAGGAACTGAGCAGCTGATGACATGCATGGGTTACTTTGACTTCCCAGACACTGGGCACATTTATTCCCTTTAATTACAATGAGAGCACTAGGTTGGGCCCAACCACAATTGTGTGGTTCTGAACTTGGCTGATCCTCTTTCATTTTTCAGGCTAAAAGTCAGAGGTTCCTGGATATGAGTACACTGACTTTTGCAGGCATGCCTACATTTCAATAATCAGAGAACTCGATATTCTGATTTCTCAGCAGAGGGTAAGGCTGGTAAATGTCACAAAGTCAGAATTCCACTGGAGATGCTTAAATCATTCAAAATGGAAATAAGTTCCTCTCTTTTGGGTCCCATGTACATTTTTTATTTGCTATTGTAGAAGAAAAAAATGAAAAAGAAACAGGTCATGGTTCTCTACCATATTTTAATATCATTCTTACTTAACTTTCTATATTCATTTCAGCCTATAGATGCTTATTCGAAGTCAGAAATAATAAAACAAATTTTGTGTTTTCATCTTCAAGTGCAGTTGTTTCAACATGAAATGTCCCCCACAGGTTCATGTGCTTGAACACCTGGTCCCAGCTGCTGGTACTGTTTGGGAAGGTTAGAGAATCTTTAGGAGTCAGGGCCTTGCTGGAGGAAGTATGTCACTGGAGGGTGGGCCTTGGGGTTTTATAGTCTGGGCACGTGGCATTCTCTTCCTGCTTTGAGAGCGAGAGTTCTTTCAGCATGATCGGCCAGCTTTCTGATCTTGCTGTACGCCTTCCCTGCCTTCTGGCATGTCTTCCCCGCCATGATGAAGAGTATCTCTCTAAAAACACATATTTTATCTCAAGAATAGAACAAGAAGCTAATACAAGAGGGCTGTGAACAAACAAGTGCTTTTCTAACCTCTTTCCTTTTTATGAATTTAAAGTAAACAAACAAACAAACAAACTCAAAACCCCATTTATTCAATCAGTCACTGAAAGTTATTTTTAAGAATCCATTAAAAAATGACCTTTTCAGTATTGTCACAATGAGGTAGTTAACTAGAAACAGTAAGAAACTGTCTATCATAGAGACTCTCAAGGGATCAAATGGTCAGATGCAAAATCATGAAATCCCAAATAATTTAAAAACATATAGGCAAAATCTTTCAATGACTCTAGTAATTCAGATATTATGAAAGTAAAACTTAATAAAACCCAAGAATGCTCATGTGACAAAAATATAAATAACATGTATTATTCAAGATAATACATACTTGTATTATCTAATTTAACCATCAGGTCTCCCTCCAAATTAGAATGTGTGTGTGTGTGTGTGTGTGTATTTATGCATATAAAAACGTAGGTAGAAGATATCCAGATAATATTACAAATGAGAGGGATAAAAAGAATATACTAGTTGGAATATAAATTGGCGCATGCCCTATAGAAAGAAATTTGAAATTAACATTCAAAAGTACAACTGCATTTACCTTCTAATAAGCAAGCCACCATTGTGTAGTTATCCCTTTCCTTTGCAAGATGATATTTGAATGAGTCTATTAGTCATGGTATTGCTTCCTCGTTAACAGTCCACACGTGTGCCTCAGGAGGACTGACTAGAGAGCTCATGCGTGTTTAAGCAATTGAAAACTTCGCCACTGTAAACATGTGGATGTCATGCGTGGATATGGATAGGTATGCAGTTACACAGAGGAAGCAAGGATCAGGGCAGTGTATGTAGGATGACGATGTGAGAAGGGAGAGAAACACTGTTCACTATTGTCTTGCATTTTAATTGAAAATCTAAGATAAGGAACTAGAAAAGGAAGAGAAGCAAGTTGGATTCTGTAATGGATGGGCTTGGGATGCTTTTTTTTTTTTTTTGCAATAATCTTATGGCTAGCAGTTTCATTACAAGGGAGAATATCTGACAGAAGTTTCTAGTGCTTGGGCTTAACAAGGAGGAAATTACCTCTCATTTAATTATTGAATTACTTATACCCTTTTTTTTTCATTGTTGCAAAGATCTTTACATTTTCCAAGAGAAGCCAGAAGCTACATGATAATAAAACTCCATGAAAATCCTTCGGACTTGGGAGTCAAGTGAAATATACCTGTGAGCTGACTGTTAGATTGAAATATCTGACTTCTACTCTCCAAGAGTGTCTCACTCATTGTCAAGGTTTGTTACAGTTCTTCACTTTGCACTGGTAAGTCTGGTCTTATAGACTGATATACACACTAAGAGATGAATGGAAAGGTAAATGAAAAAAGTATCCAAACACAAATGTCCTGTGAGAATAAATGGTTGTGGAAATAATTCAGTAGAATTATGTTCACGCTGTATCAGTTCCTGGTTTACAGTGAACATTGATTTGCACACAGTCTCATTAGCAGTGAGCGTGCACACTGCCTATCACTTCTGATAAGTTACTTATGCTTTTATTATTTCAATTTTCTCATCTGTAAATAGAGATATTAAGACCTATCTTTGGAGGGAGACCTGATGGTTAAATTAGATAATACAAGTATGTATTATCTTGAATAATACATGTTATTTATATTTTGAGGGGAGATACAAATTTATACTATTTACTTCTTCAGCTCTGAACCTATTAAATATAATAAAGATATTTCATCGAGAACTACAATACTGACCATCTATGATAAGGGCTGGTTTTTAACAAGGTTTAGCTTGAACAGAAAAATCAGCTAGCTATCTGCCTATACCTGTTTTTAGCCTTGGGATAATTTTCTGAGGGAAACAGAGGCACAAACTCTTAACTCTGGTTAGTAGAAGAAAGAGAAAGCTCGTGGAGACTTTGGTCCCTTCTACTTTTGATACTGACTCTTACTTCTATTTTACTGATGGACATCACCATTGTTGTCTGTGAACCAGTAAAAGAGCTAGATCAAGGGGAGGGTGCAGAGGAGGAAAAGAAACCTTTCCACTTGAGATCCTGGTTCTCCTGCTTTCACTTCCCTGATGCTAGAAATTACAGGCATGCACCACCAGCTGACTTTCCCTTAACAAGTTAGAACTGCTCACTAAATGATACCTATTACTGTTATTATAAAGTTTCTTTTTAAAGCTTATTATAAGTCACCAAGCAATGACTTCCATTGGGACATTTCTTTTTTTCTAAAATTGATTTTTATTGAGCTCTACATTTTTCTCTGCTCCCCTCCCTGCCTCTCGCCTCCCCTTCAACCCTCTCCCAAGGTCCCCATGCTCCCAATTTACTCAGGAGTTCTTGTCTTTTTCTACTTCCCATGAAGATTTTATCTATGCATGTCTCTCTTTTTAAACATAAAGCAAAGTAAACCAGATAACAAATCACAATCCCAGAGAACCTAGCCAATAATGATGACCTTAAGAGAGATATGGGCATTTCTATACACATATGCCTCTGTACTTTGTTCTTACCCATATCTTTCCTATACTGCCATTTCTGTGTTGCTGGCCCATTCCTCTTCTCAAGGAGTCCTCCCTTCTGCTTTTTTATCACACACATTCCACATATGAAAGAAAACATGTGTTTATCTTATTGACTCTAATTTATGTTGCTTAAATATAATGTTCTCCAGTCCATCAATTTTCTTGAAAATGTCATAACTGTATTTTGTTCTGTGTGGCTAAAAAACATTCCATTTTGTGTATGTATCAGATTTCTTTACCCATTCTTCTGTTGCTGGGTGGATAGGCTGTTCCCACTCTTTGATATCCTGAATAGTTCATCAATGACCGTGGAAACGCAGGCATCTCTGTGTTGTGGTGACTTAGAGTCCTCTGGGCATATACCATACCATGAGAGCAATAGCTAGTGCATGGAGCAGTTCCATATTTAATTCTTTGAGGAACATCTATATCATTTTCTATAGTGCCTGAACCAGTTCACTTTCTGGTAAGGGGACCTCTTTACTGGGATTTTGTTGCTTGTTTCTTGTTGCTAGCCACTCTGAGAGATGTGAGGTTGGAACGCAATACACTTTTAATTTACATCTCCCTGTTGGCTACAATCTGCTGGGCACCTTCTCAAGTGTTTATTGACCATTTGTATCTCTTCCTTTGAGATCTATATGTTCAATTTGTTAGCTCCTTGATTGACTGGTTGACGTTCTGCGCCTGCTCAAGTTTTGCAGCTCTTCATTGATTCTAGGTATTGATACTCTGTCTGCTGTATAGCTGATGAAGATACCTTCTTCCTATTTTGTGCTTTTTCTCTGTTCTAGTGATTGTTTTTTTGTTGCTCAGAAGTTTTTTTTTTTTTTTTAAATCTAATCCTTCTTGCCAATTCTTAAGATTAGTGCTTGCATGGCCAGAGTTCTGTTCAGAAAGTCTTGTTCCTGCCTTTGTCTTGAACATTCTAGAGGTCTATTCTTGTGTCCTCCACTCTGCTTCATTCACTGGTTTATATGCCATGGTAGTTTTCACTCTGCTAGTTCAAACCTGCCAGAGACCCTGCCCAAATGTAAATTCTGTGTCCCCACACTGCAGTTCCATGCACTGAACTTCTTAAGATGGTAAAATGGTATGGAAAAAAATGGATTCCAGGCTCACAGAATTTTGGTAATGTCTGGGTTAAGGAAATCAAAATGACTTTCCTCATTATATTATAAGACGGTGTAGTTTTTATATACTAGTATTCATTTGTGTGATGAGCCCTGTGTCTCAAATTTATTTTTGTTCTTATACTTTCTCTTGGTATATTAATCAATAACCATAACAATGCTCTGTGGGGATAGCGACTGCAAAAAGATTTAGGTCAATTTTTAAAAGTTATTTATTCTTATTTTACGTATGTGATTAGTTTCGCCTGAATACATCTGTGTGCCATACGTATGCAATATCCCTAGAGGCCTTTTAAAACTGGAGCTACAGTGTGCTGCTGTGTGGTGTCCGAAACTGAGACTGGGTCTCCTGGAAGAGCACCCAATGCTTTTAAGTCTCTTAACTACTAAGCCATCTCTCCTAGCACAACTTCTCAAAATAAAATGAAATAAAATAATTTCTCTATATATTGTGTGTGTATGAGTGTGGTGTATTAGTGTTTGTATGTATGAGCGTGTGTATGTGTGTTGCATTGTGTGTTTGTACGTATGAGTGTGTTTGTGTGTCGGGGGTGAGGTCAGAGGACAACTTTAAGTAGTCAGCTCTCTCCTTCCTCCATGTAGGGGAACCTGGATTGCCAGACTTGCTAGCAGGAACCTTCAACCTTAGATTGATTTTAAATCAGCCAGTTTATCCAGTGACTTAGGAAAAACAGCAGTAACTTTGATATGTTGATTCTATCAACACACCACTGATCTGGATAAAAGAAACTGACCCTGTGGACAGGAAAACAAAGTGCATTTTGTAAGTACTCCTGCCAGAAAAACACAGTTTGTTTGTTTTGACCCAGAAAGGAAAAATAAAAGTGTTTGAGCTAATCCTCTTGTGGGCTGATATTCTGGGTGGTTATTTTCACCTGGGGCCTTTGTCCTTCTTGGAAGAAAATTCTGGCTTCTGCATGCAGCCTTGAAGCACCTGGTTGGTAAGGACAGAGGATTTAACTCGGAACCCATTGCATTAAAGTTTCTCTTTCAACCCAAAGGTTCTTTCTTAAAGTGACCTTTTATGTAATTATAGTGTAAATGTATGTATGTAGGTGGGTGCATACGTGGCATAACACACATGTGGAGGTCAGGTGATCCTCTCCGTCCAACCATGTGGGTCCCAAAGATTCCTAACTCAGCTTGTTCAGAGTGGCAGCAGGTGCGGCTGCCTAAAGGGCCATCTTTCTGGCCTCTAAAGACTTGAAAAACTGGTTTGAACACAAGACTTCATGACTTTATTTTGAAAGCTGCCTCTGCAATAATTATGAGGATCTATAAGTTTCAAATTCCTTTCTAATTCTTGTTTCCAAGCGTCTTAGTAAAACCATTTATTCAGATACGAATTTTGAGTACTTCTAGCTTAGTTCAAACAGTTTATTTCGGCAGCACACTTGGCGGTTGTCGGAGTCTAACAAGTTTCTTAAATAATGGGCTTTGTTCTTTCATGAGCTCATATGATAACAGGCTTTTAACCGTGCTGCTCTTGTTAAGGTGTGCCAAGCGGATTATTTCAACTGGCCTTTGCAAAAAGGCTTCTGAAGTAGATGCAATTATTTTGCCCATTTTACAGATGGGGCTTTATAAAAAACTAAATAGCCCCGAGGGCCCCATTTTATACAGAACAGTGGTTAGATAGCTGTCTACACCACTGTCTGCCCCTCAACCTTCATATCAGTTTGGAGAAGTTGGAGACAGAGCTCTTAAAATCCATCTGGCTCTCCAAGGTCTTTCCAGCCTCGTAAATTTGTGAGAATCCAAACATAGTTTGTTTACTGTTCACATGAATGAGTCTATATTTGGCAACTCCCAGGGCTCTCTCAATAATTAAAAACCCACAATGCTCAAATCATCCCGGGAGGGAAAGATTAATAGGAACAAAGAGTTAGCTAATCGTGTTTAATTGGGCCAGCATGAGTAGCTGAATAAGGAGATAGAAAACAGTTCCCTCAAGGATGGGGTGCTACACGACTAGCACCTTGAATTGTGTTCCCCAATGGAGAGGAATCTGCGTGCCCCAGAACATGAGGAGATCTTTGTAACAGCAGCCGTCTTGAACTTAACACAGCAGAAATCCCAACGGCTCAGACCCTTGAAAATCGTTCTCACAGTTTATGCCCTAAATGCCTTAATGTTTGTGGGCACCTTAGCGGAAATGTCAGGACACGAATGCTTTGTCAGGCTTGAGTCTGAAAAGAACATGTGATCCAAACGAATGCAAGGGTACGGATACTTCCTCTTTCCCTCGGATATGTCATGGTTTTCATTTTCTCTCTTATTTTTGTCCCTGCTTGAGAAATGTTCCATCATGAGAAACAGATGATGGTCTCTGTAAATCATCCACAAGTCTATTAAAGCCACATTGCATGGCATGATGCTTCCCTGGAGGGGAAGAGCTATAGTTAATGATTTTTAACAATCAAATACTCACAATTTGAGATCTATGAAGACGATCAAATTACATGAGATAACAATCTGCCTCCTTTCCTCCTCCTCAGGGGTGTGTGTCTTCATGGGAGACTCCGCCTACGCACCAAAAGTTTGCTACCATGGTAAGATGGGCAGAGACACTGAAGGGATTGTGGAAACTTGATAGCCAAGGAGGCAGAGTTGGACCCCAGCTGTGTTACAGACCATGTCCCAGAGGGGGTGACTTCCAACTCATAGTCAAAAAAAAAAAGGGTTTCAACAAAGAGGTAGGTAGGAATTTCAGACTTAAAAGCCTCGCTTAAATAAAAAAGAAGCAGTGAGATTTGTGGGTAATTAAAAACAACATACCAATTTAAAGGCATTCCAGATCCAAATGAAAAACAAAACAAAACACAAGCACATTCATTTGCAGACTCTGCCTGTAAGCTGGCAGTTTTGAACCCTCGAGTTAAGGATCAAAGGGCATGAGATCAGTCAACAAACCCGTTGAGCACTCAAATCTTCAAAATCCCCCCTTTTCTTAACTTATTCCTAAATATGAGCAAACAGATACCTAAGGAAACCTCCAGTCTGAAAGATAAAGACACTTGTAAATAAAGAAACTGCATGAACATGAAAACAGGGAGGTGAAAGCTACCATCTAACGTCCTCAGGGGGAGAGGAAAAGATGCTGCGTCCTTGAAGCATGTGCAAGATGTTATTGTAAAGGGAATGTTCAGAGCACAAAAGAGGAGTCTGGAAAATACAAAATGGGATAGCAAATATATATATAAGACAGTTGTTGGAAAATACAGTTGAGAAATCTCCTGTGTTCCTTCACCAGGGAGCCAGAATCAAATATCACAGTCTAGGTGGCCCAAGAAACACAAATTTTTCACAAGCCTGGAGCCTGGAAATCTATTTTCATGGCATCAAGACAACTGACATATTTGGAGGCCTGTGGGTGGCCATCCTCTTGGTCACATGCTGTTCTCAAAGTGTTTCTGCTCCTGAATCAATTATTTTTATCAAAACACTTGACATATTGACCCAGTGTGCATCCTTAATGACTATTTTACTTGTTACCTTTGTAATAACCCTGTCTTCAAAAATAGCTCCATTCTGAGGCATCCAGGGTCAGGAATGCATTGCAGTATATAAATGGGGAGGGAGGTGGACATTCAGCACATTATCTGAACCAAAACAATTGAATGCAGACTAGAAAAAGAGTGATATAGTAGGGAAAAGAGCACCTGTTATTTAAAATGTATGTGTTTTAGAACAAAAACTACACAAATGAAGGAAGTCATGTAAGAAAGTCTCTCTAAAATTAAAGATGCAGTTTATAAGATTAGAAAATGGATGAAGATAGTTCTGGGCCAGGGCAGCTATGAAAAAGTTTCAGAATGCAGACGAAAATGGAAGATTCTCTCAAGGATAACAGTTCATAGCAAACATCACAGAACAGAACGGCCTCAAGCATCACTAAAGGAACACTCAGCTAAAAGACAGTGGAACAGTGCCTTCGAAAATTTGGAGAAAACAAGATTTCTCAGTTTGAAGTCTGTGCTTGGAAAGTTCTAGGACATACAGCAAGAACAGCGTTGCACTTATAGATGCAAAGTGTAAGACTCTTTTTTTTTATGCTTGTGTTCTTGAAGCTTTTGGGGAAGGCAGTCACCAAGACTGAAGCAAACCAGAAGAGCATGGGCAGGCCATGGTTCTCACCCTCAGCTGCTCGTTGGCACAGAAACACTACGAGATGTCTGAGTTAAATGGTCTGGGATGATGCAGGAGCCTCCAGAGTTTCTGATACTCTCCGATGACTTTTATATGTCTGCAGGGTAAATACTGGGGAAACAAGCAGGGAGTCTCCATAGTGAAAGAGATCCACTTTTGGTAAAGTGTTCTATACTGAGAATGAGATGCCATTCGCAAGAATTTGCTTTCATTAGTAAAACAGATATAACTCAGCCACAGTAAGACTGAAGTGGGGCTTTAGACCACCTCTTCTTGAAAGTGTGGGTCAGAGTCTTCATGGGATCAAAGAATGAATGTGGAGGTTGTGAAAATTTTAGCATCGGTCAAGGTTTTGGAATGAACAATGACCAAAAACTATTCCAAAATCAAATGGAAAATAAATCAGGGTCTTTTGGGCAGTGCACAACCTTGTTACACTGTGTGACCTCCCTGGAGGCTTGGTGCTAAGCACAGCCTTCCCACTTTCCACTGAGCACACCATCACACCAGGCCATGTCAGTGAGTGCTGCTGAAAGAATAGCAAATCTCCAGACAATTGTATGTTATGAACTTCAGCGTTTTACTGTGTTCTACAGGCAATGTTTTCTGTTCTTAGGGAAACATACGGTTTTTATTATGGAAATAATGACTTAATATTTTCATACTATCATTGCTGAGCATGTAAGTATCAAGTTATTGTATCTTTAGATTGTATGATTATAATTTTTTTTAAAAGTTTTTCAGTTGCCGACTTGAGCTTCATAAGATATTGTTAAATGATTTTTGATGTGGGATTAGAACAGAATTCCCAATATATTTTTTAATAACTCTGAACATGTTCTGCCATCTTGTATTTAGGCAAAGCAGAATTCTAAGAATTGATAATTATGAAAACACAATATTGATAAATTCTGGAAAATGGTGATACTTGATGTCTTAGAACTAAGCTTGCACTCTATTCTTTATGTATCAATAAACAAGTACATCAATCTTATTAATATGCAAATTTCCCCCTTTTTAAATAGATGGTGTCTTAATTGCTGTTCTGTTGCTGTGAACTAAAAAGTATGGCTCCACTGTCTTTTAGCTGACACCAAGACTAAAGCAACTCTTTTTTTTAAAGGCATTTGATTGGGGCCTTGCTTAGAGTTTTAGAGGGTTAATTCACTATCACAGCAGGAAGTAGACAGGCAAGGCACTGGAGCAGTAGCTGAGAGCTTCTTTACATCTTGATCCACAGGCATCAGACAGCAAGAGAGTGTGGAGAGACAACGGGTCTGCCAGGTGCTTTCTAAACCTCAAAACCCATCCTCACAGACATGCGTCCTGTAACAAGGCCACAGCTTCTAATCTTTCTTAAAAATTTCACTTCCTGGTGACCAAGAACTCAAATGTATGGGCTGATATGTGCCATTGTCATTCAAACCAACCACGAGTGTTAGAAATTATATATAATAATAATAATAATAATAATATACTATAGAAATAATACATACATGTAATTTCTATATATGAAACCTATATACAAATATACAACTTGATGCATAATGGCAAAGTTTCCTCCTGGTTGAGATCATCTGTGGCAGCAGGAATATAAACAAGCCAGGCTGATAGCTTTTGTTGACCCCGGAAGAACTTTGCTTTGTGGAGAAGTATTGAAAACCAACAACAGCTTTGCCATTTATTTGTTCTAGAGAATTCGTGCACATCAATTACTTAGAGACAGAGACTGTTCTCCTGGGAAAATGCTTGCCCCTTAAATAGCTGGAGCATCAAGATTTCTTTGGAGACTCTTGCTTTGTTGGGCCTTAACACAGTCCTTAACTATGACGTCAGAAACCGCTGAATTCCAGTCCTCCGCCATAAGAGACATATTTAGGCTATGTGACGGCAGAACTGCAAGCCCTGTGTTATCTCAATACCCCCCCTTTCGAGAGCGCTGAGATTGCCAACTTCATATTTTGAGGGGGAGCAATAAGGGAGAGTTCTGTGCTATAGAGACAGAGCAGAAAATAAACTGCAAATTGGAACCCAGCATTGCCTACGACATTTCCCCCGCAAGGACCAGGCTCCATTGCTCTCAGTTCTCCACCTTGGCTCTACTCCTCCACGATATAAGTTCACGGTGTAAGTTTTCCCTGTTTAACTTCCTCTTGTGATGAGCACATTTTCCTCTTTTTCATCCTCACTTCCCTGAAGACCTCAATTACTAACATCTGCTCATTCTACCTCATAAGAGCTCCCAAGTCTGTGTGCTCTTTGCCATGGCCACAGCTGTGCTCACACGGCTCATCTGGACTTGTGCAATGTCATTGTCCTCTGAGACAGCCTTCCAGCATAGTGTCCGTGGCACAAAGCATTTGTTTTTGCACACTGATGTCAATGGCAAAGTCTGCTGTTGATCGAGACAGAGGTTCCAACTAACCCAGCCTCTCTTCGTTCCCACAAAGACTGAAAGGGACCAGTGTTTCCGTGCACTCTCAGCTGCATGTGGTTGTCTTTCCCTCCATGTTCTTGCTAGGAAGCTCTGCTCTAGGTTTATTAGCATTTTGAACACTTAATTCTTACCAGTGTGCATGCCATACTAAGCTCCTATTATTGCATATTGAGTCAGTCCAAATTTCTAGAGTTGATTTGTTTTCCCTGTAAGACTTCGTTTTATATCCCAGGATGCCCTCAAATTCATTATCCCCTTAATGTTGTTGGGATTGTAGGCATTTGCCATATTGCCTGGTGTAGGAGTAATATCTGGAAACACAGCCTGTTTATAGATAAAGGCCAAAAACTTTGGGGTATCCATCTCAAAGCCTTGCTCCCTTCTCTCAAAACCAGGATTCTTTTTTTAAACTTGATCTGGGACTCTGCTCAGGGTATCCCTGGACTATCTTGTTCTGTATTCTTACCTTGTTCCATACTTTCTTACATCGTCTCCTCTGTTCATGATACACTCTTGCTATCACCGGAATGAGCCTGAGGACTCTTACTAATGCTTTAAAATTCTCCCAAATGTTGTCTGCTCACTTAGGTCTTTTCAATATGGTTATAGCCTTTTCATGTTTTTCCAAGAAACTTGACTAATAGTCTTGTGGGTGGGGTGGGCATAATCTCACTCATGAGTAACCAAAGTCATCTTTGGAAAGAATAGGAAAAGGTCTTGATAGTCTCCTGAACAGGAAATAGGTTGACAGAAGTTCTGGTAGTAAGAAAAATGGGTCAGTTTCTTTGCATGAAGAATGAACAGAAGGGGGTTCACAGGTGCAGTGAGTAGAGAGGGCTTAGGGGGAGAATTGAGTCACATGGCAGAGAAGAACTTGTTAGACAGAAGAGGCAAGCTGATAATTTCATGTGTTTGCGTCATGATGTTATACATCAGTATTTATATGGCTGAAGCTTTCAGTGAAGCATGTCTTGTATGTAAGAGAATCAAGAAGATGTTGCTTTAATTATTTTTGAGATGCATATCTGGTCTGAATGTGGTGGAAGGAAGATGGAGCACCACACAACAAGGAGACAGTCTGGGAGAGAGCTCAGGAGGAAAGTGCTCTCCAGAATTTATGTCAAGCATGGTGGTGAGTACTTCCAATTCCAGTGCTGGCAAGAAGGGGACAGGGAGACTCTTGGGGCTTGTAAGCCAGCAAGTGGAGCTTGGTCAGTGAGCCCCAGATTCTAGTGGCAGGCACTGCCTCAAAAACAAAAAGCAGATGTGCACCTGAAAACTAATACCTGAAGTTGAACTCCGGCCTTTACCCACACCTCCATATAAGTTCGTCAACACATATGCATGTCATGACACACATGTATATACTGATCCCTCCACATGTACATGGCCAGCATACATGCACACATCCAAACCTCCACATATGTGTACATCAACATGCACACATATACTGATACACATATGAACCCACATTCTATCCTCAACCTCCCCAAACAAAAACAGGTACAGAAGTAAAAACTAAAATCACAGATTAGAAAGTTGAAGCTAAAAATAGTCTTGAGTCACAGGACAAAATATTAGGGGATTAATGCTTACATTTTCTAGAGTTTAGAGCTTCTCGGACAACAAACTTAGCTGTTATCTGGCTTTTACTGCAATTATAGTGGCAGTTATATAATCCATGCTAGATTTTTAGATTCTCCTCACAATGTGACTGTCTGGGGGACAGGTACACTATGAAGCATAGCTGCTGAGGCCATAGTCGTTCATGTGACATGGAGACTGGGAAAATCCTCAGAAGAAGGGGTTCTGGACAAGAAGACAATGGGTGTCTGTGACAGACAACAGTTTTCCTGCCTTCACTCAGATCTGACTGTCAGGTCACAGCTGACTCTGAAGCCTGTGTTGAATTTTACGTTTTTGTGACTCAAGAGCTCTTGTGTGGGTGTGGCTATTGCCACTGCCATAAACCACATATGGGGACGTTTTACTTCTCGGCAGTTCCTTTGCAAGAAAGCAAGAGTGCATGTGATCTCAAGGTTATTTTTATGAGGACAGAAATTACACCTGTTCCTCTTACCATTATGTACCAGGACAGTGTCTGGTTCACAATGGAAGCAAAGGAAATATTTTTGAACAAATAAAAATTTAATAACTGCTTAGTAAATTTTTAAATAGTTTCTTGAATAATGCATTTCAATGAGCTGGTGCTAGAAGAAATGTTTTGGTTGGTAGCTAATGAGAGACAGACACAGAAAAATACAGAATATAGGACTGCTCTCTTAAATTTGTAGACTATGATTACGGTTTCTTTTCTTGGAACAGGCAGTGGAAGTATGACTATCTCCATCCTAGTAGATTTTTAACCGATTTGCCAATGAATTTCAATGCTTATCATAAAACTAAACTGGGTTGAATGAGGTGCAATCTTTTCTGGCTTTTGTAAAGTGTGTGTGTGTGTGTGTGTGTGTGTGTGTTTGTATGTGTATGTGTGCACGGTTCATGGACCGTGCATGTCCTCGCAGAGACCAGAGGAGTACATAGGTGTCTTCCTCTACTGCTCTTCACCTAGTCTTTGTGCGGCAGCTTCTCTCACTTAAGCTGAATTCTTTCTTTCTGTGAGGCTGTCCATCCAGGGGTACTGCGGTTACAGTCATGTACATCCATGCTTGGCTCTTCCGTGGATGTTAGGGTTTGCTCTCAGGTTTTCTTGTTTCCACACAAAGATCTTTAACCCACTCAGCCCTATCTCCAGTTCCCCAAAGGCAATAGTTTAAAATGCTATTGAAATCCTGTTCCTGTTGTACATTTAAGCAATCTGGCTAGGCATGTAAGTGCATGGCCTGCTGGGCTCCTCAGAAACTACTCCTAGAATGTAAACCTAGTTATTGGGCTTATCCTTGCATGCCCCTGTCCACTGCCTGTGTCATTCCTATCATAACCTGTCTGCACTAAGTTGATTTATGGCTAAGTTTCATTAGCTAAGGATCTTTCCATTTCTGTGCAATATCATTTTTCTCCGTGAACTGAAAATATAAATTTCAATATCCCATGCACGGATCTTGGAGAATACAGGGGGAGATGTCATTAACATAACCTCTCATACCAAAACCTTTTATATTATGAGCAGTTAACGGAATTAAAATACTCAGTTGTTTCTGGTGGCCTTCATGCTTTGAATATGGTAGAATAATGCGTATCGATCAAATATTCAATTCCTTTTCCCTTTTGAGTCTTTACTTGATTTTTCTAAGGACTCTTGTGTAATTTGCATGGTTCTTTCATTGCCTGTGTGCTATCAGGCTTTACTGAGTAGCAGCTCTCGTGGTTTCTCAGTGCTGTTGGAATAAGGCCTCACAGCTGTAGTGGGCTGAACAACAAGCAAGTATTGGCTCACCATGCTGGAACCTAGATGTCCAAGATCAAGGTGTCAGCATGCCTCAGGGGTTGTGAGGCAGCATCTTCATGCTTCTCACCTCCCTGCTTCAGTGGCTTCCTCACAATCTGGCATCCATCTGCTTATCGACATATGACCCTCTCTCCCTGCCTTCATCTTCCTGTGGTATTGATAAAACATGAAGTCACTTACTGAAAAGTGAAACTTGCTGAAGAAGGTGGTGCACACCCTTAATCTCAGCACTTGGAATGTGAAGGCAGGAGAATCAGGAGTGCAAGGCCAGCTTTGCTGCACAATGAGTTTGAGGGTCAGTCTGGGACAGAGGACCCCAGTTTTGAGTCAGCATCATCATTATCATCAACATTATAATTGTAGTCATCATTGTCATCGTCATCATCATCATCATCATCATCATCATCATCATCATCAGCAGCAGCAGCAGCAGCAGCAGCAGCAGCAGCAGCAGTGATGTGCTGGCTAATCCCAGCACTCAAGAGGTAGGTGCAAGAAGGTCAGGAGTTTCAGGCCAGGCTGAACTACACAAGATACATTTGTATACACACTCCAGGGCCTTCTTATAGGGACACCAATTGTTTAAAATTAGGGTCACTCTAATGACCTCATCTTAAGTTGTGTGTATGTGAAAGCTTTATTTTCAAATGAGATGACATTTGTGGGTGCTGGGGGTGAGGACTTCCACAGCCTTTGTGGGAGAGATAATGCAATAACAGTGTCATAGCATTGTGAAGAAACGATAGGACATCGGGTGGATAGTCTTGGGAGTTTTGAGCCCTGAAGGGGCAGAGCACAGTGTATAGTGAAAAAGCTGAACAATTCACCTGTCACGCCACCTCTTGCAGAGTCTGCATGATCTCTCACATAGGCTGTCGCACAAGCTTCAAGGAAGAGTGCCTGCAGAGAAGGTGTGTGTGTGTGTGTGTGTGTGTGTGCTGTGCTTTCTGCATTTGGAGCCCTTGCACTTTTGGCATTGAGATGGAGTCTCTCACTGAACCGGAAGCCCTCGTTTTGGCTGGGCTAATGGGCCAGTGAGTGCTCAGGATTGGTCTGTATTTAATGCTGGGGTTACAGGCACAGGTGATCATTCCCAGTTTTACATGTGTTCTGGGGATTTGAACCCAGGTCCTGATGTTCGTGCAGCTTACCCGCTTACCAGTCAGCCATCTCTCTAGCCCCATGAACGTTCTTTGAAAAGAGATGAATAGAAACTGGATTTAAATCCTGGTTCTGCTATTTTTCCAGCTGAGTAACTATGTTTGAGCAATCCGACATCTGCAAAGTTTGTTTCCATGTCTGTAAATGGAAATCTGGCAGCTTGTAGCTTCAATAGACACTTGACTCAACATTCCCGGAGCTGCACCTGTAAGTTAGCAGCACTCAAAAATAGAAATGCTCTTCTCTCCAGTTCCTTTTCTTTTATCCCTTATGTGTTCAAATTTCCCTTACTAATGACCAAAGGCAAATGAAAAGTACGTAGTGTCATATTGTAGTGTTTGAGGATACATGATCGAAGGACTGAAGAACAGGGTTACCTGTGCACCACGAACATGGGAGGACCCTGCTTTGATCTTTCTTCCATTCTGAGTCCTAGAATTTAGATTTAAAGCATTTGGTCTTAGTACATGTTTTGCTTTGATCTGGAAGATTGTCACATGAGCATCCGATGACCCGTGGATGGTAGGACTATTTATTGGATGACTCAATGGGGTCCTACAGGCTTAAGATATGGCCAGTTTTATTAGGTTTTTGCTTCATATCATTCACCTAGAGTATTTTGAACTCTTATTCTATGTGTGAACAGAGAAAGGTACTTGCTTGAAAAGCTTGCCTCTTCCTCCCAGGTAATCCTCTACTGTGTACCCGAGGACATCTCTCATTGGCATTCCTCTGGCTATGTGTGGCTGAAGCTGGAACAAAGACACTGAGTAAACAATATTATGCCATGTATGCAGACTATCAGGCTCCAAGGACTGACTTCAGCTACCATGGGACTGGTCCTGATGGAGAGAAAATGTATCAGTGGCCATTAGTGATAAAGTAGGGATGTTTTTCTTATGTTTGTACTAAAAAGAATCTATCTCAAAACAAAGCACCGTGAGAAACTATAAGCAACTTTGCACAATGTCATGCGGGCAATCACCTTGTCCTCTATGTCCAAGGAATAATGTCCTAATGAGGAAAAGAGGAGTTTGTATTTAGGTACAATGAGGAGAAACAAGCCTCTCTTGGTTTTTGTTTCACTACTCACAGTAATGTGCAATTTCTATGACTTAATCACACTGAGACTTCAAACATGTTTCTTTGAACTACCATCTGGAGCTTGGGCAGGTTTTAGACTTGATTTGGTCCGAGTCCCTCAGGGAAAATCAAACCACACTGAGATGAACCGACTGCCTCAAGGTCACATTGTCATCGTTCAGGACAAGTCTACTTACATCTGGTCCCAGTGTCTTTCCTTGGGCCGTTGTTAAGAAACAGCAAGAAGACCACTGAACTTTGTAATTGCCAGTTTCTCTCTGCATACTTTCGGGATGTGAATTTCCTCCTCTTTCCCCCATTCCCGTCTAATTCAAAATCAGTGTTTTAACTGAGATCCTTTGTGACTGAGTTTTGCATTGTCTGATTTAGAATTTATTAGTTTGGGAAGTTTGGGTTCTTTCCTTCTTGCAGGGTTCTTTCTTTTTCTGTAAATAATCTTCTTGGAGTTTATTACTATGTGCCCCAGCCATTCCTCTAGCTATTTTTACCATCTGATTCGATCTTCATTAACCACCAGGTGTTAGGCATCTGGTCTCCTCATCTTGGGTTTTTTTTTTTTGGTTTCTTCTTTATTAGCTTGGACTGTTTTGTGTAGACTATCTTAATGGCCTGGCTTAATTCCAAATTACAAAATAGGTTTGTAATTAGAGAGATGTTTGCCAAACCCAGTTGATTTCAGAATGAGCCATGGTTTTTAAATACTTTTTACAGATTTTCAAAACTGATCTTCCATGATGACTTTATTTATAACTTTGGATTAAAGAAGAGTTATATCACAGTGTTCAAGGGTGGGAATGTAAAGTAATACTGTTTGTTTTCCGTGGTTCATGAGCCACAGGCATTGGAGCACAGGGCCTGTTACATTAGTTTTGTATTTCTTAATCAAGCTGGTTTCTTACAGACTTTTATTATATAAACACACAACTTTATTAGTGTCTGGAGGAGGAAGTCTCTCTCCTCCTACTGAATACCAAATGTTGAATGAGCGTCTTAGCTACAAGATCAACCCAAATAACGGACATTTTGGAAGCTTACACTGTTGTGAATAGTGACTTATTTGTACTTTTTTTGTCTTAAATATTTTTTATTGTTTTTATTGAGATATGCATTTTTTCTCTGCCTCTCCCTTCCTCTCCCGTCCCATCTACTATCTCTCACGAGCCCCGCACTCCCATTTACTCAGGAGATCTTGTCTTTTTCTACTTCCCATGTAGATTAGAACCATGTATGTCTCTCTTAGGGTCCTCTTTTTTGTCTAGGCTCTCTGGGATTATGAATTGTAGGCTGGTTTTTCTTTGCTTTATGTCTTAAAAGCCACTTATGAATTAGTACATATGAAATTTGTCTTTCTGGGTCTAGGTTACCTCACTCAATATGCTGTTTGCTGGATCTCTCCATTTGCATGTAAATTTCAAGGTGTAATTTTTTCCCACTGTGTAGTACTCCATTGTGTAAATGTACCACATCTTCTTTATTCATTCTTCAGTCAAGGGGCGTTTAGGTTATTTCCAGATTCTGGCACTTGTTCTCAGTGCTGCTATGAACATAGTTGAGCACATGTCCTTGTGGCATGATTGAGCATCCATTGGGTATATATCCAAAAGTGGTATTGCTGAACCTTGAGGAAGGATGTTTCCTAATTTTCTGAGAAATTGCCATACTGATATCCAAAGGGGCTGTACCAGTTTGCACTCCCGCCAGCAATGGAGGAATGTTCTCTTTACTCCACATCATCTCCAGCATAAGTTGTCATCAGTGCATTTGATCTTGGCCATTCTTACAGGTGTAAAATGGAATCTCAGAGTTGTTTTGATTTGCATTTCTCTGATGACTAAGGATGTTGAACGTTTCTTTAAGTGTCTTTTAGCCACTTTAGATTCATCTGTCGATAGTTCTATGTTTAGGTCTGTACCCCACTTTTTATTGTATTAGGGTTGTTCTTTTGGTGACCTAATTTTTTGAGTTCTTTGCATATTTTGAAAACCAGTTCTCTGTTTGATGTGGGGTTGGTTTTATGTTAAGGTCTTTGATCCATATGGACTTGAGCTTTGTGAATGGCAATAGATACAGATTTATTTTCATAAACACACACACACACACACACACACACCAATTAACCCAAGAAAGGAAGTCCACAACAGACAAAAAGATTCCATTTTACCAATGTCCAGTTTGTAGGAACAATGCAGTTTTCCTTGATGTTATTAATCCCATGGTGAGGAGTTTCAAATAGTAAGGATAAATTGACTGTGCCTCTAGCTGGTGACTAAGAAGCCACATGTCTTTTTCTTTTCTTCTCTTTTTGTTTTCTTTTTTCGTTTGGAGGTGGTTGGAAACAGCGTTTCTCAGTGTAATGTCTCTGGCAGACCTGTATGACAAGAACTTTAAATCTTTGAAGAAAGAAATTGAAGAAGACACCGGAAAATGGAAAAATCGTCCGTACTTTTGGGTAGGTAGAATTAGCATAGTAAAAATGGCAATCTTACCAAAAGTAATCTACAGATTCAATGCAATGCCAATCAAAATCCCAGCAAAATTCTTCACAGACCTTGAAAGAACAAAATTCAACTTCATAAGAAAAAGCAAAAAACCCAGGATAGCCCAAACAGTCCTGTACAATAAAGGAACTTCTGGAGGCATCACAATCCCTGACTTCAAACTCTACTACAGAGCTACAGTACTGAAAACAGCCTGGTACTGGCATAAAAACAGACAGGAGGACCAATGGAACCAAATTGAAGACCCGGATATCAACCCACACACCTCAGAACACCTGATTTTTGACAAAGAAGCAAAAAAATATAAAATGGAAAAAAGAAAGCATATTCAACAAACGACACTGATATGACTGGATATCAACATGTAGAAGATTTATTTGTACTGTTACAAAGTGTATCAGTAAATCCACTAACAGGAATTTCTGGGAATGCCAAACTTAACCATTTTAAGTCATCATTCACAACCCGAGGGTGCCTAACAAAAGAAGAGTTGGAAGCCAAAGATGTGAGCAGTGTAGTGCGTACTTGCCTGGCTGTGCTGAGTCTAATTTATTAAGTATGACTTCTTTGCTCTCTGCTTAGGGTAAGGAGATAGCTGGGGAAAAAGAATAAATAAAGCTTGCCTGAAGTTCAGAGTAAAACAGTTACAATAACCAGCCTTACAGACCAGGCAGTGGTGACACACACCTTTAATCCCACTAGCCACACTAGTTTGCCATAGAAACTGAGCATCAGTGGTACACACCTTTAATCCCAGCACTATAGAGGATTATAAGATGGAACAAGACAGCTCTCAGATACAGTCTCATTCTGAGATTTCTGGAGGCAGGATCGCCATTTTGGACGGAGGTAGAGGTAAAAGATAGTGGCTGACTGTTTTGCTTTTCTGACTTTCGGGTTGAACCCCGATTTCTGTCTCTGTTAATCATGTTACAGGTCATATGGAGCCAAGACTGAATATACTGGATAACCTTTTGTAGGAAGCACTCGGTCTACTCAGTCTGTACTCCTAAGAGACCATTTATTCTAATAAGCCTTATTTGTTTTTTGTTTTTACAAAAAATAATTTTATAATAGCTCGTTTACTGTAAATAAA
This sequence comes from Dicrostonyx torquatus, assembly GCA_028555095.1. Lineage (NCBI taxonomy): Eukaryota > Metazoa > Chordata > Mammalia > Rodentia > Cricetidae > Dicrostonyx > Dicrostonyx torquatus. The sequence continues at coordinate 3,281,255 of JAQHUG010000039.1, read as the reverse complement.
TTTTTCCCATGAAAGTTAAATGCTTTTTAACTTTTTGTAGTCTTTTAAATATGACTAGTTTACTCCCACAGTCACATTAGGGGAGCAACCAAGAGCCATCAAACAGGAGCCCACAGTGCTTGAGTAGATGTAGGACTGATAAATCCTGTGACTTGTGTGGTGACTGCTGTCAGAAAATGAAGTATTTTATTATATTTCCCCTTCAGAGTATGATGTGTGTGCCATAATGAATCCACTTTGTGACAATGAAAGAATATTTTATCGGAGGACAACTATATCAGAGTTTTGGGGTAAAATATGATCTAAATTAAAAATGATACTAATACATGAGAGCTTTTATATACTTACATGTAACATGTATTCTATATAAAGTATGACTGTATTTCAATATATTTAATATGAAAGTAGGGTAGGACATCTAGATATAAATGTGTACAAGGTCTAGGAAGCTTTTTAGAAGCTCTGATTTCTAGGAATATCAATAATAATAAGGTCATAAAATTTTAAATCAGAGAGGCATTGATTGTATTAGGTATGGCAGATACTTTATTTTGGTTATTCACTCTCTTTTACTTACTATTTTACTTTCTTATTTATTCCCAGAGAAGGGGCTGAAACTCCATTTCACCAGTAGTGAGAGACAGCCTGACTGAGAGCTTATCTCCCACATCCTAGCCTGTCTTCTTCCTGAAGGTCATTTATCCTGCACACATGCTTGTGAGTTTACCTTAAAAAAGAAAACTAAACTCTTTGTTGGAGCTATAAGAGGATATATTAAATTCATTTCTTAAGGACTTCAAATTCAATGAGAAAATTGATTTTAACTTTTAATTTTAATTAACTAAAGTTAAATTTAATCTCAACTCTCATAAAATTAGGGTTAAATTGCCTCCAACTCTGTAACACATTGGTAGTCTATACTACCAGGAGTTTAGTTGTTACCAAATTAAAACAGATGCTTAGATATTGCATAGCAGTCATTAAAATGTCTTTGTAGATGAAATTGTGAGTACTTCATGAGATATCCACATTTGCCGGTCCTGAAGGTGTTAATTTCTTTTTATTGAAAAAATTTTCTTATTCTTGAGAATTCTGTACATGCATACAATAAAATATGAGCATATCAGCTCCATATCCCAATTCTTCCCTATATTCTTCCATGTTTCTCTTCCAACTTCATGTCTCCTTCTCTTCTTCTTTTTGATAATTCATTCAGGTTCAATTCGTGTTCCCCATGTATGTGGCTTTGAAGCTATCCATTGGAGCATGGGAAACAAACCAGTAAGAACACTCTCAGAAAAGAATGAGTCTCCCTCCTCCAGCAGCTATCAACTACCAAAACCTCCAGGAGTGAAGCCTGGGAAGGACCTTCCTCTCTAAACAAAACAGAAAACAAAACAGGAAAACCAACCAACCAATCAACCAACCAACCAAACAAACAAACAAGCAACCAACCAACCAACCAATCAACAAACCAACCAACCAACCAAACAAACAAACAACTAACCAACCAATCAACAAACCAACCAAACAACCAACCAACCAATCAACCAACCAACCAAACAAACAAACAAAAACCTGCTTGATCGTGTTCAGGTCTTATGCAGGTAATCACAGCTGTTGTTGGTTCATGAGAGCAAAGGTCACATCTTATCCAAAACACAACCTTTCTCAGCTCACAACACTCCTCTCTATTCTCTTGCTCTTATAACGTTGTGATTTTCCCCCCTCATCTTCTGTGATGCCCCCCGAGCCTTTGTAAGGGCTGTTGTTATCGATAAAGTTGTCCCTTTTAGGGCAGAACACTTAGTCTCCCATTATCTGCATTTTGACCAGTTATATATCACTGTATTGACTCCTGCCTGCATCCAATTATTTCCTATCAAGTAAGAGTGAATAAAAAGTTTGCCTCCTGAAGCTCTTTGTTCCACTGCCCATCCAGATGGGTGAAATGAACAATTTTTAACTTGGTGGTAAACGTATTAGGAAAATCTTAGGGAGCGGAGTCACAGATTAGAGGAAAACAACTTTGAGAAATCTGCCCTATGTACTTATTTTGTATGAGGAAATACAAAATTTTTCTCGTGTCCCCAGATTTTTTTTTAGTGTTTGTTAAAATAACCAGTCCAATGAAGTGGTTGAGTCTGCAGGTTCTACACAAAGAGATGTGACCAACTACAGATTTAAAATAGTTAAGTGGAAAGTCTTATTCATTGTAGATATGTGTTATGTGGTTCAACCTTCAATGGCTGTGTCTTTTTGAGTCAAATTTTATTATCATAGTTCCTTAAATAATAGGTTAACAAGTATTTGCATATTGTTTGCATTATATTAGATAGTGTGAGTAATCCAAAGGTAATTTAAATTATATATAACCATGTGTATGGGACATAGGCAAATCCTGTCCATTTTGTAGAAGGGACATGAACACTGTTGGAGTTCAGTATCTACCAGGGGCATTGACATCAGTCCCTTATGGATACTGAGGCACAGCTATATTAATTACTCAGAAAAATAGGATTGCTTTTAAACTTTTATTTATTCTTCTATTTTACTATGATGGACTGAGAATTTATAGCAGATAAATGGCTATAAAGACACCATCAGTAAATTTACTTACTTAAATACAATTCCATTTGTCATAATTAATCTCTAAATGGAATTTGTTTCTAGCCCAATATGTAGTTTGTAAAGTATAACACCTGAGGGTTAGCAATATAGTTTTCTCTCCATGGCACATATTATCTCCACATTGACTACCTAGTCCTTGAACTTTTACAGGTGTTTCTCTGGTCATCCTTACACACATATTTAAACCCTGTTTCTTCTTTCCAGAGATAGAAAACTTTATAATGACTTATGAAGCTTCTATAACAAGTAAACCCCAAAGAAAAACACCAAAACCACAATTTAGGATTATATATAACTATGTAAGTATAGCAATATATATATATAACTATATATAAACTCTACTATATATAATATATGTTATACATATAATGTTTGTGTGTATATGTGTGTGTGTAGTTTTTTTCTTTCTTATTTAATGACCTGGGGTGAAGTTAACCAGGGATATGGTTCTTTCTATGCTGTTGCTCTGTTATCTCAGCCTGAAGCTTGCTCACTAGCACCATTGGAAGTGCTAGTCTGCTTCTTGGAGAAGAAACATCCTTGTACTAAACGATGTGACTCAGCGTTGTAGTTCTAAATGCATTTTATACATGTTGGCTGACATAGGGTCACATATTCACTCTTGGGGGGAAACTGTAACTTTTAGCTAGATGACTACAAGCTGAGACAAAGCTTTGGAGTTGTGTAAGAAAGGATGAGAAGAACGGGTATTTTTAGACAGGCTTAGCAGCTTTCAGATGAGCCATGCTGGGACCTCTATTAGTTTTTCCTAATTGCTACAATAAAATACTTGACCAGGGTAACTCAAGGAAGGATTTGATTTGTTTCATATTTCAAGGGTATGGCCCATTGTAGTGAGGAAGGCATGGCAGAAGGAACTGGAGGCAGCCCATCAGATTTTGCCTATAGTCAGGAAGCAGAGAGAACTGAATACTGGTCCTCATTTTTGCTTTCCCTTCTTTTTTTATTTAGTCTAGAACCCCATACAGTCCCAGAAGCAGCACCCCTGCACACACACACACACACACACACACACACACACACACACACACACACACACACAGAGGTTGTAACTTTCCACTTCAATTCTCCCAACTAAAGTAATTCCACACAGATACCCCCAGAAGCTAATGGACTGGTCAATATTATGAGAGCCATTATCAACAACCACAGGATCTTTTGTCCATGTGTTAATGTCACAGAAGAACAGTTTTGTCATATTCTGTTATATAAACTCCAGTATATTTACTTTCAAATGAGAACCATTGACACATCCTTAAATAACAGTAAATTGTTATTTCAAATTGTTGTGGTAACTAAAGCATGAAAATCTTCTTTATCTGTTATTTTTATTTCTTTTGTGTGTGTTTATGTGTGTGAGACTATGGACATAAATGTATGATTCATAAAGAGTTCAGAAGATATGTTCTAAAGGTTGGTTCTTGCCATTCATGTTTTTTGATTTAAATTTTTAAATTTAAATTTAAATTTGAAACATTGTTTATATGAATATGAAGGGAAATTTCCCTTCCCTCATCTCCTCTCAGATCTTACTCTTCTCCTCAAATCCCAACTCCATGATCCCTCTTTTTCTCTTTCACCAAAATAGATAGAATTAAAAAGTAAAAAAACACAATAAACACACACATATCCCATAAAAACACCATATTAGAAATTATAATATACAAGCAAAAGAACAGTAAGACAAAAAAGTCTAGACAAAGAAATAGAAGACAAAAGTCTACAAAAATACCCTTGAGTACTTTTTATTTCAACATCTGCTGCTGGGCATAGGGCCTGCCCTGAAGCGTGGCTTAACATACTTCGTGAATCTCCATCAGAAAAAATTGTTTCACTTTGCAATAGGATGCCAATTGCAGATAGTTCCTGGGTAAGCAATGGGATCCCATGTCCACTTCCTCCCTCAGCACTGGGACCCAGTCTGGCCCGCACCCATTCAGTCCCTGTGTTTGCTGTCACAGGCTCTGTGAGTTCATACATGGTCTGTTGTGTCTTGAAGACACTGTTTCCTTGGAGACATCTATCCAGCCCCACCCTCACCTCCAAACTTACAAACTTTCTGTTTTCTCTTCTGCTTAACTTCCTGAGCTCTGAGTGGAGAGGTTTGAGGATGACATCCATTTAAGACAGACTGTTCCAATATCTCCGCTCTGTACATCGTCCAGCTGTAGGTCTCCGAGTTAGGTTCCATCTATTGCAAGGGCAAACTTCTCTGATAATGGCTGAGTGAGTGGCATTCACTTTGTTGAAGCAGCATCTCTCTTGTTTCTGCCTCTGTATCTCTCTTTCCCATCTTACATTTGTCTTAAGAACAGGATAGCCTGGAGGCAGGAGACTATCTGAAATTTATAATAGCAATCTACCAGACGATAGCACATATAAACACACAACACACTGATATGGGCACCTTCTGGTTAGGTTTCAAAGGTATTTAAGGTACAAGGCATGCCCAGTAGAAGTTTTAGAGTAACATGAGGTGCTCTGTGAGATTCAAAAGTTTGGTTTGGGAAAAGGAAGGTCCTGAGCTCAGTTCATTCCTACCACTCAGATTATTGCCAAGGATATCTCAAGAGAGAGAACACACAATGCTATTGTCAATTGATAATTTGATAGAGATGTGCTTACTACCCCTATAGAATAAACTGATAGAGATGTATTTACTATCCCTATATGAAATTCCATGGAATGAGGAAGCACAAGATTTCAAATCTACCATGGTAGGTGTAATAATGTCTATGCTGAAATCTTTGACAGTAACAAGATATCACGCCTTTGGGTCAGATGACAGTGACCTTGATGTTTGAAAGCAGCATGGGGAACTGAGTCACTAAGGATGGGGACAGGTGGCTAATCCTTGGGGAGGACAGCAGCGGTACTTGACAAACATTGGAGCATCACTGCTGTACCAGAAACTGGCCCTAATAGTAAAAGTCTGCAGGAAACAAGTCACAGAAGAGGGATGCTTCAGTAGTCAAGCATCCCAGACTTGCTTTGATATGGACTGTATGTGTGGTCCTTAGGGCTCAGACGGTTTGGGAAGAAGTTGAGAGGCTTTGGAACTTGTTTCTGTGTAAGTCTTGTTAAGATAGTAACTGTTTGATGCTATTTTCTTTACCACCACTCACCTTCTTGCCTCTCTTAGTCAACATTTAAAACCTGTATAACTCTTTTGGCCTTATGGGATAGGGCTCCAAGCCTTGATGTGGCACCAAAACCATTTCATACAATGCTTCCAGAAGTGGTTCAGGTCTGCTTAGTTGTTATGTACTGAAAATATTTTAACAGGTGTGTTTTCTGATAAAAGTATTTTAGACAGTAATATAAATTTAGCTCCTAATTTTCGCAGGAAAAAAAAGTTACAATAGCCTGGGTGCTGTGACAAGTTCCAAAAGCACGATGATGCAGATAACATTCTGTTTCGTGGCCATTTACTGGGTTTCCAAGTTCATGCCTAGCATCCTCTGATTATGGCAGAAAATTTTATTTTAAAATTTCAAGTGAGCTTCCAAAATTATAGCTTCTTAAGTTTGGAACCCCAGGCCTTGCTTTTGGCTTCTAACATCCCTGAGAAGTGATTTTCCTTCAGGTTATTTTGGTGTAAAACCACCGGATCTTTGGTTCTGGCTATCAACGTCGAGTCTGGTTGTACTCTTTCTTGGGATTCCTGTTCTACTGTTTCTCTGTGAAGAGTCTGTGCAGTTTTCAAATCATCCCTAATAGAGCATCTGCTTAAGCCTTTGCCAGTGTCCACAAGGCAAGGCAATCTCTGCCTCACTGAACTCAGCTGTGTTTTGTTGTTAAACACAAATGTCGTATTCTAGTTACTTTCACTATACAGGCTTCTTGCTACTCCTGTCCTCTAGAACACGTATAAACCACAGGGTTTTCTCATTCTGGAAGCTGGGCCATCCAGAGTACCAACAGCAGCAGGTTCCAGGTCTTGTGAGAGCCCACCACCTGGTTGATAGTTGGCCATTCTCCCAATATATCCTTAGAAGGCAACAGTGGCAAGCATTCTTTCCTGGCCTCTTTCCTCCTCTCTCATGGAGCCTCTGTACTTGAGACCTAATGCTATAGGCTCTGTCTCCTATCAAGCTTCAGGACACAAATGGAGGAAGGGACTCACACTTTTGGTCTGTAGCTCAACTGACTTTTATGTTTTCAAGCCCTTTAATCCACATGCTGCATTGTGTGAAGTAAAAAAGAATATATTTTGCCTTTATCTTTTGGGGAATTCTTCTGCTGATTCTCTTAGTATAGGAAAATTTTAGCTGTCTGTAGAAAACCAGTCTTCCAGACTGTGTGTTTTTTTTAATGGTGTGTTAGACATTTTTCTTGTTGGGACACCAAATTTCTGACAAGGAGCAATTTAAGGGGAGGGCTGTTTTCTCCCAGGTTCGAGGATACAGCCAGCTCAAAGGGAAAGACATGATAATGGGAGTATGAGGAAGTTGATCACGTGACATTTCATAATCAGGAAGTCAACAAGTTCACTTTGCCCTGTTCCTTTTTCATTCAGTCTGGGACTCCAACTAGTGGGATGGTGTCCCACACATTCAAGAATCTTCTTTCCTGAGTTAAATTCTTTCACAAATGCACCCAGGGTTGTGTCTTCTAGGTGATTCCACACCCAGTCAATTTGACAACGAAGATTTGCTTGCATAGATATTGACCGTGGTTTCAATTTCTGGACTGTGAACAGCCTTTGGTCAGGGTCAGCGTGGACTAGCAAATGGTAAATGACGAATTATCTGAGAAAAGCAGACGAGCCAAAGCTGAGTTGTAGTGTTGGCAGATTTCAGGCTGCCAGTATGGTATCAAACAACTAATTTCTGAAAATTTAACAATCAGGTCTAATGAGCTGTTGGAAGACTGGCCCCGGCCTGTCATGGTCTGAGGTTTATTTAGTTTGCTATCCATAGAACTTAGCAAGTGTTAAAGGGGCTCTCAGTAATGTAAATACGTAGTTTATAGGTGTAACATATTAAAAAAAAAAAACACCAACATTCTTTGTGCAACTGCCAAGAATGGAACACATTTCCCAGTGCAGCGGTTCCTTCCTTGTTTTCGATGTTTGAGCATTTGGGTAATACATCTTTTAAATGACATCTTTCTTACAGCTGAGGTACAGAAGTTCCTGAGAACATAGAAATTCATTATTAGCTTGCCTATGATAAAAAATAACTATAAATAACTTTGCAGGAGAATGAAATGTGCCAACATTTTTTAAAAAAAGCAAAAAAAAAAAAATCAACCTCAAGGCTGTCATATAATTAGCTTTCCCATGGCCCCTGGTTTCTATTTTCTTCAAGCACCGACTAAACAATTTATGTTTTAGCTGTTTAGTGGATGATGCTGTAAATATTTTCTCAACACACTAGTGTTTGTACAAGGAAGGTCCTCTGAATGGTTAATTAGTTTGCATGCTGGGAAGAAAAGCTGTGTGCTAGGCAAAGTCCATTAATTGCCTAATATCTGACCTCTAAATGATAAAATATGTTTATTTTATAAAGGCCAGTGGCTTTAGTCTTTGCATAAGTGAGTCACTTATATTTGCTTATTTGAATTTAGAGTAGTATAAACTCCTATTTGTTATCTCAAAGTGACGTGTACTTATCTATTTAATAACAGATAAGCAGAGAATAATAATTCTGACTGTTTCATAGCTTTATATATTTTATCATTAGAAGAAAATACCTAAACAGTATAATTTTGAAAATTTTTAAATAGTTATGAATTTTACGCATTGAACACGTTCTTGCATATTTGGCATAGTTCTGCCTAAAATTTCATACACTTAGTGGCATACATAATGAAGACTCATCTTGTTCTTTAGGTCAGAAAACCTTTGCAATGTGTGCTACTCATCAGGACTTTGTTGCTTTTAGGGGCTCTAGGAGATCATTTATGTTTTTACCTTTTCCATCCAGCTTCTACAGGCTGATGGTACTTTTCTCCCACTTTCAAAATAAGAACTGCCAAGCCCTCACATCACATGACTCTGACCTCTTCTGTCCCTAGTCTATTTTTAACGTCTCTTGTGATTAGGTCTGCCTGGACAGCCCAGTGTCATCTGCTTTCATAATGTCTGCCGATGAGCCAGTTCAGTACAATCTCCAGCCTTTACTGTCCCTTTGCCATATGATCTCCGTATTTATAGGTTTGAGAAATTATCCCAAGGACATTGCTGTATAAAGGTGGCAAGGTGTCCTGTTCCACACACCACATATCCAGCTGCCAAAACGTTTTTACATCTGTAAACTTTACTACTAAGGATATTAAGCTTCAGGGCAACAGATCATTTCCCCTGTTTTTTTGGTGCCAAATGGCATTTTCTCAGCAAAGCAAATGAGATGCTAGTATAACCAACTGTAAGCCATGTGCCCCAAATTTCATCTTTCTCTAAGCTTCAATTTTTTTTGAGTGTGCTCTTGTTTTTGTTCTTTTTCTTTTTGAAGAAATCCCTACTCAAAGGATTGTACTTCTTGTCTTTTCTGTTTCAAAAGTGTCTGGTGAGAAAAATGATTCAAAGAGATCAAGCAAGTGACTTCTTTTAGCAACCTGAAAGGTAATAAAATAATCTTTTAGACAAAATCCTTATAGTTTTTAAGGTTATTATAACGTAATCAATACCTGGGAAATGCTAGAGGTAAGGTCACAGTATCAAGCTTCAGTATAGTTGAAATTCTTAGCAACTGGTCTGGTGTCCTTCCCAATAAAGGACTATGATCTTGGCCATTTTGTAGGTGAGAAAATGGAGGTTGAAAGGGGCCATTGTTTACGGTGTGGTCCTTCAGCCGATCTTAGTTTTAACCCTAAAACTCTTGGGTCAGTGTTTCTCTCTCCAGGCTGAGATTCCTCCTTGACTCCACACCCTAGTGCTCTGCTACCGTTGTCCATTCTAAGGAGTCTGCTCTGTGTAGTGTCATCTGCTACCTTCTGGTTTCCAGGAAGCCTTAATCCTGGTTTGCTTTCTGAGCTAGTGACAGTGCAAGTGAATTAGTTATTTGTTCAGTGTAATAAGTTAGCAACAGGATCTAAAATTGGGTCAGAGTACTGCATTCTTAAAATAAGGCAGATTTTTATCTTTACCATCCTACTTATAGCAAATGCAGGGAATGTATGGGGATCTTTCAAAGTAGAAAGAAAATGCATTGATTTCAACAACAGCATAAGACATTCAGTCAGTAAATAAAAAAGACTTTTGTCAGTACAATATACATAAAAAATCCAAGGGCGAATAAAGAGTAGCTGGGTAAAGAGTGTACACCCCTCTACTGCTTTCCACTTTGGTAAGCGCTGCTATCTTGTTTAGCAAATTCTTACTTTTTTGTGCTTAATTTTGCCTGCAAAGTACCATTAATTGGGAATATTTCATTATCTACTTTGTAAAAATTCCATCCATATCACCAAATACAGCTTAAGTTTCTCTAAAATATTTTTCATATGTTAAAAGAAAATCCCCAAATTTGGAGTTCTGTGTACATCTTTATAGGTTTATGTATATTTTTAGTGTGTAGTATATGAAAAGGCAGATTGTTTTCAATTAGTTTTCTCTTCTATAGACCTAGAAGAACACTTCATAGATTTGTAGGTACTTTAATGCCTAACATTTGATCGATAGTCAAGCAAATGTTCGGCAAGTGTAGTGTTAGTCAAATGTTCTACTGTTTCTTTTCTAATGATTTTATTTTAAAATGGGAGATAATTGAACAATTTCTTGATTACTTTAATGTTCTTTACAAATAATACAGAATTACATAATGTAAAAAAATTGGAAAGCATACTGTTTTTCATTAATATTTCTTAAATGGCGTATAACTTCATAACTCTTGTCTTTAAATGATAAGTCTGTTTTGAGTGACTAAATTCATTTTATAGTTGGATAGAGAATTTTAATGGTAAATTTATGTGGATTCTAGGCTTCAGAGTAACTTGGACATGTCTGTATCAGTGATTTTGACAAACCAGTTAACTCTTCCATTTAAAGATATCACTTGTATAATGAAGTTACAAATATTATCTCACAATTTAATATATTAAACTGAAACTGTGTGTCTGGATCATGCTAAACATTGTTCTGACTGCCCATTATCTTTTATTAATTATAATTTCCTCAAATATCCAATCTGCTAGGCAAAATGCCTTCATTTTCCTAAGATAAATTAAGATGGTATTTATTTGAAGTTTAATACGCAAAGTAATACCTGCAAGGATATTTAAGAAGTTATTTTGTATGGGCAGTATGGGCCATCTCTTTTCCTTTCTTTTTAGAAATATGTTTTTGGGAAATGTCTCTTGAAGAGACAAAGGTCCTAATTTCTGTAAAGCATTATGGAAGATCCCAATTTCTATAATCCCTCCTCCTATATCCTCCATGCCCCGTGATAACAGAGATGTGTTCTACAACAGTGCAGTTGGCTTTTCATAAGGTGTGTTGGGTGTGTGGAGCAGCTAGAGGTCTTTCCTTCTCCTGGCTTGCAGGGTGTAGCTGACTGTCTCTAGCTTTATTTGGAAGGGGATGCCTTGGAAAAGGGCTGAGTTATCCATGCCTGCCACACATCAGGTGATGCATACTGACAACATCCCCAATTTTTGTTAACGTAGCATGAGTTTGTTTTTCACAATTGCAACCAAAGTCTTAAAGCATCAACACATCAAGGCAACTAGTCAGCTGCGTTAGTTGTGTCCTGCTCTTTCTTCCCTTTTTCACCTCTAACTTTAGCCTTTGCCCATTGGGTAGATAACATATCTACCAGATAAAACCTATGGATTGGACAGTAGACAGTCTAACTTCTCTGTCGAGTTTGAACACTATGTCTTGACCTTTGCCTGGGTTTAGCATTGCAACGGTCTGACTTTGGAGAAACGCCAAAGAGGAAGTATATGAATTATTCAACTCTAGTATTTCCTCAGGGGGAGCCCTCTACAGCACATGCCTCTTTGTCATAGAACCACTGGAAACAGTGAAGAGGAAGAGCCAAGCTCTCAACTTTTTACTTCAGCAGCAACTTAAGAAACTGTAAGAATGTCTGTCCCAAGAGAAGCGATCTTGACCAAAGCCTCATCCTGTCTGCAACACCCAAGGGGTTGCTGCATACTGTGATTTATTATGGGGAATTATATTTTGATTTGTGATTGTTCTTCCCATTTCCCTGCCATCTACATTCCCCTTTATCTTCCAAACAATGACTGGTTTTTGTTTGTTTGTTTGTTTGGTTGGTTGTTGAGGCAGTATCTCCTTTTGTAGCCCAGGCAGACCTAAAACGCTATGGATTGCAGGTTGGCTTCAAACTCTCAGTAATCATAATGCCTCTGCCTCCCAAGTCCTGGAATTTCAGTTATGAATCACCACACCTCTCTCCAAGTAATATTTTAAAATTGCTTTTTAAATGTCAATATTTTCTAAATTCAGAAACCCCAATTTATAAAAATGGACATCGTACATTGCGACCATCAGGATCAGTTCCGATTAATTTCAGGCACACATTCCAATGCTTTTTCTATGCAGCAGTGCTTTTACATTAAAGTTGAAAGGATAATGAATATTCAACATATGTACCCACACTTTCATTGGACAAACCTACACATTCTCCCTTCAGATTTTTCTTCTTTCCTCTCTGGTACTATATCGCTCCATGAACACTGCAGAATTACATCTTTGGTGGTGTGCTTCAGGGGACCCAGAACATTATACTATGTGTGAAGGCTTTTCCCTAAGGAAAAATCATAATCTAGGACTTGAATGTATTTGCTTTCCCAGATAAGGAAAAACAGCCTTAGAATTATTATGTTAGTCTTATAATGTCAGATGGTCAGATTGGAGATGTAACCAAGTGCATTTATATGAGTGTAATAAAACTTTAACATGACTGGTAACTGTAAAGTTTGATCACTTCTTGGTAGAAAGAAAACCCTGGATCATAAACATCGGGCATGAACACTAGGCTTTCCAGACCTTTTGTTTTCTGTGCTGAGAGATCCCATCATTATTCGTGGCAAGGGTCAATGTTTATTTTTCTAACAATAAACATTGCTAGAAACATTTCTTCCCCCCTGCACAACCAAGATCCTTTTTCCCAAACAAAATAAAAGCACATTTTGTCTAAGAGGCTGAAAATGGCAGGGATGTTTCTCATTGTTTCAGAGGAAATGCAAAGCACAAAGGAGTTGACACTAAGAAAATATAATTTGACAGGAAGTTCAGGTGCAATAAACATGCCATTTGGACAACAGTCACGTGTGGCTGTCTGTTCACTAAATAACCTAACGGTTCGTCTCCAGTTTAGGAACACTGTACACTGGGCTCCAGTGTAAGTCACCCAGCTATGGTTGTAACTCCTGTTAACATTTGGCAGCCAGATGAACTATCCAATCAGCAAACTAGTTATCTTTGAAAATGTTAGTTAAAAAGCTCATATTATTCTTTAAAAAAAAGATTTAGTTTGAAACTATGAAGAAAGTGTAAGACTGCATAGAAACCAATGCTCCATTTAATCTTAAATTTTTTTTCAAGGCATAAATGGTGTGTGGAGATTTACATGCGAATTGGTGGGATTGCAACAGAGTCAACTAGGTGTAGAAACAACATTAAGAAAACATTTGTTGTTATTTTCTATCCCAGAGACTAGGAACTAATAAAAAAATTTCTGATTATACTTCTTCTGACACAATAGAATCTTATTTTCTTTCAAAAGAACAGATACCTTCTACTCTAAGAGCTCCACCTATTGCTACAGGAATTATAAATACTTTGAGGAAATTAGCAAGTTTTTGCCCTGTCAACTAGTAGTAACAGCATCACAGCCTCAAGCTTGCTAGAATTTTGGTCCTTATTTTCTGGGTAACAGATTAAAGGGAAGGCAGCATTGGTATGAACTGCTGGGATCTAATTGCTTTCTTTTTGGGTAAGAGAGGCAGAAGCCCCAAAGAATACACATGTGCCCAAGGTCACTTTGGCAGCGGTGGCAGAGGAGAAGTAGGACAAGCCCTCATCTTCCTGGGGTGCATCCTTTTGCATTGCACACAAACACTGTGCTATGGAACATACTCCTCCCCCAACATATACTGCCAGGAGCTTCGTCCTCTCATCACTGCTGGGTTACAGCAGCTCCCAAGCCTTGGCCTTTCTGCTTCTAAACTTTCCCTGATCAGAACTTAAACATGGAGGGAATGAACTTTGAGTGAGTTTATGTATAAAGTTCTAGGTAATGTGAGAAATGGTAGGAATTAAGAGACCACAAGATTCTGAGTACCAGCTACAACAAGTGATGTTTGGATGTGTGAGGAATAGGGAAGAAGCTGCTCTCCTAAATTTTGTATGCCCCTTAGTCCAAAGGTTTGATGCATGTACAGTAGGGATGGAGCCACTGCGGTTGCTCTTCTATAGGGATGGGACTTGATGCGTTAATGAACTAGCAGTGGAGATGCTAGCAGCCATTTATAGTTGGTTCTAGTTACTCTCCTTGCCTATTTCTTTAGTTGTTATCACAGACAGGGATAAAAATAACCCAGAGATAGCTGTTTAACTGAAATCAACTACTACTGCTACAAATAATACTCATGTGTGTTTAAGTTGATTTAAAAGAAATAGTGATCTAAGTATACTGTAATTATCCGTGAGAATAGTGTTTGTGGTAAAAGGGCAAAGAATAAGGATCTTTGTGGTTAGTCAGAAACTGTTTCCAGTGTTTATGATACTTTTAAAAAGACTTGGGAAAGTGATTCCACTGATTATTCAAGTAAAGATGACTATATAAGCACAGTTCATAATGCATAGTTGTATCATTTGTAACAATCCAAAGCAGGAAACTTCTTAAGAGTCCATCAACAACAGGATGGAAGATTTGTAGTCTCATCACACAATAGAATCCAATTTGACACTGACAGATCCACACATAAACCAACTGTACAGCTAAGTCTTACAAATGTAAGGCAGAGAAAAGTCAGATAAGAAAGAATGCATGGGTGACTATAAGACAAAATGGGACAAAGCTAGTACATGATGCTGGAGATTCGGATAATGCATATGGAGGACCAAAGCACTGATGGTGGGGAGCTAGGACAGGGTCCCGTTTCTTATAGGTTGTAGCTGCAGGGCTGTGTTCAGAGGGAGACCATTCACTAACTGTATAGTTCTGTTCTATACAGTTTTATATATTATGTTGTAGCAACATTTTTACAGACAAATGGGCTCTTTATAAGATGCATGAAAACCAATATACTGAATAGAAATATTCTCATTTTCATCCTTTGATAGAAAAATAAGGATTGTAGAAGTGCACCTCTTTTGTAAAATCTTAACTGGACAGCGAAATGCAGGACAATGTCCAGGCAGGACAAGGAAGGAAGGAAATGTGAGTGCATTGCTGGGGGAGGGGATCCAATCAGGGTCATTCGAATGTAGAAATCCAGCAGCCGGTCTGCGGGAGGCCTCCCATCTCTACTCAGGCATGGGCTTCCTAGAACTAGATGGCTTGCACACAGGCCTAGTAAGGGGCTCACAACTTGGATTTATTACCAAAATACTTCCATTAGGTGACAAACCTGAAGAGATAAGGACTCATGGAGCAACACAGATACAGTTAGGCCCTTTGATAGCCACTTTGGGCGACAGACTTAATCTTGAAAATGCTGTTTGTAAACCATAACTATGATGTATCTCTAGACCGCGGTTCAGTGGTAACCTTTACCCTCACAGTTGGTACTTAAAGCTTCTCACCAATGATTTACAGGTTTAAACAGTCCTAAATTTTCATCTGTACATCACATTACAGATCTTTGTAACTATCAACCGTGGCCATTTAACTTCAATATTCACTGATTAATTATAGTAATGGTTATTCAGCCATACATGTAGTTAATAATTAAATATAGGATTATTCTTTATACATCACTGCAAATCCTTTAAAAAGACCAAGTTTGAGAGGCAGAGTGAGCAAGAGATTGCTCAAAAATCTTCAGAGGCAGAAGAATATCAACATCATTAAAGTGGATAAGATGGGGAAGAGTTTCAGACACTTGTTTTTACCGTAAGAGTCCTTAAACTAGAATGATGTCGAGTGAATGAATAATTTATGTATGGTAAAAATGAGTTCAAAACTCCATTAGCCTTAAGACCACAGTATGCACGGGAGTTTTTTGGGAGTGCTTTGAAGGAGCATGAATGTTGCAAACAAAAGTGACGGCCAAGGCAAATCATCGCTGTGCTCTGGTGCCCAGCTGCATTCAACAGTTTCCTCCCTCAGATCAGAAGTTGTGCTCTGCCTCAAGTGTTAATACTGTTCTCTACGGACAGCATGAGACTTGCTGTCTGTATGAGAACCAGAATGAACAGTAATACTGCCATTGGAAGTAAGCACTATTTACACAGTGAAGTGATTGATTTGACAGACCTTAGGCTACCACCCCCTTCCATTCACAGTGGATTCAATACTCTAATTTCATGTATGTTAGCTTGTGCTCATCTTTGTGAACTGCCCCCAAGTAGCTGCAGAAACTTCCCGGGCCTGATTTCTCTGAAGGGAGAGTTCCTGTGTCTGTGGCTTTAACAGGTCTCGCCATGGATGCTCTGCTTCGTGTGAAGATCACCAAACCCGACATTTCCTTTCTGGATTCATGTACGAATTCTTGCGGCAATGAAAGGCATCTGCAAACTCAACGGAGTTCTGCAAAGTCCCAATAATCCTTTGAAACAAACAAACAAAAGTTATCGTCAGCACTGGACCCTGATTGTCCATATCACAATGGAGGCCACAGGAGTCTCCTACTCCTCTTGTCCTTGCGGTTGTGAGGCCAGCCTTTAATTTCTGAGCCATCTCTCCAGCCCCTACCTCTGCAGATGATCTCTATGCAGTGCAAATGAATGAATTCAGAAACACAAACCTGGTAGGATGACTTGTTAACAGAGTCCTTAAATAGATGGAAGGCCACAGTGCAGGAGTTAAGAGCACAGACTTTGAAACATGTTTCAAGACTTTTCAGGAGTTTTATCTACATGATGCCTCTGATACATTTCATCAAAGCTGTTGTTATAATATCACCAGAGTATAAGAAGGAGTCATAATTTAAAAATCTGCTACATATTCGTTTAAGGTAAATGGACAATTAACATTTGAAAGTGTGGCTTTGTGAGAAGTTAAATAATCATAATTTTTAACTGTTTCTTGAGAGGGCTCAGATAATTTGAATAGTGTTTTAATGGTTTGTTTTATAGTAATCAAAATATAAGAATGATCAATAACTTTAGAAAGCTATTTCAATGTTTTTATTATATCTTTTAAGTCTTAATTGAATAACTTGTTTGACAATTTCACATTTATGTGTTTATATGTGTAAGTATACATAAAATATTATATTCTAACTACTCTCTCTGTCACTTTCTTTTAATAGCTTTTTTTTAAAACTTGATTTAGTCAGGAAGATAGAGAAGTTATTTTCTTTCCTTTTTTCCTTCCTTCCTTTCTTCTTTCTTTCCTTCTTTCTTTCTTTCTTTCTTTCTTTCTTTCTTTCTTTCTTTCTTTCTTTCTTTCTTCTTACATATCAGAAACTGGATTCAGTCTCCATAACTGGAAAAAAATGCTCATTTCTTATCATTTTTTGCACCAATGGGCAAAACAAAGCCATCTAACCCAGTATCTGAACTAAGCAGCATCTGAAGGGAGGAACAGGCCAATACAAGGTAGAGGGACACTACCACACCAGCCCTCAATCAGGTCCTTTCCTTTTCCTCTTGTTGGGACCAGAGCATCCTCTCCTAAGGTTGGGAGGTGAAGCTTGGCGGCAAGTGCTTTGTAGCATTGGAAGAGAAGGAACCCTCTGTGTGTGGTGTTTAAGTGCACATAAACATCGGTGCTTATAAAACTCTCTGTGTGCGGTGGGTAAGCACACATAAACACCATAGCTCTTGTCTCCCGTCCAGACATCCCACATGCATAGTCTGAGTAATTTTAACAAAATTAAACCGTAATTTATAATTCTCAAACCTAATTCCAGCAACACCTGAAGGAAATCCAGACTTCGTCCATGTAGCAAATTTTCCTTCAAGCTTTTTCCTTCGAGCTTTAACTATGCCAGCCTGATGTATTTTCACTCCGCATAGCAACCACAACCTGTTGCTGTGAAGCCCACTACCCGGGGAAATCACTTCTCAGCCAGGACACAGCTAACACCTTCCAGCCTTCATCATCACCTCCTTGACGGCTGTGCTAGAGTTTTATGTCATCTTGACAGAAACGGAAGTTAGCTGAGAGGAGGAAACCTCAATTAAGAAAACGCCTCCATAGATCTGGCTGTAGGCAAGCCTGTAAGGCATTTTCTTAATTAATGATTGATGGAGGAGGGTTCAACCCATTGTGGGTGATGCCACCCCTGGGCTGATGGTCCTCCTGGGTTCCCTAAGAAAGCCGACTGAGCAAGCCATGAAGAGCAAGTCAGGAAACAGCACACCTCCATGGCCTCTGCATCAGCTCCTGTCTCCAAGTTCCTGTCTGACTTCCTTCAATGATGAGCAGCATTTTGGAAGCATAAGCCAAATAAATCCTTTTCTCCCTAAGTTCCCTTCATCCCAGCAATGATAACTCTAACTACGATAGCCACATTATCTGACTACTATCTAATTTACCCCTTTCTTCTTATCCTGATCAAAGCTGTTACAGTATCACTAGACTGTCATCTCTATGGGAAAAGTGCTGCAGTAGCCTGTTCTCTGCTGAATCTTCCAAGCCAACTAAGTGATTTATATGCACATTCCGACTCAGGATATACTGAATGAATGAACCCATCTCTTGGTCATGATGAAAACATGCACACTGAAGGAAAGTATGAAGGAGAAATGGCATAGGTATCTGTTGTTCATTCGTTACTACAGAACAAATAGAAGAAAAACACACCACTGCTTTCCCTGCTCAGTGAAGGAAAGAGAAGATCAGCATGGGTGATTTTGAAGTCCGAATTCCCAGTGTCCCATCCATTAGCACACTCGACTGCCACTTCATCTCACCCCATGGCTTCAATTCCCTAACCTCGGGAAAACATAAATGTTTGGGCTGCTTACTTTTGGAGACTATTAAAGGTAGTCTTAAAGATATGTCTTCTTGGTTTTGGGTTTGAGTTAACTGGGGGGGGTCAATGCTGAAGATTTTATATCTACAAGTATATACTTTGGAGTGAGGCAGCTGGCCTGTATAGGACTTGGATGCAGCTCTGAAGGTCATGTGAAGGACATAGCATCTCCATGTTGTAAAGGCCCTGAGAGGGCCTTTGACAGAATGGCATATGGGTGTTCCAGAATCTGGACATGAAGAGTGGAGGCTCTGCCAAGGTCATGCCCCCGGGTGTCAAGGATTTGAGTAACCACAGGGGGCTTGAGTGGAAAACTACACCTCAATCTCTAGATTCCTGTGATGACTTTGCGTTCCTTTTTTAATTAAAATTGCGAATGCTCAACTGATAGCTCTGGCTTATTACTAACTAGCTCTACTTTGGGTTCTTGCATTTAATAAACAGAATAGCACATTGACCAACTACCTACTTCTAACTTTGCTTAGGAGCTAACTTAATCTGATGCCTTTAAAGTGTCTCATATCTGAAATGTTAAAAAAAAAAAAAACAAATCCACTCTTTCCACCACCAAGTACAGGACAAGATTGGAGTCTGCAGCTCCAAAGATCACCCCAGTGCTGGAGTGTGTTGTCACTTAGCCTTCTGGTTTCTGGAAAGTGAGACACGGAGCTTTTCTTGCTGTTTGTGAGGTAAGAAGAGAAGGATGAGGAAGGGTAGAAAAGTTCAGTTGCATAAATGGAGTAAAAGGCATGGTCTAGGTAGAAAAGGATCTTAGAAGATGACACGAACGACATATACCCAGAATTCTACCTACTCAGGAAGCTGCAAGAGGGCAGTAAGTTCAAGGCTGGCCTGGGCTATACAACTACCTCATTTCAGAGAAAAGACAAACCATCTTAGAAGTTAATTGTTTTGATCGTCTTGACTCTTTTAGGGTCCAGGCTTAGCTACCCTTTCAATGTGGTGGGGAATGCCATTCATTTAGATATGGGGAAGGGGCAGTGATGGGGGCTAGAGGCATCCTCACTCTGAGGAAAAAGCTCCCTGGCTGATGGTGTGTGTGTGCAAAAAACAGAAGAACCTCGGTGTTTTGTTACTTAAATAAAGGTCTTTTCTCATCATGATAGAGGATACAGAGAAACCATCATGTCAATGAAAATGTCCAAATCTATAAATCTATGCTTTAACTCTCTATTTCTTTCTACTCTTTTTTAAATTTATTTTTATTTTTTTTTGAGACAGGGTCTGACTATGCAGATCAGATTAGGCTGGCCTCAAATTCATATAGATCCATCTGCCTTTGTTGAGATTAAAGTCACGTAACACCACAAAGAAAGACTAATTTTGAGAGAGCACAATTGGGAGTTGACAATCCAGGCAGAGTCAACACACGAGTCCTCAGCTCTCCATCTTTGTCGTATTTCCTCTTTTCCCATTCAAGACGTCTAGATAATTTGATTCTGAATAATCAGCTCAACAGCAGACCAGGGTTTTTCTTTCCCAGGCTTGTAATTAATGTTTGATGATATTTATATCATCAAATATTTGGATAGGTGACATGAATAATCATTTTGAAGCCTGGGTACATTTTGAATATAATGAATCTCTTCTCTAAGAGTGAGGTCATATTTTGTTAGGATTGCATGCAATATTTACATGGATTTCATGCTACATTAAAACTCTGGCACTTGTGTGTTTACATTTTTATTAACAGAAGATAAAATCTTTGTTTCCTTAACAAGATTCATTCAAAAATTTTACCCTATTATGTAAAATAGTCAATTGTGCTGGTGCAATTTATGCCCTGTGAAATAATCATTTAAATTAAAAACTTCAAAAAATCTAGGGAGGTGAACATCTATGTGACTGAGGATGGACTTTAGCCCTTTAATATATTACTCCTGACTAAAAGAAAATGAATTATTTATTTACTTACTTATTTGAGCCAGGATCTCACTATGTAGCTCTAGCTGTCCTGGATCTCACTATGTAGACCAGACTGGCCTAAAACTTCAAACCATCCTGCTTCTGCTTCTCAAGTCCTGGGATCAAAGGCACATACACCACAGCTGGATAGGAAATGGACTTTTTAAATTATTGAATAAGTTGTTCTAAATTAAAAGGTCCTCTGACAATCCGTTATTAGTTTCTTAAAAGTCTTAAAATCAAATTTGACTGGTTGCATTTATGAAGAGACTATCCAGTCTTATAATTTCATAACTATTATGATCCTTTCATGACAAAGCCATGTTGAGGAGCATATATTCTACCACATAGAATAATATGTAGGTTCATATATACTAACTGGATTGTTAGACAACTCATTAACACCCATCCTGGTAGTCAAAAAATATTAGGAGTTGATGCTAATATTTAAGGCGAATGGAAGAAGCATGAGGATTTCAAAGAGCAGTTAAGTCAAGCATGCTCCCTTATATAGGGAGACCAAGTATCTACATTGGTTGAAAATACCCACATAAAATGCTGAAAGTACTATACATATAAACATACTGGGATTTCATCCCTGAAACAGTTCCTTTTCTGTTTTTGATGGTACAGCTGCTTCAGCATGGGTTTATCCATCTTCTCTCTTGAAAATATTTTCAGATGAACCACCAAGTATCATTTTTGAATAATAATTCAAGGATTGTTAGTTTTGAAAGTTCTCGTAAAACATGTTTCACTTTGAATTGTCAGGAAGCAGCCTGTTTCCAATGCTAAAACGTAACCTCAACCTCTGCCGAGGAAATCCCTTTACCTCCACAGCAAGTAGCATTTTTTTTTTTTTTGACAAAGGGCTGGCCTTCCATTTACTCTTAAGACGTTCACATACTTCTTTTATTATGAACGAAAAACAGAGATATCTTTGGTGTTAGAATAAAAATATTAAAGACATAAACCACTTCAAATGTTTCTATGAAGATGTTGGGGTGGAGGGATGCAGCCACACTTACCTCGCTGTGCTACTGAGCCAATGCTCATCACATCTGTAACTATGCATAACAGAGGACACGAGCGACCGCCAGTGTGCAATCACTAGTGTACTTGAAAATGGTATTAAGTCCATTACAGACTCCCTTTTAAAAATGATTTCTTTATTTTCACTTTATGAGTGTCTTATCTGCACACTTGTATGTGTGCCATATGCATGCTTGGTGTCAGCAGAAGCCAGAATAGGGCATTAGGTTTCCCAGAGATGGAGTCAAATGTGGTCCTGAGATTCCTGACTTGTGCTGGGAACCAAAACTACGTTCTTTTCAAGAGCGGTACATACTCTTAACCTTTGAGCAATTTCTCTGGCCCTCAAAGTCCATAATTTTCTACATAAAACTTTAATCTATCCAGGTCTTTTATTTAAAAAAAAACAGGAATTATTTTTAAAGACATAAATAATAGACATTTATATCCACTAATGTGAATCTTCCAACAACTCTTTCTATAATTTAGTCCTTATATATCAAGAAACCAATGCCAGAGTATTAAAAAAAATAGCTAGTCCTAGGACTCAATCAAACATGCAGAAAAACCCCAACAAAAAACTCAAATAAGAAGTGAAATGACACGATCACTAACCCAGGGATAAACAGGCCTGGGCATGCTAGCTGCGAGGCCTTCACGAGGTTAAGGGACCAAAGCAGAACTAACGATAGTAACAGTAGACTGCCTTATCAAAACAAGAGAACATTAATGTGAAACACCTTATTCTCCCAGGAAGGCAGGCCATTCAGTAGCCCCATATGGCCTCTTACATGTTCCATTCTTTCACCTCAAAGAGCATTCCCCTACTAGCCTCGCTGGGCTGCCCTCTGACCTCTGAGGCAATGTACTCACACCTGGAGGGTTGGGGATACGTTTTCAATGCTGGAGAACCTCCACCTAGCAAAAGCTTCCCTTCGTGTGATGAAAATATTTCCTTGGAATTTGGGACTCGCATTCACAGCCTCTTGGAAACAGGTTCTACCAGCTGGGGGTTCCACCAAACCACTGTTAGGAGGTGACAAGTTCATTGCAATCCAGCAGGCACCAAGTTTAGGATATATGAAGGACAGAACGGCCAGAGCTGTGCTTGTGGAAGCATTGCTGGTGTGGTCTGTTGAGTCCTATCTTTGACATATATGCAGACATAGACAAAGACATGCACACACAAGTACTAATGCTCACACACACACATACACACTCACATGCACAAGCACACATGCATGTGTGATTAGATACATGTACACATTCACAGTAGTCTTAAATGATATAGAATAAGCAGTAGAAAAAGGCAAATTTGAACTATAGGTGTACTGGTGTCAACACCAGAACAGTCCGACTGCTATTCCTATCCACATAC
The DNA here is from genome assembly GCA_028555095.1 of Dicrostonyx torquatus. Classification (NCBI taxonomy): domain Eukaryota; kingdom Metazoa; phylum Chordata; class Mammalia; order Rodentia; family Cricetidae; genus Dicrostonyx; species Dicrostonyx torquatus. Next base: position 3,258,205 of record JAQHUG010000039.1, on the reverse strand, counting down.
CTGAAGTTGCCAGGACTGTGTACGTCTGTTTTAATGGAATTGACTGCATACTCTGGCCTGTAGGTCCCACACCACACCTAGAAGTATAAATAAACAAAGGAAAACAACATGCTCAGGAGTAATCATGGAGCATCTGGCGTAGGTTGGGGGAAAGCAAACATTAATTTGGCATTTGTAGTCAACCATGTACTCTTCAAATAATGTTCCATGAAAGGCAATATATAAACATAATCATTTATAATGAACATAATCTGACAATCTTGTTGCAAATAATGAAAGCTAGCCAAGTTGAATGTTGCACCCCAACTAATTAAAAGAAGAAAACATCATGCAGTATCCAACTTGCTATGAAATTACAACTTAAAGTGATTTTCTCATTTATCAGTCGTGAAAGATATACTACCTGGGCAAAGTTCAAGAAGAATAGCTGTTTGTGATTTAGGTCAATTCCAGGGAGTAATTTTTCTTCACCATTCTTTTTAACATAATTCTGGTAGGCCTAAATAGTAAAATAAAAGTAAAATAATTTTAAAATTTGTATAAAAACCTATCACAAAAGACCATGTAATTCATCTTTTATATCAAATCACTATAAAAACACATTTATATATGGTAACCGGTAACTCTCTCATGGATTAGCAAGAAGGCTAGGATGCATCTATAAATGCTCAGAAAGAATAAGAGACTCATTAGCTCAAGACAAGAGTCTGGCGTGTCAGATGATCACACTAAATGTCAGTTGGATGAAATGAGACTTGAACACATGATGAAAATCTTACCTTCACATTGTCTACGGATAGATGGGTAAGTCCAGCTCGTTGGAGGAATGGGTTGCCAAAGGAGTCATCTGCAATTGCTATATTTAGCTTAGTTACTACTCTTGGCAAAATAGACACACACCAGATTTAGTCTGAGTGATTCTTGCCAAAAGCTAAGGGATTCTGTTGCGATTCCTTGGGGTTTTAGTGTCCTGTGATCCTGAGGTGAAGGAGAGGCAACTACTCTGGTCCCCACAATACAGGACAAAGTAGACTAACGTCCAGTAACAACAGGAGAAAGGAAATTTGGCCACATGAACATCGGAAAAAGTTCTTAAAGGTTTTTTTGTCACTACTGAGAAATGTGGGCTTGTTCTGATGTATGTAATTTTAAAATGGCTTAATATTAAACTTCCTGAGACAAGTTATTTGTCATTCCTTAAAACCTTTACATTCCATTCACTTATTTATTTGTGGGCACCTGCTTGAGAGGGTGCATAACATGGTGCATGTATGGAGATCAGAGGACAACTTGCCGTACTTAGTTCTCTCCTTCTACCAAGTGGATCTGAAGGATTCGACTCAGGTGACCAGGTTTGGTGGCAAGTGCTTTTACTCACTCAGCCATCTTGCCAGCCTTTTCCAATTTCTTAGAAAGAACATCCATCAGTTATGTAAGTTAAAAATGTATTTTATTTCTTTCTTTTTACCATCAACATAAATTAATGATCCTTTACTATCTAAAGATTTTGAAGATAGAGGGAAGGTTTATGCCCTTCCCACTTAGGGAGTCCGTGATCTAACAGAGGAGCAAGTCATCACGTGCAAAGCACTAAAATAGTGTCATAAATATTCGTGCAATTATACTTTCCTTTATTACTATAATTATCAGCCTGGTGTAGGTGAGTGTATAGCAGACTCATCTAAAGGTGCTAATTACTACCACCAACTACTTCCCGTCAACATGGAGTGGCAGGGACTATTGCTGAATCAACAAAACGATGGGCAAAACATATGAGACAGTAGCTTGCACAGCACTGAAAACCAGTCTTTAACATCCCACCTTACAAAGGAAGACTGTCCTGAAGGATGGTTAATAACAAAGGCGAATTCTATAACAGGCTTAGACTATTTCTCCACGAGCATGTATGCCATAGTAGAGGGAGGGGAAAATCAATGGAAGTCTGGGGGATTCTCAGTTGATAATAAACTGATTGCTGTAGGAGGGCCCGTCTTTATTTCTGTGCTTTGATTGGTTAAATAAAAAAGCTGCCTGGGCCATTTGATAGGGCAGGACTTAGATAGGTGGGGAAAAGAGAACAAGATGCTGGGAAGAAGACTGGGTCAGAGCCAGTCGCCATGAAGCTCCCGCTGCAGATGGAAGTACCGTAGAACCCTCCGGTAAGTCACCCACCTCGTGGTGACATACAGACTTTTATAATGGGTTAGTTTATGAGGTGAGGGCTAGCCGGGAAGAGGCTAGAGATAATGGGCAAGGCAGTATTTAAATTAATACAGGTCTCATGTGGTTATTTTGGGCATAAGCAAGCAACCAGCGGCTGAGCGGGCCAGCAGCTGGGGGCTTGGGAGCCAGGCGCTGGGCACACAACCCACACCTCTCCCTTTAATTACAACAGATTGCTTTGGGTTATGCTGGCCAGGATACTAAGAAAGAAAAATCCTGATAGATTCCAAGATCATAGGAGGGTGCCCTTGAATATTTAGTTTCATGTTAATCTGGAGATCAGTTTCATATTAATCTGGAGATAAGCCCCAAAGGATTACAGATAGCAGTGCCTGGGCACAGCAAGACAAGGATGGGGACATTCAAGATCCACAGGGCAAGATTTGACCTCAGTAGGGGAATCGGTTACCTCTAAAATAAGCATTATCCCAGTCCCAACTAACATTGTTCAAACACGTCCAAAAAGGAGCAAACCATTTCCAATGATCTAAACTATACCCTATGATATATTTGTAGGAAATATAAACTCTCAAGAAAATTTATAGGAAATTAAAAATTATCCAGCACCCAAAGAGGTAAAATGCCCACTATTTGCCACCTAATAAGAAACATAAACATCAATTACCCAGCATTCAAGGTAGTAGCAATGTACCATCCCCCAGTGACAGGCTGGGACATTTATCTGACTTCATTATCCAGGCCTCATACTGGGATGATGCTTTGTTTTGGGCACACTGTAGGCCCCATCAGTCGCCTCTCTGTTGTGTAGTGATGCTTCTACTTTTCTGACAATCCCTACTGTTCTCTTCCTCTTTTACCCTCAACATTGCTGTGATGACCAAATAATCCTATTCAGTCCTTAAACATTCTACCTATCCCATCTGTTAAAACTTGGTTCTCTGTTATGGTCACCTTATCCTTGTGTCATCGCAAGTAGACTGCTCATTCTCTCATATGTGGGCTGCTTCAGGGTTGAGAGGTACACTCAAATTCATCTACATTCCTCCTCATTGTTCCTAAAAGCACCATTCCTCCACCCTTTTGTGGCATTCCCTATTTTTTCTTCCCTACTGGCATTCATTGGATCATCTTTTAATTCTTACTCACATCCTCAGTTACTGAAATCTTTTTACAGAAGCTGTATTGTTGCATCTCTAGAACCTCAAATGGTACTACAAAGAAAACAAAGTCTTGAAAAGTCTTTAGGTGGAAGGACTGTAAGGGCTAGAGGATCTGGACAGTTGCTGTAATATAATGCCTTCTAGACATCACAGGGAGGCTGTATCTAAAAATTCTACTTGGTAGGGTTCTTTAAGCAAGACCTGCGTAATGACACTGCCACCTGACATGCCAATGTGGATGGAAAATATTTCACAAGCCCCCCCCACCTCAAATGAAGAGCTACAGGCAGTCAATGGCAGGATGAGTCCCCTGATGAGTTATCCAGTCCGAAATGGTCAACCCTAAATCCATGTGCATGCAAGTAGCACTAAAAGGATCCCATAGCTTTTGCACGTATGTGTGGATAACAGTAAAGAAGAGGAGGTTATGAGTCTGAGGGGGGAGACACAGGAGAGGTTGAGGAGAGAGAAATGTGTGAAAATGATGTAAATATGGTACTCATAAGCGAAATCCTCAAACATAAGTAAATAAACTACTTGTGGCCTGCAAGAATAAGTGGAAAAGGTGAGTCTAATGAATATTCCGACAATAATAATTCTTGGGCCAACTACATGGCCATATACTAGAGCCATATCACCATCGGGTCCCTAACTGTTTCTCAGTGAGCAGACTATGGCTTAATGCTACATCTTCGGTTTATGCTGATACCACCTCTACAGGCTGCCTCACAAGCTGAGAAGATGTGGGTCTCACTTATATTGATGAATGACCCCCAAATAGTCATTTATATGGACATATTTATTAATAAATTGACTCCAGAGATTATTCCTTAGAAAGATTTTGTGTCATCTAGAGGCTTGTGCATCTTCTCATGTCTTCTGGGGTATCACTGGGGTATTCCTTTTCCACCTTGACTTCCTCACACCATGTCAACCTCACAGACCCTTGTGACAAGCATATACACAAGCCTCTTGCTCTTCACATGATTCCCATTTCCCACTTTCCACTTCCTGTTTATATATGCCTCTTCTACAAGACTTCAACAAAATGGGTGACTATGATAAATGAACACTCCCATCCCTGGCGTGGGAAGGAAGTATGAGTACTCACTCTGTATGCTTGGCCAATACCTCCATTGTCAGCAATGTTCTCTCCCAGGGTATTAATTCCATTGAGCTGTTTAAAGAAAGATTCTCTATTAGGATTTTTAGAGACAGCATCGACATGGCACTTGGGATTGCACGTTTGAAGCTTTTCTGGAGGATGCTGGGTGACATACATGCTGTCCACCTGCTAGGTCCCACGTGAAGTTGCCATACTGGTGCACCATGCACTGGGATTGGTCTTTAAAATTATTTGCAGACTGCTGAGTCCACCAGTCCACGAGGTCTCCATCTTTGTTAAAATTTCTTCCTGTAACATATTCAGTTAGTAAAAAGGAAATTTGTTACAATAAAAATAAGATTGTTTCATAATCGAAATTCTTGAAGTAGGTTCTAATGCAGCTATAAGAAATACCATTGAGGGACCTCCTGCTAGCTGTTCTGGCTCCTCTGTTCCATTTTGCAAGGATATTGGCATGGATACAACCCCTCCATCTCCATATCTCTAGTTTGGGGTGGAAAGGATTAAAATACTGCTCTGTGGGTGTCCATAGAATGGGACAGATGACTTCTGCTTTCTTCGGGAAAGCTTGAACTTCATCTGCCAGTGTGCCTTGGAATTACATCTGCTTGGCTTGTGGCTACTGCAGATGAGGCCACTGGATAAGCACTCCTGAAAGCACACCTGGCTGTCCTCGTTGCTTTCCATCTGAACCAGGACTCTTTAATTTGATATTTTGAGACTTTAAAAGCCCAACACCTTTATTCCAGTTCCCATCTCATGTTCCCAGACCCTTTATGCAAACTAACTCTTTGTTTTCCTCTACTTAAAGCACAAAGAGAAGCACCCATTTTCCCTCCCAGAATTTTCTTGCTAGATTTAAACAACATTGATCTTTTCCTTTTTGTATCTCTGAAATCATTTATATACTTTATATGGTTTGATATTTAATTTCATCATGTTTAAATATTTAGGATACAGTGAATAAAAAACGGCAATGAAATAAAATTTGAACATACATGCTGATTCTACCAATTCCAGGTTTTAAAACATTACACAAACATGCTATGTGCCTCTGTATGCTTCTATTTGGAAAATGGAAATATTATTAGTCAGTGTTGGTTAAGACTGTAGCACTGGCTAATTAAGTTAACAGACGTTTAGCGTGTCTCTTTTTAAGGTGCTATTTTTCTTGTCTTTCTGTCTTTCTAGAATTCTGTCCAGTTAGTATTTTGTGAACTAAAACTTATTTCAATCTTTGTTACAGCCCTTTTACATATCTTCTGTCTTTAATCTTGTTTGACTTCATTAAAACTGTAAATCTTTGTGGCTGTTTAGGGACGCATATCAACATTTAAGTGTCTACTGTTTGCAAGGTTCTAAATTATGTATTAAACAAAAAGATGGAAAAAAAAAGTTTCTGGCTGCAAGCAGCTTACAAACCAGAGGGACTTGGATAAGTGATAACTTCAGACCTTATATCCAAAGACCCTGCTCTCTGAGAGTCTGGAAAGCTAAGACACATATAATGGGACTGAGCACCATTTCTGGTGCAGAACACTGTAGTACTTTCTCAGTGTGAATTTTTGCTTCCATCTCTCACAGTATAAAGCACATATTTTTTACTGCCCACTAATATTTTGAATTTCTTAGGAAACGCCTTACCCAGAACACTGTACTGACAAATGATAGCTCTTCAACTTAGGAAGATGTATTTCAGCCAAAGGAAAATGTTACCTATACTTTACCATTGTCATCAAAGCCATGTGTGATCTCGTGTCCGATGACCATGCCAATGGCCCCATAGTTCAGTGAGTTGGGTTGTCGGGCACTAAAGAACGGAGGTTGCAAAATGCCAGCAGGGAAGACTAAAGGAGAGAAGACAGTGGAAGATTTGGGAAGATTAATTGTGGCATTGTCAACAACAGCGTCATAATTACTAACCTGTTTCTATTATGTCCATTTCACTTAGGTAGATAATAAAAGTCTTGTGTGACAGACACCAGCACAATCATTTATTATTGATGGTGGCAAAGTGACTGAGCCAGTGCTGTGCTCAACCTATGATTTCTTCATCACAATTCACCTACCAATCTCTTTCAAGATTTCTTTTTGCTGTAAGGAGTTTGGGGCAAGGAAAATGTATAAGTTATACTCAGGAAGATCTTTCCCTTGTGTAAATATTTGGAAAGAAGAGCTACTCAATAACACACATTTCTTTTCAATGCTATCTCTGAAATTGTATCTGTCCACAATTCTACCTAAAATAAACTGTCACTCAGTCATAACTTAATAATATTTTATCTTTATCAGGGTTCCTATGACACCTCTAAATTCTGTTTACTTCCTTGTTTATAGTTGGAGTTCTTTATCTGATTTTTTTTCATTCCCATCCTGGCACCTCAAATCTCAGACCTGTATAATCAGAGATTTATGTGTTCATATACAATTACTTATGCACTCTTTGGTCCATTTTGCTTTTTGTCTCTAGATCCCATAGCCAACAGTTCTTGGAATATAATTAGCACCCAGAAAAATTTGTTGACCGAATTAATCATCAGTTTTAAACAAAGGGATATGTATTTTCAATAGACTAAGTTGTTTATAAAAAGTTTAGCAGTCATGAAAATCTCCAAGAATAAGATTATTTTATTTAAAAATTTTGGTCGATAAATAGTACCTTTTATGGCTGTCGTAACATCTGTATTGAGTTGAAAACTTTTCCCATTTTTATGTCTCAAACACACATGTGTACACCAAACAGCAAACACTTTATTTCTTTTGGGTACCAGTTTCTTGCTTGTTATTTTTTCTAATGGCACCTAGCAGAAATAATAGTGTCAACAGAGTGCAGTCCCCAGCAGTGAACCTCTTCTACTGGTCTCAGCTGCCTTATTTTCTTTACAAAGTTGGCACTGCACATGTGGGCAAACGTCAGGCGCCACCCCGCTCTAGCACATTCTGTTGTCTTTTCTGGGAAGTTTGACAGTGTGTCTTCCCTCATGCCTGTTCCTCGCGTCAAGAGTAACAATTTCCTAAGAGATATTCTCACTTTCTGCCTCACTTGCAGTCCATCCTAATATCATCTACCCTCTTATTCTAGTCTGTGGCCAGATTAAAGTGCAATACTGGTCACTATTCCTCTCCTGCTAAGAAAATTTGGGAGGTCATCATTGTTCTGTGGTCAAACAGCATCCTCCTTCTAACCCTGCATGACATCGTATTTTCCTACTTCTCCTGGTCTAGTCTTTCTCATTACCTTCTTACAATAAATGTACCTGCTAAATACACTAATGTGTTTCAATTATTTTTTCTTGGGGTATATTGCTTCTATGCAATGCAAAGGGACTATTATTTTGGGCCAATGTTGTCTAGAGGAAGTTATCCCTTGACCTTAGAAATGAATGAAGTGAATGAAGATACAGTCTTATAATTCATTGATTTTACCTTTCATATTTTAAAATTCTAGTACACACAAGGTAATTGCAGCACGATATTCGGGAATTGATAAAGAATTGTATGTCATGTTAGCACATATTACAAGCAAAACTCTGGGCCTTTCGTTTACAGGAAATCAAGACATAAATGAAAGACCCTGACCTTCGCTAATGAGAAAAAGAAAAGAAATTTAACATCCAGTTAACATAGAGTTAATATTTTTCTTGTAGGGTAAATATGACCTGAGCTTTCATGAGTTTCGAGGATAAATATTAGATATTTACAGAGGTGGCTTTACAATACTCTAAGCAATACTGTTCTGCAGATCTTTCAATAGGTTGGAAAATTGCCACTGTCTCATTTTCAAATGACAAAATAATAAAAATAGACCTTTGTCCTGGGAGACTTTTGGTGCATCGCTCACATGCATCTGCCTGAGCTAAACAGTGGCAAGAGATTATTTTTAGCTGAAAGTTATGAAAATTATATGCAGTACTTTATTAACTTAAACTGAGCACTATCTCCCACACTCTGTGCTTTGATTAAAATCCACCCATTATATAAAATGCTCTTGTGAAATGTGCTATCAAGGCTAAACATTAACCATAGAGACACAGCTGACTTAATTACAGCCTCGGATGCCATTCCGAGTGATGGGATTTTTGTGGCTCATATTAATATCTGTCTTCAAGTTCAGCCTAGCAGATTATGATCTCCCTTAACTTGGTCAGCTCAAATTTTTTTTAAAGAATTCTCCAATAATCTCACTGACTAGTAAACATCACAGTGTTGCTAGCCACTGACAGATCACTTCATGACTGCCAGAAAGCTGGCCAATTAAACAAGTCACTGGAACACACACACACACACACACACACACACACACACAGACACCATTATTTTTTTTCCTTTCTATCTGCACTCTTACTCCCACCCCAGTAATCCCCCCTCCCGGTCTTATTTAGATTTCAAGCAACTCAACTTTAAGATATCTCAAATATAGCTTAAGTTTGCATTCAGGTAAAATCTTAGAGTGCATCAGTACCAGATCTGGGAGTGTCTAGGGTCTTTCCTACGTGTTGCTGAAATGGAGCTATATCGTTTCTGCCCTGAGATAAAAATAAATGTCTCACTGCTTTACCTCACGGTGAAAAGCAATTCTGCTAATAAGGTTTCAATGTAGAGTTAACTCAGACTCTTAACAAATTTCATACTGACAGAACTATGAATATTAAAAAGAGGTTTTGGAGGGGGCTGGGGATGCTGCTCAGTGGTAGAATGTATGCTTATCATGTTTATAAGGCCTGAGGTTCAACCTCCAGATAATCTGTCCGTCCGTCTGTCCATCTGTCCATCCATTTATCTATCAACTATTGATTGATCTATCATCTATCTACCTATGTATCATTTATCTATCTATCTGTCTGTCTGTCTATCTATCTATCTTCTCTCAAGATTCACAAGTGAAGAACTTCTAGAGTTAAAGGCATTCTGAAGAAAGCTGTTGATTGATTTTACAGAAGCATTGAACCATGACTGATCATACAGGTACTGGAGAGTTGGTCACCAAATAAGTCTTGTCTGGTTAAAAATGATCTTTTCTCACTTCAGAAAACATTAGGCTAGACTTTGAGCTAATTAATTGATTTTTGCTTAGCACACCTTAATTGTTATCTACAAGTTATATAAAGATAGCCTTTCTAGATTTCTTATGTAATCCATTTTTATAACATGGATCAAAATAAATTACAGATAAAGTTTTGCTTCAAAAATAGAAGTCATAAAAACACTAAAAGAAAATGTAGACAACCTCTTAATATAGCTCCTCTTAGGCTTAAACGCATACAGACAGGGGTACTTAAACTTCAAAATAAAAAGGCAGGCTTTAAATTTTTTTTAAGTAATAATAAATATCTTGAAAGGATTTTAGCAACTTCTATTTCAAATCAGTAACAGATCTCAAAAAGGTGAGACTTGAAACAGACTTAGAGATATAAAAAAGAATGGTTTGAAATGAGACTGAGATTATCATCCCTTAATTCTGGCCACATTCCAATAGATAAACCTAGATTGGGTCCCTTTGCAGAGCCTGCTCTACAGCTTTAACGCCCTTCTGCCAGTGTCTGGGTGGTGTCTGTCAACATAGCAAAAACTCTTGGAAAAAAATGGGCCTATTTATATGAGAAGAAAGATAGATTTCAAATGTGCCCAGGTACACCTGAGAAGAGAGAAAAAAACATCTTTGCCTTGAGAAGTTATTAATTTATTCATCATATTTTGCATGCATGTGTTGATTTTTCACCACAGTTTATATTATTACTATTAGTGCAACAGAAGTCATTTTTCCAGTTCTGAGCAAAAGTCTAATGCAATGGTTCTAGTGTTCTGTAAAAGCAGCTAACAGAGAGAATGGATGTAAGTGAATGGATGTAAGCTTCCTAATTATCATCTATCACTGAGTGAGGTCAGGAGGAATTCTGTTTGATGGCTTGCCCGTGTGGACTTAAGCTCAGCTTCTTCTCATATAGCCCTGGCTCCCTTTGCCTGGGGATGGTACTGTCTGTATTACACTGGCCCCACCCACATCAATTAACAATCAAGACAAACTCTCCACAGACATATCTCTAGGCTAAATTTGAGGGAGACTTTCCTCTCGGATAACTCTAGTCTCTGTCAAGTTGCCAGCGGAAGCTGTCTAGAGAACTGAGGGTTTTTCAGCCTTCTGAATTCCTTGGAAGCTTTGGAATGAAGAAAAGAATAGAAGAATCTCCACTAAAGCCAGACTGCTTACTGAATTACCACGAGAACCAGTTCTAAAAGAGTTGGCTCTTCAAACCTCCAAGAGCCAGTAAAATTTTCAAAAGGACCTTTCAAAGAACGCATAGGAATAAAACAATTCAGATTGGATGTTATAGAAGAAAATACCTACTGTGATTTGGACTGATTCTATTTTTCCTACTAGAATGCAAAGAGGTACACAAATATATGAATACTTCAAGAAGTGAAGCAGTAACTCAATACTACCTTTACTTTTAGAGGAGTATTAAAAGTCGGCCATACAGCAACTGTGGGCTGAGAAAAGACTTATTCAGGACTATACTTTACCTATCTGATTTCTGCCCGAAGAGTAGAATGCATTGACTACAGCCGCTCCACTTATCCACCTATGGGAAACATAAGAACTTGTTACAGAAGATTCTTTATAACACATCCAATCTGCTTACCATAGAAAGAAATGTCAACTTTCTGTGTGAAACACGATCAACGAATTAAGACTCATTGGAAAATATTTCTATTTTTTTTTAAATTCAGAGTATATCTAGGTCTACGATCTGTTACCTCATTTGCATGGATTTTTGTGGAGAATCTGATGGTACAAAATCTACTACGTCCTTTCAGAAACTTAGTAGGATAAATTATAGCGAAATGTGCTTAGCTTTATGCTTTGATACTAAATTGTTCCAACAATTCTGGAACAGTTCAGAACACATGAAACAAAAGGCTAGCAAAACTTCAGATTCAAGTAGCTCTAAAGATTTCAATTCTCAGTTCATAATGAGACTCTTTGGCAGTCCAGATATCTTAGCTTGGAACAATGAACTTCAAATTATTGCTTCTTAAATCTTGTTTTAAAAATGAAACACTGGGAGAGATGGTGCAGCAGTTAAGAGTAGGAATGGCTTTTTCAGAGGATCAGAGTTTGTCTGTTATCAACCACATCAGGCAGCTTGCAGGTGCCTGTACTCCAGTTCCAGGAGACTTGATGCTTCTGGCCTCTAAGGACACCTGCACCCGTGTATACATACACACACATACACACACACACACACACACAGACACACACATGATTAAAAATGAAATAAATCTTTAAAAGCATTTATTTTATAAATGCAGCAAAATTGAGGAAAGGTGTATTTTCTTATGATTGTAAAGTAAAATCCAGGTAGTTTGTTAATAGAGTTGTCTGACAGTTAATCCATACCAAGATTTGGGCTCTGCACAGATCTAGAGTTTATAAAACACGGACCCTAAACATAGAAGGCTAGTTTAGGAAGTGAGAATTATTCATAATAAATGTTATATAAAAGTATATAAATAAATTTAAAACAAAATAAAACACTGGTCTCATGATAATTTGAGGGCTGAAAGACAGGAGCTATTGCCCTCATCTCTTCCTGCTTAGACACTACGGAAGATGCCTGTCAATCATCATATACCAAGCACATAAGAAAAACAAATATTATTCCAATCATAATAATGAAAATGGACACTGTTTGACTTCAGATGACCTCTTCATGTTAGCATATCCACACACACTTAAGACAATCATGAAGTAATTTGTTAAGGCTTTACTAGTTATTCTACTTCAGGGCAATAGCCAATGTGACAATTATTATCCTTCTAGTAGCAAATAAAAATAGTACAATAATTCATTTTCTGTCAGAGGCATTCTAGTCTCTTTTGTGCCAGGTGAGCAGTACAAAGTCAACACCTTGGTCATAACGTCAGGAACTATTGTGAATGTCAGGTAGAAGCACTAGTTTAGTTTCTTAAAAATAATGGGCAGAGACCAATATGCAACAACCATCTGAACATTTCTGTTGTCCTTTTAATAACATGACTAGAACGTTACATAAAAGGATGCAAGACTTTACAACTGCTCTTTTGGCGAACAATGAGCCTGGAAATGATGAAGAGTAGCTTCTGCCTGTCCTTCTGTTAGTTTGTTGCCACTGTTATTTTAACACAAGAAAGCACTTTAAGCAGGATGGGGCTCACATATCAATCCTCCCTAGTTTCGGCAGAGCTGAGTCATGAATATTTTAAAGTTTCCTGCAAGTTGATGATTACGAGAATACGTCTTCCTTGTTTTAATTAAATGCCACTTGCTTACTACACAATTTGTGATGACTCACAAGCAAGGCAAGTATTTGCAAACCCGGGATGTTGGATCAAAATGCAGAAACCGAGCTACACAGAACACGTTGATTTCATTCCTGTGACTAACAGAAAAAGACGTCTGTATAAACAAAGGTGGAGATGAGGAAACGCAACACATTTAGATTGTGTTTGCATAGGTCCATACAGGTACCATGATCCAGGCTGAAGTGAAGTTCTTCGGAGCTGGTGGACAGGTCAGAATGGATGATATGTTCAGACAATTCTAAAAAAACACTGTTGCGTGAGCTGAGAAATGTCCCTGGTATATTCTCAACACTTTCGTAGCAAACGTAGCAATAATACTCATAAGTAAAGAGTTTAAAATTATTAAAGTTTTTTTTTTTTTTTTTTTACCAAAATTGATTATGAATGAGAGCCTTGTCTCAGTGGCTCTAGAGTGAATTTTTTAATTGCAAATTCTGAGTTGGTGGCAATAGCTGTGCATTTTATGTGTAATTGTAAAGAATCATTATAAATTATTTGGCTCTCAACTAACCAAAAGTCCTAATAGTAAAGTAGAAAAAGTCATAATTTGAAAATGAAATGTTACACTGAGAAGAAAAGGCAGATGCACTAAGTGAATGTTTCAGACAACACACCTCAGACATGACTAGAAGACACAGACATAGAAAGATGGATGTCATACAATATTGCTGGCTTAGTCTTACTGCTTTTGTAAAAATAAGTGCCATTTTTTCTTACTTTAAGGTGCTTAAGATTGAATTTCGATTAATGTTTGTAACCCTCCAGCAAGGAGAGTTTTACATATTAACATGTCTACTGTGAGATATAGCTCCTAAAACATAGGTGGCCACTATGATCATGGATCATGCCCATAAAATTAGAATTTTGGTGGTGGGGTTTATTGAGCACTAGAGTGTAGTACTTGTCTCTCCCAAACCCCAGAAAAAAATCTAAGGACAGTGTGTCCTTAGTCCACTCTGGAGAATTATACAAATTCAAAAGACCACGGCATTTTGTCCCAGGTCATGATCAGAACTTGAAGTACTATAATTATATCAATTGGTACATCTTAAGTATGGTAGTGATAGCAGAGACAGATTCAGTGTCTGACACTTGTGGTCAGTTATGAAATACCCCAAATACCAATGAAAAGATAAATTAATGAGGTAAATGAAATGTTTTTAAAATGTAATAGTGATGTAACAAATATTCTAAGTTCTTTTGATTTCAATTCATCTATGAAAATGGAGATGCTTTAATTTGTAAAATTCAGACAATGCTAACCATGACAGAAACACTTGGAATAGAAAAATGCACATAAAGAAGAAAAGTGAAAAACAAATGGAAACAAAAGAAACAAATGGAGGTGCTATTGCTCCAAAATGATGGCTATTGTATGCTACCCCAAGATACCTTCCAAGTGTGCAGGCCAGACCTGAGCATCCTCTTATGTACAGTATTAGACCATGGAGAAGAAGCAAAACACTGAGTTCTCTGGTTCTCTTCCTGCCTCCAGTAGTCTATGCATGTGTGAGCATGGGCTGTGTGGTGGGGAGTAGGGTGGGCATGGAGGAAGTAGGTAAGAAATTTATTTTTATATAATTATAATTTAATTTTAATATTTGAAATGTAGTTTTGTCAGGTAAGCTTAAAATGCATGTGAGAGAGGAGCCAGGTGTTTGCCATCCATCTCTTTATACCCTGAGGAAGCTAGGCGGCAATGGAGTGAAGGGACCCAGTCTTTATGACAGGTAAGAAGAGCAGATATGAACATTCAAATTCAAGAGCCTTCAAGACAAAATGAACCCGATGGACTGCAAAAGCACTTAGAATAAATCTCTTTTCAGCCACGGAATTTAAAGCTTAAAATAAAGGACAAGACCGTTAGTGGTCCTTCTCCTAGGAAGTGTTCAATTCTCGGCATCTATGCTGAAAGCGACTCCTTTGAAATCAGCAGCATGATAAATAGCTTTCTTTGTGGCCTCTTCAAGTATTGCTGGGTGAAAGGAGAATCCTGTTGAAATCTCCAATCATTATAATCTTTTATACTTCTATTATCTTTTTCTCAAACTCTTCCCACATGGTCTTCCTAACCTCCCAGATCATCCTGACAGAATAGAAGGCACCTCCAATCTGCAGGTAGGGAAACTGAGTCACTGCATAGTCTCTAAGCTCTGTCCTAATACATGTAGACACTAAACGATGAACTGAGGAAAACATATTTAAGGGAAAGGGAAAGATGGCCTGCTTGCCTTCCTACCAAACCTGACCACCAAACTGCTGATCCACACGATGCCCCCAAATATCCGTGCCATGATTAATGCCTTTCTGTTGTCAACATAAAGAGGGCTTTTTCTCTTTCTTGCCTACCCTACATACCCCTTTCTTTTCAAGGCAAAAATAGATGTTATTAAACTTAGGAAAACCAAAAAACAAGAACACAAAAGAAACCCAACACCACAAAAATCAAAGCTCAGAGGCTGAGTTTACAAAGCTAATGCGTAAAGTACAGAAATCCTAATTTACCCAAACCCTACCCTACCACTCCACTCTAGTCCCACAGCTCACACTTTCCTCCTCCCCAGATATAGCACTTTAAGGCTTAAACAAAAATGCAGGAGAACTAAAGACCTTCTCTGAACATTGCATTTGAGTAGTGACCGCAACTAATGTACAGTCGGTGACTGAATCTGTCTGAAGACCAAGACCCTCCTGATACTGAATTGGGAGAATCCACTTTTCCGGATAGGAGTTCTAGGTAATCCTGAGAACTCCTAGTAAGGAACGCAAACCTCTTCTAGTCCATGTAGCCCTTTGTATTTACCTGACTCCACAGCAAGGCACCGTCTGTCCCGCTGATTAGAAGTAGCTTCACAGGCAGTGACAGTCCACGTTTTAATTTTAACTTGAACCACTAGGACTTAGCACACTGTTGGGAATACGATAGGCACCCACCAAATATTCGGGCCTATTAATGGCTGCCCCACAGGACTGAGCCAGGTTGCCCAGCTCGCCCTATGCTGGGGAGGATGAAGAGCGTTGCCTTTCTGCAGCCGTAGAGAGCTGCGGCAACTAGGGGAGTACCCCATCTGAGCATGGTCCTCTCGAGAGATTACACATAGTAACGGTGCCAGAGTTCTGAGTTGTCCTCTCTGGTGTAGTGGGACTGGGGGATGCTTTGATGCTCTTTTGTGGTCTGCCACGATTTATTGTGGTCTCTAGGCGTCTACTGACTTCAGTCTGCCATCATCTGATGATACTGATCAGAAAACCCAGCAGGCACGGAGTAAGGAAGACATCCTATGGGTTAGTGATTCTTGTTTTGTTTTCAGTCACTACTCTCTTCTACTCATTAATTTAGCTTCTAGCTGGCATTCTCAGACAATGTTTTACTGGTCAGTCAAAAAAATTACAACTTTTTTTTTTTTTAAATCAGTACCAAATCTAGAAACCTCCTAAGGAAGCCTATTTAATGTTTTGTTGCTCATGAACACACAGACCTTGAGGTTTATTTTTGTCCTGTTAATTCTCAGTGAATTATCCTTTTAGTACAAGTAAATGATTTTAGATGTGTTACCAAGTAATCTTGCCAACACTTATACTCCCAGTTCAGGGCTATTTTTCTCTGGACTGGACATGTTTGAAATTCCTCTGCAATTGCACCAAACCCTCAGGAGACATCACATTCATAGTAAAAAAAAAGTTATGCATAGTCATTCAGTAACCATATGAAGTTTTAAAATTATTAAAATTCTTGTTCTTTGCAGGTGTGAGCTGCTCACAAGGGTAAAGGGAGGCCCTTCAGCCAAATGATTAACTTGGACATATTGCATGTGTTCTCCTTGAGACTAAGTTTTAAAAATTGTTTAACAGAAAAAAAGTCACAGGGATATATATCTTCACCAGATGTGGGGGTAAAATGTAGAGATGGAGGCATTTTTCTGTTATCTGCTGAAATAATTTATCAACATTATTGCAGATTGGTCATTTGCACACCCTATTGCCAGGCATTAAGTATTCACATTCTATTAATCGATGTTCATTTTTTTTTGACATAGCGGTTTCTTCCTTCTACAAAAATTAGCTTCTTAAGCAACATCAAACTGTGACAGTTTATATGGGTGAGCAAAAAGGTACTGACGGACAATGACTAAAGACACACTCGAGTCAAGCCACACAGAGATTCCTGTTAAACAAGAAAAAATGCTCCATCTGGATGTGATGGCGCACACCTTTAACCCCAGCGCTTGAGAGGCAGAGACAGGAAGATCCCAGTAAGTTTGAGCCAGCCTGATCCTTATAGCAAGCTCCAAAGACTACACAGAGAATCCCTGTCTCAAAAAATAAATAAAATAGGATGCTGCAAGCTCAGAAGCAACGAAGGGAGGGCAGAGGGTGGTTTGGAAGCACTGAACATCAGCAGGGTTTTGGACTGAGCTGGGAGTTTAGGTGACTGTTAAGGAATTCCAGAGAGTTATGGGATCTTTTGACCTTTATAAAGGTTCATATTTCTTGAGCTAAGAAACAGGAGTCACAGGAAAGGTTTTCGTCAAGAAAGAACATGACTCAAGCTGTATCATCGAGACCCTGGGGATAGCAGTGTGAGAATGAAGTGAAAACATGAGATAATTGGCAATAAATTTTTTTTAAAAAATGAAAACAACAGAGAAAAATGCGGTGAGGAAGCAAGTGGAGATGGTTTTAGATACCACCATATAATATTCAATCAGCAGCAGGAGAAAGCAGTCTTTTCTTCGGATAGAGCACTATAGATGAAATAGAGAAGCCCAGAGTGATCAAGAGGAGGCCCTGGTGTCTATCTGGGTGGGAATAATAAAGTGGAACCTTCTAGAAAATATATAGAAGGAACAAGATTAATTTTTGCCTAAGTGGCAACACGTTGTGCTTGGGTGGTTAATGATATACACAGAATGTTTGATAACCAGCTAGATGCTAAATGTAAAGGTCAGCATGCGGATCCGGGCCAGATTCAAATGCTCAGATGCAATGAGGATGGTACACACCTTGGTAAACGCATGTGCCGACGGGGGTGGGGCACATGGAGTGGGATGATCTAGGAGTTACTAGTTAGTTAAATTTACTTATATTGCTAGTTCTTTGGAATTTTAATGCATTAATCATCATTCCTCTACTGTACCCTGTAGTACAGTAACCCGATAATAGTCCACAGACTCTCCCCTATCTTTTCAGTATGTCTGTGGACATATATTCCTCTGACAAGTCATTGGGAATGAGGATCTGAGAACGACATGTGACTTCCGGCCCCATGAACAAGTGGAAGCTATAGATTTGTCTTTCTGAAGGTCAGTGAGGACTTGAACCTGAGGACACATGGAACAAGGGAAGGGACCACAACGGTGACTTTTCCCTTATTAAACAGGTGCCACATCAGTCAGAAACTTTCACGGGGAGAAAATGAAATAAAGGGAACTTGTATTACCGTACACCTCATAGGATTCAGTCCTAACTATTTAATGCAATTATAGTCAGAGTATTCCTGGTGATTTTAAAACACAAAAATAAGTTTCACAAAATTAAAAGCATCACCTTGAGAAAATATTTTTTAAATGAAATGCGGAAGAAGACGATACAAAAGAAGACTAATTTAGAGGTCCGTACTTGGAGGGTGGTACTAATGAAGAATTCCAGTACTTGGGCTCTGAGTCTTAGAGCAAATGAATCCTGATATAGGAGCTCTGAGATGGGGCACCAGTATTTTTTTTTTTAATGTTGCCCATGTGATTCTAATGCGCAGCAGATGTTTGGACCTTTGCATTCAGTGCAGAGAAAAAGGGAGAGAGAAAAAGCTGGCACCGGATGGCAGAGAGCTTGGGAGCTGCATTGTAGCTGTGTCAGAATCTTTGGGAATGGCTCAGACAAGACTAATGAAGCACTTAGGCTGTGCACTAAAATATTAAAATATCTTGGACTTTCCCCGGCATATTTCTGTCCTGTGGCCAATAACAGCAGACAGTAGATAATCTTTACAACAGAAGTTGTGTGATGCTTGGCCAATAGAAAGAGTAGGCACTAATAGCGGAAGAACATGCTGGATACAGGGTAAGGCCCAAGCACGGGCTTAAAGAGCAAAGACACATTATGCTACGGTGTTTCTGAAAAACCTGTCCACCAAAAAGCTAGAGACGGTGACAGTTAAGAAGCCACTTAATGAAGAGATGAAGTTAAGTGTGAGGGTGCCTTAGTGGAGAAAGGCTTTGGTTTGAAGTTCCTGGCCCATGCTGTTAATGCAGTCTGGTTAGATGTTCTCAGGACCTCCAGAGAGAAGGAGGTACTGCAATGGTCAAGGGACCAGAGCCAGCAGTGAGAGGGCCTGCTCCAGAATGAACAATTAGGAAACAGACTGTACGCACTCATCTTTGTCCACCTTTTCTCGGAGCTTCTTCAGCTGCTTGCTTTGGCTGAATTTCAGATTTTGAATTATGTTCTCAAAGTACTCATCTTCCGTGTAGTTCAACTGCATCAGACAAAAGGTTTGGGAGGAATATTAATGCCAGCGTCATCACAGTACTGCTAGAAAACAAGTTAATACAGTTAAGAAACGGCATTGAAAACTTACCAAAGGATGCTTTATTCCCATTCAGCCTTGCTATATGCTGTTCATGTTATAGATTAGCCATGTTACATATGTTATACCGTAACTTTAGTGTGTTCTTTTATAACCACTCATGAAGCAAAGATCAGGCCAACCTCACAATACTGATATCATTCTCCACACTACAATCGTGCATAACCACACCCTCTTTATTTAGTACCCACTGTCCTTAGCACTGTTCTTTGTATTTTAAGTATTTATTATACTCATTTGCACTTTCTGAAAACCTTGTAGCCTAACAGCTGAGATCAGAATTTAAAGCTGAAGATTGTGAGGTGGAGATGTTTCAGGTCACTTGCTAAGATTTAAAAGAGCAAGAGAACTAGAATTTGGAGTCCAGGTATTTATTTAGCTTTGAGTCTGTCTCTGATCTTAGGCAATCCACTCTTGTAGCAAAACCAACCAACCAACCAACCAAACAAACAAACACAAAAACTAAGAAAACTAATTTTTTGTTTTTTGTGAATGGAAAAGAAGGAATGAGCATTTTGGTGTGTAAACCTTCTTCTAGTACTTGGTGACTCAGCCATCAGTGTCATCTCAGACACTGACCTGGGGTGTCACCCACTGTGATCAGCGTGTTAAGTCATGGTGGTGGTCACAGGTGTGGTCACAGGATAACACTGAGCATCTCAGGCAAGTCTGATCACAAGCATAGAGTGACATTAAACAGTGTCATCTCTTTTAACAGTTATACCACCAACCACCAGAGAGTATAAAAAAACAATGGTTCTGTTATACTGGTTTTTAAGAGAGGAGGCACACTGTGCGATACCCACCGGGATGATGACTAGGAAGTAGAAGGCTTTGTGTCTTTTGTGGCCTGTGCAAGCCACTGTAAGGGTCTGTGGGCAGCCTATCAGTCTACCCCTGATGCTCTAAAGCAGTGGTCATCAAGCTTCCTCATTTGCGGTGACCCTTTACTACAGCTTCCCATATTGTGATAAACCCCCCAGACATATTTTTTCATTGCTACTCCATAATTGTAATTTTGCTACTGTTATGAATTGTAATGCAAATAGAAAACTACTCTAAAGGGCGCAAGGTTTTCCTCACCATTGTTAAAGTGAAATATAAAGAAACCAAATACAGTCCGCTACAAGGACAACAGAGTTTAAGTTGAATGTATTAGCGTTGAATGAATTAAGTTGGGTATTAGCGTTACAGGTTTTATATAGTGCTATGGGATCTATAGTTCTCGGCTGTTTTACAGTGTCTGCCATTCCTGAGCTGCAGTGACATTGCCACCAGCCCCACATACCACTTCTGAGACTTACCTCAAGATACTCACTATTCAGCTTGTTATCATTGGAAATGATGTCGTCAGGATAACCAATCCTTTCTTTAATTGCCAAGGCCTGTGAAAATGACAACATTGGAAGTGGGGATGCAATCATCTCCATAACCACGACCTTCACATACAAACATCACATGTCCACAACCAGCAATTAAATAGCCTGCTGTGTCATTTACAAAAGGAACACCTGACAACACCTTAACCAGTGTGCTTTGCAAAACTCTTTACCTTACTTAAAAATGAATACAAACAGGCTTGAAACTTAGCGCCCAATGCTTTCGTCTTTCTGGGCTGCAGCTTTCCCCTGGTAACTCCCAAAAGCCATTGCTACACATGCAATGTAGTTTTATGAAAAATTTTTTCCTCTCCAGACTTTTCAATTTTATTGAAGGAATAACATTTAGTGTTCCCAATCTTGCAGGATATAATTATCTTTCCACTTCATTGATTCAGCTGAGAAAACAGATAAGGGCTCCGTGGGCATTGGCTAATACACTCCTGAATATTGGCTCCTTCAGTCTTTGTTCTCTTTCTTCCCCAAAGCCAGTGCAGATCTTCTCAAGGTAAAGGAATGACATTAGCTGCATGAGTGGGAAGTGGGTTTCTTTGTTATCCACCTCGTATTTGTCCACTGTTCATTGCTAATTCTACATTATTATTTAAGTGCATTTATTTTAACCATCCCATTACTTACTTCTGTTTATTGCTTCCCCGACCCTCTCTGAGACAGTCTCTGATGGTCCTGGAACTCACTAAAAAGGCTGGCCAGCGAGTGAGCTAGGAATATATCCATCTTCCATCTTCCCGGCACTGGGACTTCGGATGTATGCTACCACACCTACTTTTGGTTTTTAACATGGGTTTTAGGTCCTTAGATTCTCATGCTTACAAGGCAAGTGTTTACCAATGGAGCTATTGCCCTAGTCCTAGGCTTATAGCTTTTATGCAAATTTTGATTTATTTTCCCCCTGAAAGTAGATTTTCCTTGATGGCACTGACTTATATTTACCTTTTCTTCAGCTTTCTTTTTTGTTTCAGCATCCATCCAGGTGAGGTCATCTAAAGTCTGAATAAAAACTTCCCGGATTTGTGCAATCAGATCTTCAACCTCAAAACAAAACAAATATTAGCTCATTAATAGTCTAATGTAGAAATACAGACCAGGAGTTCATTCTTCATTACAGTTTTCAAATAGAGCTACACGCTGCCTTTAAGGACACAGGTTCACACGTACAAATTTACAGATGAATTGTGACCCCAAACAAATGGATGTAAATGAGCGTATGGGGCTATTATACTTTAAAGCAATATTGCTATTATCGAATTTTCCCAATTAAAGAGGTCTTTCTATATACACAAAGCTAAGATTACCATCAGAATGTTCCGGTTCTTGCTATTCTTTTAGAAGACTAGAATATTGGCTGTCACTATCATAAGTGGTCCAATTAAGCAAGAAGTAGCATTTCAATGAATTGTTTTACTATGCCATTACGCTCCATTGTCTTAATTTCAGTAGCTATTAGAAAATAGGATATGCTTCTCATACTTCAAGTAAACTATAGTTTACCTTGTTGGTGTTTAAGGAAATGGTCAATTGGGCAATAGAAGACCTTGTAAGTCTAATACATGACTGTGAATACTAACATCACTGCTTCCAGAAAACACATCAGCACTTTCAATTAGACAATATGAAGGCAGAGACATAACCAGATTTTTTTTTTTTTTTTTTTTTGGTTTTTCGAGACAGGGTTTCTCTGTGGCTTTGGAGCCTGTCCTGGAACTAGCTCTTGTAGACCAGGCTGGTCTCGAACTCACAAAGATCCGCTTGCCTCTGCCTCCCGAGTGCTGGGATTAAAGGCGTGCGCCACCACCGCCTGGCAATAAAGGAGTACCAGTCCCAATGAGCCAGCCAGGAGTTGAACCTGGAATCTTCTGATGCGTCGTCTAACCAGATATTAAGGGGTGGAAGGCTAAATCTGTTGAGAACAATGGCATACTATGATATCCAGATTCATTGCCTAATTAACAAAAATTGAGCTAAGATGTGAACAACTGTAACGGTTAATCAAACAAATGAACTGCCGGGATGCTATTTAGACGCCGATGAGCTGTGTTAGAGCATTACCACGTGTTTGCTCTCTCCAGCAAAGGCGGCTTCCACATAAAGCCTCCCTACAGCGTTCTCCATATTCCCGTTGACATAATTAGCGCACCGTCTCCACGTCGCTGTTTCTGATGTAGTGCCGTAAAGGGCCTATAAACGAGAGAAGGAAAATGGCCTCTGACTGGGAGTCAGGAATGGTGAGCAGTAAGAGCAAGCAGTCCGCAAGGCTAGTCTTTCTGTCTGCTTTAAGTTCTTGCTGTGCTCAATGCTTCTCTTCACAGAGCAGTTGTCCCTAAGCTACGATAAAATGTAATCCGGCTGGATTGTTTACTTAAAAAAAAAAAAGATGGGCTTGCGCAAACAAGGTCTCCTTTCAGAGGTTTGTCCCAGTAGAACTTTTAGCTATTACGAGTTAATAACGTTCAGGGAAGCTTTGGGAAAGAAAATACAACCTTGTGCCCACTATACAAACATAAACGTGAAGAAATGTTCGATAAAGCAAGAGAAAGAAAATCTTATACACAAGAAAACACATTTCTCCTTTTAATGTTTTAGCTGAATTTCAGGCACGTTAGAAAAACTGTGTGTACGTAAGCTTTAGTACCAATAAGGGGATTGGCAATTTACTGAAGTAACATTCTTTTTTTTGCAGTCTTTACTTATTTGTATTTATCTACTGAAGACAAAGTCTCATGTAGTCCAGACTAGCCTCACATTGGCAGTGAATGATGGTTCACTCCATCTCTCACGTGCTGGGATTACAGGCGTGAGGGACCACGCTTGCCGTTTTGGGTGTTTATTGTCTTTTGAGAAAGTCATGCTCAAGCACTCTTGCAATTAAGTCTCTTCTCAGCCCTGTATAAAAATTTATCAATTTATTCTTAGTGAAGAAACCGGAACTTTCAAGCAGTTACTCTTTTGCCAGGACAACGACCAGAATGTTAGAGCTTTCCTTCTTTGGTTCCTACTGACCTCTCTCTTTACATCAGGACTGAATGACTGTGTAGATAATGCGTGCGCAGACTAAGAAAAAGCTTTAGGCTCTAGTTTCAGGCTAGTGTTCTTCCTAAGGAACGCAATGACAACGAAGTCTGTCTTTATATACGCCCAGTGTGCCATGAGCCCCTGAAAATCAAATCAATTGAGAAACTGATTTCCTCTGAGAAGGACTTTAACACATTGGCAACAACAAATCAATAGGGTATTCTTTTTGTACAACTACACGTAACTCCTCACAGGGCTATGAGCTCATGATGCCATAGCAGACCAGTGAAGGATGACAGAGCCCAGAACAGTGACCTCTCCCAACACATGGGCAAAACAACCAAATCTGGGCGTTTGGATTCTTGGGAAGGACCAGCACAGTCTAGCAGTGTACATGGGAAGCATTTATAACCATGTATCTCTTTATGCTTTAGGGCTTAAGAAAAGACAGATTTTGTCTTCACCTTGCGGAAGGCATTTCTGGACTCCTTGTAGTTTCGGCTGAGGCTTCTTACAAGATCCATTATGAACCTCCAGGACATTAAATTCTGAAGATCTCTGTATAAAAAAAAAAACAAACAAACCCACCACCCGGCAACAGAAAAGATGAGGCTGCAAAGCTTCGAAAGACTTCCATAAAATGTCAACTTTGAGGAGGTGGACACTCTGACATACCTACCTGGGAGAATATTTGGTAAGGATAGGCTTAAGTTTGGTTAAATATTCTGGAGCATAAACGATCACTTCTTCCTCATTTTGAATATTAATATTCACAGTTGACATGATTTCATTTGTGAAATTTGACCAGCTGAATGGCTGGGGAAAAAGCAAGCATAAAATATTTAGTAATTACGGTTTTCCCTTCTTGGCTCCAAGAACTATGGTTAGAAGGGCACACGCTAAAGGGGATCAGCTGCATCATAAAGTTCTTAACAGAATAGCCAGTTGGTGTTTGAGATTGTTTTGGTCAATTGTTTGAGTCAGCTTTTGAATAACTATTAGTTCTCCAATATGATTATTTAGATAGCAGAATTAAATCGACCATTTGAGAGCAAAACAAATCTGTTATGTATACCGAGCACATAATTAGAAATTAGGCTCACTGTCATCTTTTCTCTAGAAAATAATTTTTTTTAAAGACAAGTTTCTCTGTGTAACAGTTCTAACTGTCCTGGAACTAGCTTTTGTAGACCAGGTTGGCCTCGAACTCATAGAAATCCACCTGCCTCTGCCTCTCGAGTGAAAAAATAATTTTTTAAAAAGAAAAGTACAGTTTTAAAAGTAAAGCTTCCTTAGTTCTGAGCAAGCAAGTTTATACAGACAGCCTTTTACCCATGGGTATTAATAAGTAGTTTTTTCAGACACAGCCCTGCACCTGAGTCTCAACCCTGAACAGCATGTGACTGCGGCAGAGATGCCAAGGAGCCAGAGGAGCATTTGCTGACCTCTTCCTCTTAGTTCTATAGATAGGTGAGCAGGTTTCAAACTTCAGTAGCTAAGGTGAGAGTTTTAAAAGTCTGAATCTTGTCTCTTATTCCTTACATGGGAATGGAGTACCTAAGATCTTAGTATCTTAGATTCAGACACACACACACACACACACACACACACACACACACACACACACAGAGGTCCCTTACTGTGCAGGAATTGCTATTTTAAAAACTTGCTTTCCTTTTGTGCTTAAGACCAGTTTTCCAAAATGCATTTATTTAACACATTGTATCAAGAAATGTATGTGAGAACTGACTAACTCACTAACACAGTAACCAGAATCAGTATTATAGAATTAACACAAAGAGAATTCTGGCTGTTGGGGGGTTTGACATATTCCATAAATGTGGCTTCATGTCCCAGCCACGTGGCCCAACAAGGAAAAGTCACAAAGGAGACAGAGACTAACTAAACAAAGCCAAGAGAGTCCTGTTTATTAGTGGATACTGAGTCATATTTCCTTACTACCTGATTCTATTTGCAATTTTTGTTCTGAATACCTTCATAAATGGCCTGGATGAGAACATGGGACGTTTTATGAGTAAATCATGCTGTCTTAAGAACTGAAGAGAAATTTCATGGCTTCTTGCTAGACAGCCTACAACTATTGATAACGTAATGGGTTCTCAAAAAGACCCAGATCTTCTTCTAACCATTTTCTGCTACAGTGTCTAAAATCTTGCATACTTCCCTTAAAAGAAATTTTGCCTTTGAATCCCATTCTACTTACATACAGAAATAGTACTTTCAAAGTACCCCTGCTCCAGGACTTTCACAAAGTTTAATAGTGAGTGCCATTGAAATTCATTTTGAAGTTAATTTAATTCAGTAAATAAAATGTAATTCTATGATCTCAGGAAATGGTATAGGAAAAGGGCACATAAGACATGAAAACTTTCTACTTACCTTCCCGTTAATCTCTAGAGAAAAATTACTTTGGAGCTCGGCCAGAGTCATTTTGTTATAAAGCAACATTGGGTCATTTCGGTCTTCAGGTTTAGTTGTAGCCTAGGGATTTAATATTTGATTGTTATCTTAGAAAAATATATATGTTGGAAAGTAGAGCATAGAGTAGGTATAAGATAATTTGATTTTTGTTCAAAATTTATCATTTTATGTACATTCAGTAATAATTAATGGTTTTTACCCAGAGCATCAAACTTAAAATTTTTCAAAAATCTTTTCACACTTTGGTAACTGTCAAAGCCCCCAATTAATATTTGTGGCTAATGGTCTATTTAGTTAAGTCTGTAGCTATTTCATATTTTATATTTTTCTTTTGATATAGTTGTCTCCAATTTATCTTCTAAAGATTGGCTTCTACCCTCACTTTATAATCCAGTATTCTAGTTAAAATTAAGCCCTGGGGAAGGGAAATGCAAGAGTTTTTTTCAACAATTTATGGCAGTTGGCACAGCAAACTCTTAGAACATGGCAGGTTGGTTGCAAGTTGGTTAAGAAGAATGGCCACTCTCTCTTCTGTTGTGACCACCCTTCTTTCTGACTAATTAGTGTTCTGCATTTTGTTCACTGAGTCTAAAGATGAAGTTATGACAGCAACTCCCAAGTTAGCACTTGGGATGAATGGTGGGAAGACACAAAAGAGGAAAAGTGTAAAATGAGAACTGTGGGACAATGTCTATTCATCGATGAAGACAATCAGTACCTAGCATCTTCATACGAGGCAACATGTACACTGTTAGATACACATGAGTGTCCTAAACATGACTATGACCCTAGGCCAACCTCAGAGCCTAAGGCAGGGACAGGCCTAGAACACTGGCAACTACATCGGAGGCAGTATAGAGGAATGACCGCAGAGCCAAGGCTGCCCAAGGGTACATGGTCTGAGAACAGAGGAGGGATAAAATCCCAGGATAAGAAATTCTCCTCTAGCAAGTCAGTTTCCCTCTCAGAAGCACATGTGGCCCATCAAACTGTTCTACACCGAGTTGTTCCTCCAAGCAGTGTGACTGTGGTTAAGGGTGGAGGGGGTGGGGAGTTTATGTAGCCCTAGCAAGTCTAAAATCACTCTCTGTTTATCTTCGGTCTTCATGATTCTTATGAGGCCAGATGGCAGTGGTGAGCAGATGGGGACCTAAGGGAACAGGGTTTTGCTTGTACTGTTAAGGAATGGAGACCAGGTTCAATCACTAATCTGTATATTGCCTAGGGCCAGAGTTCACTTGCTCATGCCTGCATGGCCCCTCTGAAGACTCAGAGTGCCAGCCCAGTCTCCAAGGGCTTACCTGGAAACAGGGGAAATACAGAAATCCCTTTGGCTCTGTTGCTAAGGTTTTTTTCTGTATTCCCCAAACTCTGCAATCTCAGGGGCTGAAATCAGCGGGCATCACTTTGCCCTCTAACCAAGTTCTTAGCCAAAGGACAGAGACAATCTTTGAAGACACTTTGTGTTTCAAAATAACAAAGTAAAACTGTTTTTTAAAACTGCCATGGCTTTGCATGTGTCTTCCTGGGTCATGAGGACATCTCACAGTCTGAGTGTAAGATTTTGATGCAACTGCTTATTATATAGGCAAGCGATGAAGCGCAGCCTGGTTGCTATTTGTCAAAGTTAGCATGCCTTTTGGATTTCAGGAAATTCTAGAGTTTCAAAGGTTCCCCTGAAGTCAATGATCCATTACTGGTCTATGCATTTTTATCACTGACTTAAAGAGAGACACTTTTAACTTTAAAAGAGCATAGAGAGGAGGGAATGAAACAAAAAGTGGTTGATATTATTCAGAATCCTGGAAAAATAATGTATTTTACATTGGCAATTTCTTTTTCCAAGTCCATAACTCTATTCATTTCCAAAGAGAGCTGGTTTTCGTCAATCGGCAATCCTTCTTCCTGACGAATCAGTCTGGCCACAGAAATCATAAAATCCACATAGGCTGTGCAAGCCTGCAAGAAAGAAGTAATAAGTTGTTGGGGGAGCTTTCTGATATTCATTATGGCATAAAGGGTTTTTTAAAACATTAATTTTTGGTAGCAGAAAAAGCACAATAAAATGGAAATAATTTTTACGTGCTAAAAGAAATGGCTTGTCCAGCTCCTTTAATTAGAACAGAGGCGTAGAAATAAAATATCATTTGGAATGGTTTAACTTATGGTCATTTGTCTATGGAGACTATGTTATTTTCAATACAGTTATTTGCTTTTATAAAAAATACTGTTGTAAAGCATTTGTTAAGTAATTACACAGTAACTTCTTTTCCTTTAGTAAATCTTTTCCCTCAGGTTGACATATATATATATATATATATATATACTAGTAGAAAATATTTTTCAACTAGTAATGAAGAGACAGAAATTCATATAGTATGATCAGGACATCTTCGTTTCTTGGGCAAAGCTAATTTTTTGAGACTGCTCTAAGGAGTTCCTTCAACAACCAACCAAAAGTTCTAATTTTCCCCATTTTCCTGTGAAGTTGTACTAGAAGATACCATAGATTCGATGCCATATTTCTTCCATGAGCTCAATATTGTTGTGTTTTATCTTCAGATAAGCAGAAGCAATAAACTATTTGCACTGCTAAGATTTTGTGAATTATACAAATGCATTATTTAAGTTCAGTGACATTAAAACCAGGAGAACTCAATCCTTTTGCTAAGTTTCAACACCCTTCTACTTATTAGATGTTATTATGCATCAGTAATTAAAAATAAACTCTGATCACTTAAAATTTACCTAAATTCAAATTTCTGGCAGGAGCTTTACTCTTAGTAAAGCGGATCACTATCAGCAGGGGAAATCTGCCACACAACCTGGGGCTAAGTGGAGCCTTTGATGCTTCCAAGACTGGGTATCCGGGTAAATACAAATGAAGGTTCTAATGTGTGCTAAAAGGGTGGTCCATTCTCCGCTTCAGGACAGTTCTATATCCCTGCTAATGATTCACGAGCACAAAGGCCACCCTTCTATTCAATTTGAACAGAGAGGTACTTGTGTGCTTGCTGGTGTTCACCATCAAACATAAACCACACAGTGAAGTGAAAAGATGCTATTAAGAAAGAGCGTCATACAAAATGTGCAATTACTATGAATCTCTAAAATTCAATGTACGGCTGCTACCTATGACCCTCACTAAATCCTAACTAGTTTCCTGGAGACATGGGCTTGCCCTTTAGAGGGATATATTGGAATGTTATGGCTATGCAGAGAGTGTTTCCGTCCATGCTTCTCAACAGAATAAACTATGTGCTTGGTTTTGTATTTGCATTTAAATCTCAATCACCAAGGTAGTAGTAATGAAAGATAATTTCACATGAGTTATTGCCAACTTCACTCTTTTCCCATTAAAAGCTAATCAGTGTTCTTGTTTTTGCTTTGAAGTAAGCAAGTATGTCTGGGTTCATACCTCATGGGACCACATAGTCCAAAGGATAAGAATGTAGTGTTTTGAATAAACTGTATTTCCAGCATATAAATCCATCTGCTTCCAGTAGGGAATTACTCCTGGCTTATGAAGGAGATGATATCTTTAATTTTCTAATCTCGGTCTTTTGAAGTTTTTCTTTACTATATGATACATGATTGTTAATGAGGAGAGAAAACAAGACTCCTTCTGTATTCTTTGTTGATTCTGAAGTCTAATTCTTGCTCTTTATAGATGTACCTGATGACTGTGGAATCTTGGTGGATAACATCACAAGACAACTCTTTAGACTTGCTGAACTGGTGAGAGCTCCTATTGCTAGCTCAGAGCACACTTGCATAGAACCCACTTCTCCTTAAAACATGGATTTTAGCATCTTTTCTTTCCAAATTCCTGTAGTAGTTGTCAGAACTCAATCTCACTGCTCCAAGAGTCTAAACCAAAGGCTTTCACTTTTTCTTATTTTTAAGTATGTAACATGCCAAGTGATATCAAGTATGCAGATTTGGAGAAACAAAGATATTTTTGAAAGTGAAAATTAGTTTTCCTTTCTTCTAATTTAGAGAAGATTTAGTTAACAAGGCAGGGACAAGAATGAGCTCTTATCTTTTAACAGCTGTGTCTTTGAAGAGACCGTAAATCAAGGATCATTTCAGTGGAGAATAACCTGAAAACATCTAATAGCCCTTTGTTAGAATAGTGGATTATAAATCCTAACACCAACAAAAGAAGTTTGAAAGGAACAATTGCTTTGAAAATGCTGTATAAAATCCATCCATACAGAGGTAATTTTGTAGGCTTTTAAACCACACATTAACAAAATATTATTTACTAATCCTATCATCATGGATTATTGCTTTAATAAAAAGATTTCCGTTTTACAGTAGCAGATAATGGTGTTTCTACGCTAGATCACCCCAGCCTGGAAGAAAAGCTCATATTTATTGGAATTGCTAAAGAGGAACACAACAGCAACATAAGGCCATTTTACTACTGTGCTTTAGCCTTTAATATTATTGCTAATGAATGACATCAAGAGCCACAAAAGAGTTTTCCTTGTACCATATGAATGTCAACGCTAGTACACAGAGAAACTATGGGCCATATATATTAGCTCAAAAGCTGAAAGTACACATTTAGTCTATGACGAGTGGGCCATCTTGCAACTTATCTTAGATCCACTTGCCCTCATCAAATCTATCACCCTCTTCTGCATAAATGACAAAATAAGCCCTTCTACATTACACTACAGCCCCACCCCTGCCTCACACTCCAGCCGGAGAGATTTTAAAAGCCCAGTTGAATGGAATCTAAATTGCTCATCTACTCACTAATTTGTTAGGACATCACCATTTTATTTTCATCTTAATACTTCCTCAACTTACAGTATGTCCTTCCATTATGTCCTTTTCCACTTCTGTCTCTTTTATTCCTGCATTACTTAAATTCAATGACAGCAAAAATAATGTCTCCAAATTCCCACTGCCTACAAGAGTCATCACAATGATATAAATTCAATGGACATTTATTAAATGAAAATACTGAAGTTAAAACATAAGTGTATTAAGAAGGTTGCACTCATTTCTACTTGATCAGAACATCCCCAGAGCATAGCAGCATTCATTAGCTTACACTCTGGGCAAACCAGAAAGCAAAATCTCTACATTTAATCTCAGTTTGCTTGAGCATGCTCATCTCTACGATGACAAATCTCAGTTTGCCCTTTTCCTGGAGTTTATTGAATTGGGGGAGGGGGGAATCTGTCTTTTCTCTCTCTGATTTAGACACACAGGCCTTGGGTCATCTCTTTCTGGCTTTGATGGACTATGACCATATTTCAAGCTCTTTACTCCTATCCCTAAAATGCCTCCCTGTTTTATGAGCCCACCAGTTTTAGAAGAGTTCTAAGTCAATGCATAGCTCTTGGCTTTCTCTCTCTAACTCTGCCTTGCATCACTACAACACATAGCTTTGCAGCTCCCACTTCTGTCCCTCCTCAGATTCAACTTCTCACTGGCCGATTTCCTCATTTTATTTTATCCCTAAATACATGGTTCAACCAAGTATTTTGTTGATGATTAAATAAAAACGTAAAATAATCATGATGGCTTTTCTTTGAGAGTGGAATGTGAGAACTGAGTCCTGTCATTGGTGCATACAGTATAGTTTGGGAACTACTACCCTAGCCTATTCTGCTTGTCAGACAAACATTTGCACAGAACATTAGAATATCTACAACCATAGGAAGATATTTTGTTTCCAGTCTACGGATTTCTTTACAAAGAAGGAGAAGGGAATTAGCCTTACTGAAGTAAAAAAGTAGATAAAAGGAAGCCTTGAGTCCAGTCTTAATTCATCCTAGTACAGAATCTTGGGGGCTTTCTTATGGAGGGCCATTTCTGAAAAAAATTAAGATGATTTCTCTTTATATAAGAGGACTTTCTCATGTAAGATGGTTGTCTGGAATTCCATTATTGGGAATGATTATCATTTATGGGCAATGTATACCCTTCACATTGTTTTCTCAGAACAGATATTTATACTTTTGTTTTGCACCTTATTACTTCTGGTTTTTGGAGAACAGTGTATCATTAACCAGCTCCTCAGATAATCAGAGGAGCCATAAATTCTCTGGCCAAAGGGGAACTCTAACATTATAGACTGCTTGCTAAGCTAACTTTGAGAACAGTTGTCATTAAAAGCAGACATGTTGTACATGTATTCCTTTCTGAGGAGTTCTCCTACAGGCAATTTTTTGAGATTCAATATGTACTCTCATTGTCAAAATGCTAATGAAGAGAACAATTACAAATTTTATGGTTAAACTGACCTCACGGTATTCCTAAATGGTATGTCTAGGCTATAGTGGCCACTAAATGACAACAAAATCATTCTCAGACTAATGGAAATTAAGTCATCTGGGAAATGATGATATCATAGTCTTTAAAATGCAAAGTCAGCGGGGTGGTGGTGATGCACACCTTTAATCCCAGCACTCAGGAGGCAGAGGCAGGCAGATCTCTGTTAGTTCAAGACCAGTGTGGTCTACAAGAGCTAGTTCTAGGATAAGCTCCAAAGCTACAGAGAAACCCTGTCTCAAAAAATGAAAAAAAAAATTAGAATGCAAAGTCATATTGTATTCATGGAACTTAAATCCAACAAGTCATCAAAATACCATTCATGAAGATGTGTGCATTGATAAATTCTTTTCTGCTTATTTTGTGTATCTACTCTTTTTGGATGCATTCCTGCCTAGTATCTTAGTGCATTCTCTTCCCAGAGGACCAAATGGGCCCGAGTTAATCAGTCTTCTTTTCTCTCACCATTGTCTTCTGGAGACTGCAACTCCCCTCTAGTTCCAGAGAAAAAATGACTAAAAACCATCTGATAGAAGCCAAATTTTCTTATCCGTATTATTATTCTATTTGAAATTTTAGGATACTCAAGATAAAAAGATGCTGAGGAAAGTTACTTTTGATGGCTTCACTGATACATTGCTAAGCATTTAAAGGAGAGCTAGTATGAACATTTCTCAAATCTTCCAAAAACTGAAAAGGGTAGAAAAGTTACAAACAATTTTATGAGTCCAACTCTGATTCCCAAAGTCAGGCAAAGTAACTATGATAAAGAAAAACAGTGGACAAATTTCCATGATGATGACCAGAGTAAAATGTGCAGCAAAATATTGATGAGTTTATGACAAGCATTTGAAAGAATATAAAAAGACTTTTGTCCATGATTAAGATAAATTTACATGCAAGTATCATTCAATAATAATCAATACATGTTACACATTATGTTAACAAAATGAAGTACAAAACCACATGGTCATCTTAATGATGATAAAACTCAACATAACTCCTAAGAAAACTTTCAGAAGCCCAACTTCAAGAGAGACATACTTCAGCACAGTCAAGGCCACAAGGACGAGTCCATGGCAAACAAAGTTTCCTGGTGAAAAGCTGAACACTTTCCCTCCAAGGTGAGAAGCCTGACAAGCATGTCTGTTCAAGCTAGTACTAAAAGTACCAGAAGGAGCACAAGGCAAGCACAAGAAATAAAAGGTGTCTGTATAGGAAAGGAAGGAGTGAGATGGACTGTTTGCCAATGGCATGATCTCATACATAGAAAATGCTAAAGGTGCCATCAAAAACAGCTAAAAGAAACATATGCACAAAGATTAGTAGCACTTATGCAAACAAAAATTGAATTACTTGACTTAAAAATGAAAAATTTATAATAGCCTCCAAAACAGGAGTAAACTCAGGTGATACTCGCTAACTTCCTTTATATTTAGTGGGAGCAACGTGACAGCCTCATCAGCCTATACCACAGAGTAAACCCTTACTCAAAATCCAAAGAAACCTACTAGTTAAAAAATGAGAAGAAATTGTCCAGCACTTCCCTTCTTTTCTATTTCCCTTTGGCCTTAAACATGAATATGGCACAATGAGCCAATTCTGACCAGGCAGACTAATGTAAATTCCAGAGGAGGCTGAGATTAGAAGTATAAAATTAAAGGCCACGGAGGCCACAGGGAGTCCCATGTGTCCTACTTCACTTGGACTGCTCGCTTTGAGATCAGAGAGGGAAATAGAAATATTGTCTCAGCTTTAATGCAGAGGGGAGGGACCTGGTTCTGCCTCGACTTAATGGGCCAGGCTTTGTTGACTTCCCATGGGAGTCATTACACTTTGGGAAGCGTGGAGGAGGGGTGGGAGGGAGAACTGGGGTTGAAATGCAAAATGAAATTTAAAAAATGTTTAAAAAGAAATACTGTTTTTACTTCACTATTATAATTTTGAGTATCTTTTTTCATTGCAGCTCAGACAAAACCCATTCCAGTCCCAAGTTGCATGCCTAAAGAGACAAGCAAGTCAGTGTCAATCAATGAGTCATCTAGATGAGGGCTACGCAGGCACAGACAATGATGCTCCATCTCCATGGAGTGACTTAGAATGTCTAATTCTACAGACACAGCAAGAAACATGGGTCACCAGGTGAAGGCCCCAATTCTGTAATGGATGGACAACAATTCAAAATTTAAAATAAGCCTTGCAGCTGAAAAATGCCTCTGTATCAGATGCAAACCCCAAACAGCCAGTTTGTCCCCTGTCTGACATTATGAACTAACATTGAAGACAAAGTTTGCAAAATATTCTATCATCTTCATAACATCTTATCAAAGGAAAAGAGGAAGAAATTCACCACCTTGGCTATTAGGTACAATTTGATATCAGAAATGTTAAACTATAAATGAAAAACTAAGGATAGAAAAAAAACTGACAGTTTATAAGAGTACAATTGTAAATATAACAGCCTGGGCGGAAAATGATAAGAAATGAGCTGACATTCTTCCCTCACTTTTATCTGCAACAAGAAATAGTTGGACCCTTCCTAAAGCCAACAGCTGCAGCCCACACAGAAACTAGATCACTCAGATATCCTACATCCATTTAATCCTCTGTGCTGTTAATTATGGCCCTCGATATTGTACTGTATGGACTTTTCTTAATTTCAGTATTGTGTCTCCACTCAGATAGCTTACTCCATGTTATTTGAACATAAGATGAGCGCAAGACTCAACCACATTTAACGAAAAATTTTAACCAAGAAGTGGGGTCAGTCATACAATGGCAAAATGACTCTTGAGGATTATGAAAATCCATCATAATTTTCTTCTGTGTTTCCAAAGAGTTATGAGCAAAGGACCTAAAGGACAAACGTCTCCCTTCTGATACGTAGACACGCTCAGCATTTCTGGGTTTGTCTGCTGGGGCTCCTTGCATCAGTAAGAAAGAACATATTCACAACAGCCTAAGGCTGGAAAGCTTGTGAGCTAGTCAGAGCACAACCCAGGTTAACAGCTGTGTGGGATGTGACGTCCACAGCTTCGCTGCTATTAAAAACTATGCTATCTGCATAGTTCTCTGAAAAGGTTCTGGGAGGGTACCTTCCACTGTGCGGTCCATCCCTCATCCTTACTGACGATGGTTACTCTAACGCTGTTTGTTTTTCTTTGAGTGATCCGATTTAGATGTGAATGGAAACATTTAAAACTGAGTTTTAAAAATTGGTCATATAACTTAAACACTGAGAATCAAACTTCACGTGAGGAATTCCCAGCTTCCTTCTTTGACCTCCACTGGTCTAGTGGGGATGCTCGTTCTATCAAAGGAGCCCCAGCGCTGCGCGGCTCTGGTCTTTCCCCAGCAGAGGATGTAAGGAGTTTGCAATTTGGCGCTCGTCCTTTCCGTTATTAGAGCTTTGCACAGATGGCTCTGCAGCCTGTGGCTGATTTTTTTTTTCTCTCTCTCTGCTTTTATTTACCTCTTTATATATCTCAGTACACTCATAGTAGTCTCTGGAAGGGAGGCCAAGTCGAGGCTGGTCAAACTATAAAAAAATACATCAAAGAAAACAAATTATTCAGCAAGTAAAACATTTGGATAAAATACAGCTAGGCCCACTCTCCCTGCTGTCTGTAAGTGTAACCGTCAGAATGGAGTAAACAAACACCTAGGGAAAGGATTTTGTGCTCCTCGCAAGTGATAAGTGCATGGGCAGGAACGTAATCCGGGGCATTTCATTGTGTATATGTGAATGAAAACTATAAACAACAAAAAAAAAACTTGAACTAAAAATACTCTGGGAATGATTTTAAATTCAGAGCCAAAAGTAAAAGCAAAGCGAAGAATTTGGGAATCCTGGCCCAGGGAGCTACCAGATTCCACAGTTACAGGACTTCCCAGTTTCTGGACATTCTAATATGGTCCCTTGGGGGCCGTGTTTGTCGGCACCACCCTTAACTGGGGTACATTCTAACGGGTGGAAGTAAGCCATGCCTTACTTGAGCGTGTGGTAGCGGAGGCGTGTAAACAATCACTCTACAACCGATTTGCCAAGGTCAGTCTTGCCAGAAATTTTTGAGATTGTCTACTACAGAGGCAGGGGGAAGCCGTCCTCTGAGACACCCCCAGAGGTCTGGGCTCAGACGGATCTTAGCAGGTGCGGACAGTGGCTGGGCATGTGAGAGAAAGCTCTGCCGCTCTTGTGTCTGTGCTCCACCTTGGGCACCGACGTGAAGGGCAAGTGGTCACAGTGACGGATTAGTGAGGCTGCTTCCTGTGCGGTGTATGGCAGAATGGACACTTTGGTAAACTAGAGCACCGACAGGTGGAGGCGGGAATCTCTGACGGTTTGAGGAGCCCAACTCAATCTGCAGGAAACACACACACAAGGAATGTGTGGGAAGAAGTACCTCGCATCTCCACGTGAAGGCCCTTAAAAGGATGGTGGGTTGTTTTTTTTTTTCCCCCTCACCTGAGATGAAAAGTAAGGTGATCTTTAGTGAGAAACCAAAACTGCATTCAAAATTTCCTTTGGGGCTTTTTATTTTAAATCAAAGAGGAATATTTGGTTTCCAGGCCTACATTACTTTATGTAAACCAAAGCATGAAACATACAAAGAAACTGGGAGTCACTTTTGTAATAAGAGGGTCCTAGGGAGCTCTCTAAATTAGAGACAACTGTGTGAGAGGTGAGTGTCCAAAGCATTTCACTAAAAACCCTTTGGACGTGGAGCCCCAGGGCTGAGAGCCACAGCATGGATTTATTACCTCCTAGTCCATGCGGTGAAAGGGAGGATTGGCATTCCTCAAACATCAATGAGATGATGCACATGGAACTGTCATTACAACTTAGAGAGAGCTTTGGCTGCTGGACACACACACTTACATGAATTATATGGTGGGTAGAATTCTTATCGTCCGTGCCAACGAAAAAATTAATGAGGACTTTTTTCCCATATTTAGAATTCAGTTGTGCAATAGCCTTCTCAGCAGTCCAAGAAGTACCTAAAGGAACAGAAGGCGAAACACGTTTTCTGAAGCTGTGTTTCATTAGCAGGACTATAACATGTAAATTATTAATTTCCAAAAGAGGGAAACCGTCTTACCATACGTTTGTTCCCAGTTTCCTGATGCTACTGGCCACCCGTATATATCTGGTAACAGTTTGAGTAAAGGTTGTCCGCCTCTGTTATCAATAGCAGCTTTTTTGGAACAAGGAAAATCGTTTCAGAGTGGGGTTATGCATATTCTGTTCATAGTTTGCTAGCAATCTGGGAGTATTTGAAGTAAAGAATACTTACACTCATTCATGCAAGACCTGTACAAGGTTTTTGCCTTCTGCACCGCTACTATGTCTTCAGTTTTGGGTTCTTCAAGGACATCTGAAATTGGGCATTCAGTAAAATGCATCAAAGGAATTGCTGAGTTTGGGCTGCTATTAAAATTTTTTTAACGTAGGTCTAATTAGAAATAAATGTTTTCTCTCTCCCCACTCCCAAATCCTGAGAAAAACCAAGCCGTAATTCCTAGAACAGAAGTAGGGTTTGCTCCTCTAGGCAAGTTACGTGTATGTCTTTTTGGGTGGGCTGTGAGTGTTTGCGTGTATGTCTGTGTGTCTGTGTGTGTTTCTCTGCTTCAGGTACCACTTACTTTTCTTGAATTTCAGAATAAAAACAAAACAAAACAAAACAAAAAAAATAGTACCGAGGAATTTGGTACTTAGTGTCGCTAATCCTCTTGATGATTAGAAAACAATTATCTTTGTGTGAATGTTCAAAGCATGAACCAAACGAGTTGTTCTCCCTGCTTAGAAAACTCCCATTTTTCCTACAAAGCATCTTCTGAAAGATAATGAGGTGGATGGAGATGGTAGGGATGGGATTAAACATTCTCTTACATTTCAGAGAAGACAAAACCTGGTAAAATCTTCAGCAACTTTAACACAGGACGGGACGGGGTCAGGGAGTCAGTGGACATGGTTCAGTTGCAACTATGAAACATTTCCCTTCTATAAAATGACACGAAGATACCATCACTAGGGATGAAGAGTTTTAGAACTCGTGTATCTAAAATTAAAGCAGGGAACGTTAAGAGATGTCATCACATCCATTTTCGTGTCTACTACCCTCAGAGTGATGCAATGGAGGCTGCAAATCCTGGAGGAAACATCATCTCTAATCTTTTGCAAACTTTCCTGTAATGGCCGGCAAGTACATCTTTAAAAAAATGGCTGTCAGAGGAAAAAATTCAATTCACAGATACAACAATCAACACTAACCTTTCAAAACGACTTCTAGCTCATCTCTTAAAATGTCAAAATTACTGTATCGGGAACTGGTCTCGGGAATGACGTTGCGTTTCAGCCAGCCTCCGCAGGCGTATTTGAAGAAGTCGGTACATGGCTCAGCAGAGGCATCCATGTTCTGGATCAGTCGAGCAGCTGCAAGACCAGAGAAAGGACCCGGCGACATGAAAGATGCCTTGCTTGACTAGGCTAGGCAGAGAAACGGAGGCTCTTCCTTCTTCACATCACCGCACAGGGGCTCCTTCCTTGTCTTTATGGAATAGTTCATTCTGATGGCATATGTCTGTAGCCTCCTGTCCCTTACTATTATAGTGTGTTCATTTGATTTCTGAGTGACTCAAGTCCTCCCCTTTCCTTCTATGTCTCCTTGCACCTGGCTCTCAGTAACTGAACTTCCTGCTCTTTACTACTTCAAGGAAAAAGAATTAAAGGCCTACTTTGTTGTGGTGGTCTTGGCCTGTAGTTAACATGGTGTCCTTCTGCAAGCTGGTAACTTTTACTTGTTGTTTGCTTTTCAGGGTGTTGTGTCTTTGAAATTATCTCTGAAACTCCAGAGGATGCAGGACTGACTGCTAATGAATTTTTATCGGCTTAGTGAGGATCTGAAACCCAACATTAGTCTTTGTATCTTGCTTACAGTTCTTTAGATTATTATTCTATTTTAATCTACTTATGTGTGTGTGCGCAGATGTGCCACAGCATGAATGTACGGTCAGAGGACAACTCGCGGAAGTTGGTGCTCTCCTTCATCCGTGTGGGTTCTGGGATCAAATTCAAATGGCCACATTTGGTGGCAGGAGCCTTTATCCACTGAGCTATCTCTCGGGTCCCGCTTACAAAATTCTGCAATTAAAACTCACGCCCAATTTGCATTTGTTTATGGAGAATCTGTCATAAAATTGGTTGAAAGCTTGCACGATTTTTCTGAAGTCCACTCTTCCATCTTAGAAAACTGTGATGAAATCATGAACCTGACTGAGTATTCACAGTGTGTAAGACATGTACTTTTAGGTACTGTAACTGGTAAGAGATGAACTATTACATTCTGAAGATTAGAATACGGCACTTAACACTTGGAGGAGAGCAGACCCACCCCCTTACAATCCTTGAGGCTTTCTTTCTCACAGTAAGCTCAACTGTTTCATGGCGAAAACAAAGGAGCAATTGAGAATTCATTGGTATCAGCGGAGTATATATGCTCAAGTGAGCTTCTGAAAGCGCTTCACTTTCTGAATTAATTAATTAATTAACTCAAAACTTCAAACAATTGCTGAGCTGTGTGGATTTTTTTCCCCCAACTTGGTATGATAAGTTTTGCTGCTGAGTTTCAAGCCCCTAACTGTAAGGACCTTTTTTGAATGTGTTTGCTTGTTGAACATCTCAAGCCTAAGTCTTAAACTTCTTTGGGGTTAACCCCAAATCAGTCATCTCTCAACTTCCATGCTATGGTATACAGTGCATTGTTAGCACAGGCTCTCAAAATTGAGTTCTTGGGTAAGACTGTGTTTCTTCCACCCTTTTGTTAATTTTAATTCCTTAGCTTGTTTTCAATGCCAAAATCAAGCTCAATATCAAGCCCATTTATACCTTCATTTTCTGTTGATCAGTTCATCCCACCGGCTCTCTTTTATATATTCTTCTTATCTTTCAGATCAAACTCCCTAGAGAACCTTTTGCACTGGCCACAACATTGCTCAAAAATGTCAGTTGTGTATCATTTCCTAGGTTAAATGACAAAGTCTTTGATTTGGTCTTGAAGCCTCCCTCTTCCCATGACCCTATCTACATCTTTATTCATCTCTGTTCCCACGAGACAGGCCCACTGAGTGTGCTGGGATGCTCCCATGCTTCTTCGCCCTGAGTCCTTGCTTCTGACTTCCTCATAACACATCTTAGATTCCTTCTCTGCATCTTTCCAACTCCTGCCTACCATTCGTGTTCTATTTCTTCCCTAAAATTTTGTGACTCTGAGCTATAAGGAAGATGCCTCTCTCTAGACCCTGCTGAGTTCATGGCCTCATTCAACCTTTAGTGTCCAGATGAAGTCCCTTTATGCTTTCCATTGTGAATACTTTCTCTATATGCCTCTCCAATTTACCGATGGTAATTGTTGTATTCCCATCAACTGACGTCTAGTAATCGGTGCAGTTATATGTCTGATCTGAGTCTCGTCTCCTCCCCTGAGTCAGCTCAGTTCCTCTTTTACTGCCTCCAAAGTCCACTCTATCTGTTCCAGTCCAACTCTTTATTTTATGTCAGGCCACTCTCTTTCCCAAGCCTTGGCCCCAGGCCTTATCCACCCTAGTTTACCCTGCATTCTGCCAGCAAATTAATGGTTTCACAATATTTCAGGAAGGTGCTTTCCAGCTAAAGTTCCAATGTAGTTCTTTACATTCCTTAAAACAAACAAACAGCAAACCCAAACAAACAAAAACAAAACAAAATTAAAATAAGAAGCACCCCAGGGATTTCACAGCATATTTTAACCCGATGCAGCTAATGAAGTTGCTGTCTTTATTTCCTAATATGAGGCACCTGCCCCAGTCAAATCAGCTTCTGCTGTGAAACAGCTCAGTTTTCTGCTTCTGGAACTTTGACCTGGTTGTCCCAGCCCCCATCCTCTGCTACAGTATCTTTTGCGTTCTTTGCCCTCTGCTACAGTACTTTTTGCTTTCTTTGCGCCCTGTGAAACTATAGATATCTTTAACCCAGCTTAAATCCTCCACCTTACCAAAAAGCATCCCCACAATACCCACGTCAGCTCATATCCTATTCATCACTTGGGAACAAATTCGATTTCTTCCCAATCTAAACTTCAGCTCCATGAAGGTGACACACTCATTCCTCAGGTCTCACAGGGTCAAACCCTGTTTGCTCCAGACCTACCAGGAAGAATCCTAGTCTTAGCACAACAGGCCAACATAAGAAAACCTACCAGCACTCCAGAGGCAGAGGCAGAGGCAGAGGCAGTTGGAACTCTGTGAGTTTAAAACCTGCCTGGTCTACAGAGTAAGTTCTAGGACAGCCAAAGCTATACAGAGAAACTATCTCAAAACAAATCAAAACAAGAAAGAAGGAAGGAAGAAAAGAAAGAAAGAGAAACGCTAAAATGGAAGAAAAGAATTTCCAAAAAAAAAAAGAAAAGAATTTCCTTGAACTTTGAAAGAAATAGAGATATGATACCAGGAGAAAGTTGACATCAACACCACCCACCATTAAGGTTGTCATGTAAAGTGAAACCCCACAAACGTGGAGCCTGAACATACTAACTAAAGACCTTCTAGAACTACACTCTGTACATTTTGTGGAGCTTTTCTGCTTGAAAAATTAAAGGTAGATGTTGTAAAAGCCACTGGCATTTGGAGAACAAGTCCATTCATTCATTCTCCCTCCAGGTAAGTGGGTGGCTTATGTGATGCCGTCAGACTACACAGTCTATGTAAAGTCATAAGGAAGCCCAGAACTGGCGCAGTGAACAGTGGGAGTTATAGTAGGTGGGCCTTATTGCCAGTGTGGAATAACACACACCCAGTCCCATCAAACGCTTTGAATAGAAATAATGGTGTTGGTTGAAATTCTGTGCTCATGAGGATAAAAAACAGTCGCTGGCGTGTATGTGAACTTCCCATACTCCCCTACCATAAGGGAAATGGATTAGTCTTCATTCTCAAACCAGCTTTTCTTGCCAGATCCTAGCATCTGTACTAGCCCAGAGAAACAGCATTCAGAGACAAGCAGTGATTAGGGAATCAGAGTCAGCAGTTTTGCTACCTACTTCCAGTGCCTCTTGGTAAATCCCATTGACCAGAGATCGCTCTGAGTGTCAGTGCTTGCCACCACTTCAAAGAAAGTTCTGTTCTGAGGACTATGTGGGGGCCATAGGCCAAGGCAAGTCACAGGCCAGCACTTTAAAGCTGTGTCTTTGATGAACCTTCCTTTAATCTCTTATCATGGGCTGATTCTCATTTTGCACCTTATTCTCCGGACCTCCACTGTGCTGACTTTTCTTTGAAGTCAGCAGTAGACAGTAGACGTGTGGGTAGAAGGACCCCAGGAAACACACACGACTGTCAAACTGGCTGTAATTGTCTTTCTACTTTGTACTGTGTTTTGAGTTTCTGCATGTCTACACACAGCCAACCCCGTGCTCTTCAGATGTTCCATTAAGCATCAGTTTCTGATGTCTGGATAAACAAGTGTGTTTTAAAGTCAAACAAAATTACTTATTGTAATAAGTAATCATAAAAAAATAAATGTATTGATATGGAATGTTGTTCAGCAGGTGTAAAATGGAGGAAAAAATGCTACGACATAAAAAGCCCTGTGTAAAAGCCTAAAAAGTCCAGAAGGATAGATGGTAAGGCACACACTATAATTATATCCATGGGGAGGGACTGTGTGTGTGTGTTTAATTTTGTATTATTTGCTTATCTTTATTTCACAATTTGTATTAGATGAATATGCATTCATTACCCTTGCTATAAAGAAAAAAGTTAATTTTTAAAATAGTCACATAAAGACAAGCAAAGTAATCTTCCATTAATAATGAGCTTATTTCTTATGAATGACAATTCTGAATGTTCCGGGCTGATAAATGGTGCACCATTTCTCCCCCTAACTAATCTTCTCATAACAGTCCCCAACTTATTTGACTTTGGGAATTTAAAAACAAGCTCAGCTAGCATCTGGGGAAGTCATTAATTACTGTATTCATTACTGAGGGTGTATTGTGTGGGTATGACTGGGAGATGGAACATAAGCTGGGGAAACATTTTGGTCTTTAAGTCAGAGAGACCTGCTTTGAATTCCAAAGCTCTGTTGCTGTTGAGTTGCACATGATCAAGTAGCTTTCATGAAAAGCATCACACTTGCTTCTTGGTGTATGTTCCGTTGTGTAGACAGGTTTTCAGCATGGGATGGCCCAGAAGGAAGGGGCACGTGACTAGCAGAGCCCCCCCCCCCATGTGCTCCTCTTCTACTGCATCCCAACTGTGTTTTCTTTTGTCCTTGCTCTGCTCTCCTCTTCATTTTCCATGCCGCTCTGCAGACTCAGATTCCCTCCCTCCTTGCAGGAGAAAGGCAGGGCAGAGCATCAGGGACTGGGGCAGAGGGATGGAGTAAGCATTTAATGGAAGCAGGAGGGGGCAAGCAGAAATGCAATGTGGGCCAATGGAACACACCGGAGCAGAAATTTGTCTGACCAATACTTAAAACACCCTGGGTTAAGAAGACCCAAAAATCTCAGCAGAAAGTTTGGGGAACTGTACTTTCCAAGCCCGACAAAAAGACTTTGAGGCCCACAGATGTGTAGGATCTGTTCTTGATCAATTACATCAGTTTTGGGAGGTGAATCCAGAATTTTAAAGGTTTCTTTGCTAGCTTTAATATGCAGCAGATAAAACAAGCAATAAGCAGAGAAACAAGGGCCAGAAGATTGGATGTCAGAAACTAAAGATGTCTTGTATTTCTCAACGAAGGTATTTCCTAGGCAAGGGCAAAACCGTTCATATACGGCCACACACATTGAGTGGTAACGGCTGCTGAGTTCCCAGGAACCTTACCCGGGTCTCATGCCCAAAGCCTCTCCCACCAGCCTCACGCATTTACTCCATTGACTTAAGCCACCACCTCCTGGCCAGACTCTACCAATGATGCATTTTACCTTGGGTGTT
Source organism: Dicrostonyx torquatus (assembly GCA_028555095.1). Lineage (NCBI taxonomy): Eukaryota > Metazoa > Chordata > Mammalia > Rodentia > Cricetidae > Dicrostonyx > Dicrostonyx torquatus. Next base: position 3,213,688 of record JAQHUG010000039.1, on the reverse strand, counting down.
CAAAAGGTACGGCAAGAAATTACCTTTTTCCCATCCTCCATTATCTCTCCTCATTCTGAGTTCCAAGCAGGGATGTAACTCAATGGCCAAGTGTTTGCCTAGAGAGTGTGTAGATCAGGGCTGTAGCTCCAATATCATAAACGCAGGGGGCAATCACTGGTCTACCTTTGAGTGCCAATAGTTTCATGTCACATGATCTCCTCATTCCTGTCTGTTCCCTGATGTCCAACAATACCAATAGTGCATTGATTAAACATAGGATTTGGGGCACTACAAATAATACATATTTTAATGTTTATGCGAGAACATTTCCCAGATGCCAGTTTTCTGGTCCTGTATGTATACTGACTTTAAAAGAACCCCCCACATCTGTCACATGCTCTGGGGCAGTGTCAGAGACACAGAGGAAGCCTGAGATCAGTACAGGGTCACAGCAGTAAATGAACCCAGTGCACAGCACTGCAGGACTTCCTCATAGACTTCATTTTCCAAACTTGATTCCTACTTCGCAGGTCATCGATGCTTCCCAAAAGAATGAAGAATAAATTCTTGGTAATTTCCAAGCAAATATGGGTGATTCTTGTTATTGATGGGCTTTCTGACGTATAAAGCCAATACTGAATTTGTATTTGGTGAATCATAGGACTTTGAGGAAATGTCAGCCGAGCTTCTGGCAATGCACTGACCCACTAAACTTGCTTTGTGTTTCTGTTTAAGGACCTCACTGACTTATATACTATTGACCTATGACATGGCACTAACAGCCCGCACAAATTACTCTATTTGTTTGGCTCAGTGAATACATGCGTGAATGGACAGTCAAACACTCTTTTCTTTTCCACATGTCCAGGAAACTCTGCAAAAGAGCCTGGGCTGTTGATTTGGGTGTCAAAACTAAATTTTAGTGCCAAGGCAAATTATCAAACACAGGGTCCACAATTAGTGAGGTTATTTATAATTTTTTGGGAAACATCTGTGAAAATCAATAAAAATGAGTGAGACAAAAACAAACAAATATTAGAATACCCAACACTTACTTCTCAATCACTATTACATTTTAAAACAGTCTGTCATGGTCACTGTTACATTTACAAAACATTCTGTCATGGCTGGAGAGATGGTTCAGTGGTTAACAGCACAGGTTACTCTTCCAGAGAACCTGGGTTCAATTCCCAGCACCCACATGGCAGCTTACAACTGTCTTTAATTCTAATTCCAGTAGGATCCAGTACACCTCACAGACATAGCATGTATGGTGCTTGCATAAGCAAACACCAATGCACATAAAATAAATAAAATTTGTCATTGTGAATTAGATTAAGTAAATCAGGTATTTGTTTATAGCACCCCTCTCTACTACGTGGCAATTTCTTTTTTTTCACTGACTATTCCTGTTCTGTATTGAAGAGGGGTTTAGGGAATTGCACAGGAGAAAAAAAAATGTTCAGCCTGTTCTTTCCAAATTGCTCTAAGCCTTCTGATAGCTGGTTCCAAATAACATTTTGACTTTAGTATCTTAAAATAACTGAATAAAAGAATCCAAACGAGGTCAGAGACATGTTAGGACAGCCAGCAGCAGATGCTTCCTGTAAACACCTTAGGTCACTCATTTATGACTAGACCTTTGGTTATAAATATGGCCTATATTAACAGACACTAAGTCTGATGTTACTATCAGGCATCTTCAGCAAATTAAAAAAAAAAATCTCCTTTGACAACATTCCGAAGACATTGGCAACTCCATTCCTCTTCGTAGCTGTAACCCTTAGAAAGAACACAGGGAACACAGGGAAATGTGAAGTGATCAGCCTTCAAAGGCAGCAATATGCGAACTGGAGTCTGGGGTACCATTCCAGAAAAGAAAACGACCATACCGTTAATAAAAAAAAAAAACAGCTTTTATTACAAACATTCTGGATTCCTTCACAACCCACTCCATTTTTAATGAAGAAAATCCCTGCCCCCAAATTGCTCTTGTGTTTCGTTCGCTGAAGAAAGATGGGGTGTGGTGGACTAAATTAATCTGGACGCTGCTTTATCACTCGACTCAAATTCTCCTATGAACCACTGCTTACTCTCCAGGCCAAACACACTAAAGCTAAGACTTCATTAGTCAGCAGTGAGAAAAGTCATCACTGGGGCTGGAGATGCTGTGGATTAGTATAATATAGTATACTATATAGAGTATATAGTGCTTAACAACCATGCCCAACGTCCTGGGTTCAATCCCCAGCACCAGTGTGTTGGTCCGTGTCCATAATCTCAGAACACACAGGCAAAACATGAGGACTAGAAGTTCAAGTTCACCATGAGTTGGGCAGCAAGTTCAACGACAGCCTGGAATGCACAAGACTCGAGAAAGATCGACGATGGCTACACAACCCTTCCAGCTCCGTGGGAGATCTGCGGAAAGCCTCTGTACACAGCGGAATGACTCTGTACATCTGTGCTCTCAATAGAGAGCTCTATTTTTGGTGCCCTGGCTTGCAGAGTAATTAGTTTGTAGCTATATTTCACGTACAGATGCTCCCCAACTTACAATGGGAGTGCATCCTGATAAACTCATCAGACGTGGAAAATATAATTAAGTAGCAAACACATTTAGTACACTCATCCTACTTAACACCATAGCTGAGTAACACTCAAACTTGAGACCTCAGAGCCACAATCATATGGCCGAGTGGGAACCCACTGTGCCATTCAGACTATACTAACCGAGAAAAGGCCAAACTTCAAAGTAGAATTTCTAAAGGATGCTTAATCCTTTTCCATCACCTAAAGAGAATAAAAGCACACCAAACGGTCATGTTAGAACTACTCTGCCGACACTGGCTAATTCACGTCCATTGCATAAGCTGTTTATTCATTGCTGTGACCAAAATACCAGACAGAAAATACTGAAGGGACAGGACTTGTTTCGATTCTGTTTTTGAGGGCTTAGTCCAGTGCGGAGGGCGTGGCGGAGAAACTCAGCGTGTACCACGGTGCAGCAGAAGCCAAGAGAAGGGGATGGGCATCCTGACTTTCTTCTTTCTCCACCTTTTATTTTATCTGGGAGCCTATTCCATGTGATGGAGCAGTCCTCATTCTAGGCACGTCTTCTACTTGAGTTTCTCCTTACTGGAAAGGCCTTCCAACACATACCCAGACGTGTGCCCCAACCTCCCTGATGATTCTAAACGCAGTGAAGTTGATAGCAAAGACTGATCATATCAATACAGATATGAACACATGTACATGCTTACATGAACATACACACAGGAATAAGCTTATATATAGCAAACTGGAATCAATTCACCATCAGATTTATAGACAGAAGAGAAATTAGAGGGACTTCAAAGGCCTAATAGCATCAGAAGCCAACATTCACCAAGCACTTAATGTTATGCTAAGAACATTTGTAAATTTTGAAGTTTGTTTTTATTTAAATTTTTATGATATATATATATATATATATATATATCGCTGTCATTTTGAGGTATAAACATTCTGGATAAACCAGTTGTAGGCCAGATCACACCACTGGTAAATGGGAAAGTGGACCAGATACACCTAGGACCCACAGCCGATACTCAAATAGTGGATATTGCATATTAATATTAAATATTAATTGCAATTAAATATTGGATATTTAAAGTAGCCATGCACAGAAGGGTTATATGCTCAAGGAAGGCTACTAAGATGAATTGAGATGGGTTGCTAGTTTAACTTGAAGCTGCTGTTTTCCATATGCCATCAGTCTGCCCCAAGTCCAGATAACACTAAAGAATCTCAAGAACCTCAGAAAGGGAGGAAGCAAATCCTAACTCTGCTACCTAGCGAGCCTTGTCTTCTTAGACACTCAAGCGAGTTTAATTTCCCCTAATATGCGTGTCCTTAGACTTAGCTCTTCGCCTCACTTGGCCCCGGATTTCAGAATCTTCTATTTTAACGGTCCTGCAAGGGTAGTCTATAGACGGTTGTCCCTGAATAAGTGGGATTCTTCAGGCTTATCTCATAGTCCATTTCAATGAACGGGCTTGCAGCCAAGTGAGGGCTAGCAGTAATTACCCCCGAGAGATTCCTTCAAAATTCACAACCAAAACATGTGCAGATAATAAAGGAAACAGGTACAATGGCGTAACAGTTAACTTTAAGTGCGATGAGGTTAAAAACAGCTCTTTCTTTTTCAGGTGGAATTGGTATTTTCAGTGCTCAAAGACTGCTGACAAAAATCTATAAGGGTAATACTGTGATTTAAACAATACGGCCCTTAAAATAAGTTATCAAGTTTGCTGTAGTGATAATGAATAATAATGTTCCTTTTTTAAAAGCTGAAGCCGTGAAAGGTCATGCAAAGGCTGCACTGTTGCCTGGGTAACACGTGGGTGTTACCCAGGCTCCTAGACCCACCCATGTTCCTCCTATTTAAACAGGTAATTTTGAATCACGTGTTGGTCAAGGATGACCAACAGACTTCCATGATACGCAATGACTGAGAGGAGCTTGAGGGAGTGTGCTCTTGCGTCAGTTTTTGCTAGGGGGTGGTACAAAAAGAGGTCAAGCCAGGTCAGGATGCTTCTGGAATGCTGTCAAATGGTAAAAGGGCTCTTCCCCAGTGAGCGCTATTAAACTGCATATCTATTAATAGTCCAAGAACTGCTGTGGTAGAAGACTGTTTAGCTCCACACATTCATATTTTTAGTAAGTAAATAGACTTTTTCTATTATAGAAGACCCAGAGGATTATGCTAAATGATTTGCCTTCTCTGAAAGGTTTTCTCCTCGGGAATAATGGACAGACTCTGAAGCTTTTCATTTTATTTCAGCCAAAGTTTTGAGTGCCACATTGACCCAATACTAGTTGGCACTAAGTGAACTTGGGTGGGTACATGGTCGCAATCTTCGAGCTCAGAGAACTGTAGACTTTCATCTTAATTAAGACTATTTCCTTCAAACTGCCTGTGAAGTGAACTTCTCTAATACACTGTCGTCCAGCTATGAAAGGTTTTTGCTTGTTTGTTTGTTTGTTTGTTTGTTTTGGTAATTCTCTAATTTCCCAGCACTCAAGTGACATGAAAATCCCTACTTTATATGACACCTAAGGCTACATGTTTGCAATGTGCTCTGGAAAACAAGATAAGTGTTGATGTATATGAACGAGGAACTGGGATTGGCATTTTGTGAGTGAGGCAGAGATAGAGGACTGCGGTTGTTGAAAGTAGCCAGCTTAACTACATAAGGGTGTCCCAAATCGGAACGCAGGGGCTTAGTTAAAAGAGAGCAAAAATAACATTGAGAATCATGGGCAGAGCAAAGTACTGCTGAGGAGGGAAACCTAGGCTGGTTGAGACCTTGATCCCAGAAACTGGCAGGTCTTCTCCAAGTAGAAGGTTAGCTGAAAACTCTCCCCACAACTGGAAAACTGGGGGATAGAGACATGCATGAATACATGGAAATTTTGTCCTCATTGACCCAAGTCTAGCTGAGGAGGGAGAATTAACAAGGCATATGAAATAATAGGGAGGAGAGGGCGCTACTAGCAAAGGAAATGCACCGGGCATAAATGGGCTAAACTTAGGAACCTTCACAGGTAGTGCAGAACTAAGAAACCTGACTTCGACAGGAGACTGAGAATACCTCACCACCAGGAGTCCTGAAGAATCAGCCAGTGGAGTCCAATGGTTTGGGACTTTAACGTAAAGCACCAGAGAACGTGTTTGTATATTCTATTAACTGTATGGTATGGATCTTGTTAGTTGTTGGAAACACGATGATGAATAAGGTCAAAATGATTAAATTATGTTTATTTTAGTAAGGCACAAACCACACTTTGTACAGCTGGGGAAGTATGTAGGGTACTCTAGGACTGAAGAGAGTCTTGCCTGGTATAGTATTCATGATATCTAAATAATAACTCAGAATGTGTCTTAAGGTGACCCAAATAATGTAAAAACATTGATAATTGTAAGAACACTACAGCAAAGGTTTGAATCCCACCACCCTTTGCAATAAAAACTAGTCCATGGTGGATACTACAAAAAGATTTTCTGTTCTCAGTTAACTTATAGCAAATGGTCCCCATTTGTTTTTTGTAAACTAAAACTCACACTTGCATAAAGCAATGCCAAATAGAAAATGATTTTTACATGCTCGTTTAGTTGAAGAGACACTCTCTGGAAACTTTGAACTTTTAAATATAATTAGATTTTTGTTTATTAAATAAGGCAAAATGGATTTCTCCCCTTCTTCAAGATTTTAAAATTTATAGATGGATTGGCAGTTAGCTGAGGGACTGGCAAGACCTTGGCTTTCTGTGCTAGAGTACAGAAAAACTGTTCCTCCCTATGAAGGAACCCTTCTTCATGTTAAATATTTGCTATTTATATAAACGGGGCTCGAGGAGATTGTATCAGACCTGTCTGGTGACATGGAATACTGTTTTAGACAGACTGTAAGTGATCAGTAGGGAGGAAGCTCCCCACTGAGAGCAACAGAAAGAAGCAGGCTCAGGAGTGAGCAGACAGCAGAGAGCAGCCCGGAAGGGAAGAAGTGAGGACCAGCAGCAGGTATAGAACCCTAAGGAGGCTGCAGCTCCTTAACCCGGGAAAAGGTTATGAGGTGAGGAGTGGCTAGACTCAGTCACTCTGGATGGAGAAGCAGCAGAAACTCACTGGCCAGAACTGGGGAGTGAGGAGGGAGTAAAGCCCTTAGGAGACCAGGCTGGAACCCAAGGAATGGGAGCAGAGGTCAAAGGCAGATCAGCTAGCACAAGGCTGACTGGATGAGGAGCCACGGAGTCACTGACCCTGATCCCAGTGAGTACCAGGCTGCCATGAGGCTGAGCCTGCCCTTAGGTCCCATATGGGATATTGCCACAGTGTCAACTTTCCATTTCTCTTCGATGTCTTTGAGTCATTACCCTAGCTGGTGTGTACTATTCCAAGTTTGAAAATGGATAAGTTTATTAAACTGGCTTTCAAGATTTAGCCTGTGTCATCTCTTTTCAGCACATTATCAGGGCCTTGTTCCGGAATATGATCTACACTGTTTCCTGAAATTCACAGTTGTGTTCATGACTATGTGTATATTACATTATTAGAGTCAATGAAATATGACTAAAATAAATTTCTCAGCCACGTATATTGTTGCTATTTTGATACTTGGATTTCAATTACTAGAATTGGTAATTGTTCTATGCATGTGTTTTCGGAATAATGAGCTCATTTAGCTTCAGAATAGCAAAGGTACCAAAAGCATCCAAATTTAACCTAATTATGCCAAAATATTAAGTCAAATAACTTAACAGATCTTGGGGAAAATGATGTGGGAAGTCCTTTTGTATGTGTGTTGCTTTTATTGGCTAATGAATAAAAAAGCTGTTTCGGCCAGTGTCTTTACAGAATAGAGCTTGGCAGGAAAACTAAACTAAATGCTGGGAGAAAGAAGGTAGAGTCAGCGAGAAGCCATGTAGCTGCCACAGGAGAAAGACGCAAGTTGCCAGCTGAAAGCTAGCTGGTAGGCCGCAAGCCTCATGGTAAAATGCAAAATAATAGAAATGGGTTAATTTAAGACGTAAGAGCTAGTTAGAAATATGCATAAGCTAATAGGTCAAGCAGTGATTTAATTACTACAGTTTCTGTGTGGTTATGTCGAGTCTGGGCAGCTGGGAATGAACGAGTAGCCTCCCACAACAGGGGAAATGTTTTAAGTAATGACTTGATCATCAGTCTGAGTATAAGTTTTTGGCAATTTGAGAATTCTGTAAGAATTCCTTTTGCTCTAACTAGAGGGCATTTTGTTCGATGAGAGCTGTGTAATGTTATACACAGTGGGAATCTGGTCTGAGGAGTAAGACTTACTGTCTCCTTGGAAAAAGGACAAACGACAGCAAGTGCTTAGAGGTGCCAAGGACTAAGACACCCAAGTGCAGAGTTTGCTGACAGCTGCACATGGGACCTAGGGAATGAAAGCCTCCTAGGGATATAATCTCCTCTGCCCATGGCCCACACATTCTGTAGTAGGGCCAGCACCACAAAGATCAACAGAGGCAGCAAAACATTGCAAAGGTTCTTCTCACACATCTAGACAGGCAGGGAAGGGAAAGTAAGATGGCACAGAGATGGAGTCTGGACCCCTAGACTAGGCAGAAAGCATCCCCACCCAGGCCCAGCCAACAGGCATATCCCAGGCTCTGTGGCCCTATCCTGGTTAGTGACACCCTAAGGGATGAGATATCATAGATAGGTCTTCTTCATCTTCTTTTTATACATTTTACTTTTTTCTATTTTTATTGTTAATTAAAAATTTTATTTCTAGCTTACGTTTTCTTTCCCCATATATGTATGTGATACAAACTTTTAGTCTACTTCTCCTTTCCTCTTTCTCTCACTTCTATAGTTCACTTATTTGTTATCTAGTTTGTAGGCCAGCTTTGTCCTGCACTCTTCTCTTCCTTTTTGCAATTCTGAAGGTGTTAGGGGAAAATACTATACTACGGCACAAGCAATGGCTTTCTAGAAAGAACTTTAGTAGCTCAAGAAAGAATTCCAAGAAGCTACAGATGGGATTACATGATATCAAGAAAACGTCTGTCTGACAAAGGAAACAGTTGGGTGGAGACAATTTATAACATGGAGGAAAAGCCTTGCTAAGTACACATTTGACAGAGATTGACATCTTAACATATAAAGAACTCAACAAAATGACAACAAAATTAAACAATCTAATAAATAATGGACATATGGAAGAGACAGTTCTCGCAATGTAAAGTACAAATGGCCAATAAACATATAAAATCCTTATATCATAGCCATCAAGGAGATCCAGTTCAAAAGGACATTGAGATCCCATCTCCTCCCTTCAGGGCGGCTATTATTAAGAAAACAAATGGCAACAGACACTGGTGAAGATGCAGAAGAAAGAGAATTCTTATCCAGTGCTGGTGGGATGTCCATCATCAGCACAGGCACAGCGACAATTACCACACATGGTCCTCAAATACTGAAAACAGAAGTAGCACCCAGCAGAGCTATGCCAGCCCTGGAAATGCGTCCTGAGGAATCTCACTCGGCCTTGATACCTGCACACCGTGCTGGCTGCAGGGCCATTCGCAATAGCGATACAGAATCAGCCTAGGCTTCCATCAACAGTCGACTGGATAAAGAAACACAATGGGGTTTTATTCAGCCTCAAAGAAGAAGGAAATGGTGGTGTTTGCTAATGGTTACCTGATAGTTCCTTTCAGGAACTTCCTGATCAGCTAGCCAGCGCTGAGACTCTTACCCCTTCATTAGCCTTGCAGCAAAGATACTGTAAACAGGCTCCTGGGTTGAGGAATGGGGGCGGGGAGAGGAGGGCAACCCCACTTCTGAAATGCAACACTTGTTTTTGAAATTCTGAAGAAAGATCACACCTTCGAGAAACGTTTAAGCAAACACTTTAATCTCTTTCCGATTAACTGAGTTTTTATCTAGAGTACAGAAAGATAAATTAAGATGAATCCTTAAGAAGTCTACTATCACAAAGTCCCATAACAAAATGCCAGGCGGGAGGCCTGCTGGATTCCGCCTGGACATGCTGTTTATGTTTTTGAGTGACTGCGTGTGACCCAAACCCCTAATCTGTATGAACAGATCATGTGGCGCGTCCTCACACCTTAGTCATAATCAGCAATGCTTCTCTCCCTTCAGAAAGGAGTCTCCCACAAACTCACCACTAAATGGAAGAAGGGCTTGGCTTGTGACAGAAAATACAAGAAAAGCATTTTGGAAGTTGGTTTCTCCAAGAAAGTGTGAGCGGTATGGAGTCCTAAGCCTGCTCCCAGAAGGCTCTTTCTAGCTCTCTGGCTTCAGCAAAATGGTTTGCCCTGGAGCCTTCTCTCCCGTGCAACAGTATTCATCGTCAACAGGTCAAACCAGCCTTCAGTTATCTCGGTGCCAAATCGGCACCCGCGCTTCTCCCAGGCACTCACTGAGGCTTCCTCCGTCCAATCATCCCAGCCTCGCCTACTTCGTCTGTCATCCCAGGTCCCGAGACAGTCATTTCTGCTCATTAAAGGCTTTGGCGCCCTCCCTGCAGTCGGCTCTTCCACACCTGCATTTGCACCTGGCATCGGAACGTGTGAACAACTGTCTCGATCTGGCTAAGGATTTCTTGATTTTCGGAACGCTCCTGATTATCACCTTTCCTCTACATTAGTGTATTTTCACAGCGCCGTGATGCGGTGGCTGGCCTTTTCCAGGGTCCTACTCTCTTTACATCCACTACAGCCCTTCTGGGAGTAGATTTGTCTTTTTCGCATACAAAACTATGAAGCAGTGACCACTCAGTCGCCTGTGCTTCAAGCTTTGCAGTCGTTCAAACCATCGCTGACTCCAATACCCAGTAACAGAGGAAGAGAGGAAGAGGAGAGCCTCCTGTCTACGAGGACTGCTGCCTGCATTCCCCATAATCTTTTACGAGGCAATGGAGATCATCTCTCCATCTTCCCCCAGAATCCCCGACCTCGTTCCCTCTGCTTTAGTGTTATCCCATGCTGGCGCTCAGTGCTCTTCAATCCCAACGGTCACTCTGACTTTGACATCTGCTTTTTCACCGCGTGCCTCTCACTTGGATGGCTGTCTTTCAACCTTGTTGATTATTCAATTCTCAGTCTCTTTTGAAAGAGGTTCCCCCCCCCTTTTCATTTCCAAATGTGTTGCTTTATACAATGCCATTCTGGCTCTCTTCTCAATCATCTTCTGGGAATCTCAACCCTATTTACATGGGCTGATGACTTTATCTTCAGCCCCAGCTTCCTTGAACTCTGCTACATGAACCAATTACAAGCACCTCAAATTTAAATGACCTCAAGGTGAATGCCTGCCTATAATCTGCCCCACCTGTTAATTACCTCTTCCTTGAGTAACCTGGCTTGGTGGATGGCCTCACCCCCCCCTCTCTAAAACCAGTTTTCCAAGTCTAAAGCTGGCACAATTTTTCTCTTCACTGCTTTTGTACCACCTGTTTGTCTGAGCACTCTATCTAATGAATTCTACAAAACATTCAGCAAGCATACCCAACCCGATGCACCTCGAACATCATAACCTCATAACTAGGCAACCATAATCCTCATCCAGATAAGTGTAGGAGGTTTAGCTCCTGCCCTTAGCCAGTCTTTTGCTAGAACAAAATATACGGCGATCCCTCGGCAACCCAGATCACATGGCATGCATCATTTAAAACTTACAATTCTCTGATTTCCCATTTTAGTACGGACTGCACAATACAGTGATGCTCACCTCCTTAGCCAATACCAACATTCAACACTTCCCTGTTTGTCTCCATCTCACCTCATTACTACACATCCCCTATAAAGAACTTTAAATGTAACCTCTCGGTGCCTTGATTGTGTCAAGTTCTCTCTCATATTCTTCTGTGAGATAGCCTTTGACTTCGCTGGTCTTCCCAAGTTCTTGGTCATTAAAAAGTTATTCCCTCCTCTGGGTAAAGCTTTGCCTTCCCCTTACTATGATGTGCCTTTTTTGGAAAAATGCAAATGTCTAGGCGATTCCTGTGCACATTGAAATCCATGTACTTTAGGAGGGTTCTTTTGTATTTTGTGTTGCTTTCATTGGTTAATAAAGAAGCTGCCTCTGCCTTTTGATAGGGCAGGACTTAGATAGGTGGGGAAAAGAGAACAGTATGCTGGGAAGAAGACTGAGTCAGGGAGAGAGCCGCCATGAAGCTGCCAGGGTCAGACATGCTGAATGATTCCCGGTAAGATCACCACCTTGTGGTGACGCACAGACTTTTAGGAATGGGCTGAATCAGATGTAAGAGTAGCAAAGGCTAGAGATAATGGGCCAGGCAGTAATTTAAATTGATACAATTTTTGTTTGATCATTTTGGGTACAAGCAACCGGCAGCTGAGCAGGCCGGCAACTGGGGGCTGGGAGTAGGGCTGTGGCGGGACAGCAGCCTGCCCCCTATTACAACAGTTTGGCACCCAATGTGGGGAAAACGTCAGTTGCTTTCCCTCCTCACTGGAATGAGTGTGTGTTTGTGTATGTGCGTGTGTGCATGGCTATCTCAGCATGTTTTAAGGATTCTCAAATGATTCCACTAAACTTCCATAGTTGGAAATCACCATTCATTTTTGTATTTCTGACTTCTCTACACAGACAAACACCCTAGGAATTTGCTAACATCCCAACTGTGAATTCAACAGGGTAGGGCCTGAGAATGAGCATTTTTGAAAGTTCCCAGATGATGGTGGTGTGCCTTGTCCAAGCACCTAACTTGAAGAAAGGATATGGTCACTTCCTCCCACCTCAGTCTTCTAAGTTGCTTACTGCTAGAATGGAATCAGAGGTGAGGGAAGAGATAGCATTAAGGGCTAGACAGACAAGCACAGAGTAGCTAGGTTTTTGAATGAGGCTGTGTCTGTTGGAAGGTTTTTGCTTTTTTCTTTTCTTTTATAGGAAGTAGATTTAAGTGTCCATTTCTGGTTGAGCTCATTTGTAACCTGGCCAAAGCCTAAACTGTCACTCCCTGTGTAAGATAGAGTGTGACAATAAAAAAAAATGGCAAGAAAGAATAATACGTTTTTAATCTTAGAGCATCTAAAATAAGTTCTTGTTTTTCTCTGGTTTTATATGTGTTTGTTGTTGTGTATGTGTTCCTACTGCCACAACTTTTATTGAAAAATAGTTTTTGTTTGCTTTTCAATAAAAATATTTAAATGCCACATTTGTAATTTTTCTGAAATAAGACATTAAATGAGATACACCTGAGCATATACCCACGGTGCATCTCCCTGGAAGATGAGCAGTTATGGAATGGACTGTCGTTTGTCTTTGCTTTCTCTCTCAGTCTTGTAGATAAGGGAAATGAAATGCAGCAAGCCTAAAATGACTTAATTAAGATCGCACACAATAACACAGGATGTGGCCAAAACTTACATGCCAGCTCTCTGCTGCTAGAAGTTTCTTAGTGGAAAAAGAAGGCAGGAAGCTTTCAGATGAATGTGTCTTAATTATTCATGACACTTACATCTTTTTTAAAACAAAAATTTCAACGTCTCCTACACATATCTCTTACCGGAATTGATTCTTTTCATCTGATTTTTAATTGGTGTTGTTCCTAAACTATGCATCAGCTAATAATCACAGTGGGAATCCTGGCTTGATTTCCATCACTGTAATAAAACACCATGGCCAAAACTAACTTGGGGAAGAAAGGGCTTATTTGACTTACAAGTTACAGCCTACCATGGAGGGCAGCCAGGGTAGGAGCTCAAAGTAGGCAAAATCTGAAGTAGGTGCTATGAGGCGCTGTTTCCCTGGCCTTCCTCAGTTAGGTTTCTTGAACAGCCCAGGCCCACCTGCCCACAGGGGGTTAGGCTCCTGCCCCAGCACTCAGCAATCAAGAAAATACCCCAGAGTCATGCTCACAGGCCAATCTGATGGAGGAAGTTCCTCAGTTAAGATTCCTTCCTCTTACAAACATCTGGGTTTATACTGAATTGACAGAAACTATGACAGCAGCATTTCAGAGAAGTGTGAAATAAATTCCTATTTGTTTGATGAGAAAGAAAAGTTAGGGATGGGAAAAATACTAAAGAAACCAGTTAATACAAAGAAGCCTGTAATTACAGGTTAAAACCAATCTGATGGACTTCGAGCAATGAAGTTGAAAATGGGTCTTTTGCGTCATGTATTAATGAGGTCCTGTCTCCAGAGGACAATCCTTGGTGGTTGGATTCCTGGGGGCTGGCTGCTCTGTGTAGACCTACTAGTCTTATGTGCATCAGATCACTGGAACAGACGGTCACTTATCTCCATAAATCAAATCTCAGGAGATGGCAACCAGGCCTCCAGTACTCAATCCTGAAATAAATTTAACTCCCTAGTTGGGTTTCCAGAGACTTCTCATCAACACAATCCTAATGTAGTCAGACACTTAAGGATGAACTCATTCCAAGGGACACATCTTTAGATGATTTTGAAGACACTAAACAGCACATTCACACAAACTAAGATGGCTATGATGTTACAAAGCTATAACATGTACATGTGTTTATGTTGTACAGGTGCTCCATCATTGATCAAAGCACACTGTTATGCACATGGTTAGCCAAACAGTAAGAGTCACTAAACTATATTTTCTGGCTAATCTTTTGTGATGAAAACTTGGTAGTTAATCTTGTGAGCCCGATTCTCACAATAAATAAGTCCTTAAATGTGCATTTCTCTGATATTTGGAGAAAGCATTTATTCTCTTTCTGGGGAATTCTAGCAGATGTGGCAAAAGATGTTGTAAAAGATATTTTAAAAGAGAGGGAATATGAGGGTACAGATTTCCATCAGTCTAAGAACAGAATCAAAATACCAGCACCCCCTCCCTTCTCCTTTGCTAAATGATCTTAAAGAATGACAATTTTCAGGACCTAAGGAGTTGGGCAGTTTTCTTCTTATGATTCTTTTTAATGTTATATTTTCAACTTCTCTCAAATAATACACTAAGTTCATGACCCTGAGTTGCACACCAGACAAAATGGTTGGTAAAGAGCACCAGACTACTTTTTGCTGCATAAGACAAAGCAGAACCCATCCTTAAACAGCACTCGGATCTTTCCGTGTCTCTCACTTTTTCTCAGTGTTTAGAAACCAGGACTCTCATAATATTATTGGCTACAGTTTACTTTCAGCATCTGTTTTCAGCATACACATTTTTTACAGCTTTGAAACCTGCATTTGAAGTCTAAAGAAGCCTACCAGGCACCATTATTCCTCACAAACTAAATGATTAATTTAACTTACCTACACTTTCCATCCCATGGCCACACAGACACAATTATGGAACACTAGTGTTTTACTTTTCCCACAGAAGATAAGTGTGTGTGTGTGTGTGTGTGTGTGTGTGTGTGTGTGTGTGTAAGAGGGGGAGGAGAGGAGAGGGAAAACTTTGCCCCCTTTCTTGGAAAGGATTTTATTGGTAGATGCTAGTTTTTGACTGGACACATTTTAAGGAAGCGTAACCTCAAAACTGTCTTCAGTACTAGATCAATGAAATCCCTGAAAGTAAGTTTCTGCATGCTACATTGAAACCAGCAAAGGCTTGCTTTGGTGGGGATTTTTTTTTCCTGAAAGACACCTTCCTTCGGTGCTCTTAGTGCCTGCAGAATGTTTTCAGACTCATAATAAAACAGCCTCATCTGCCCTCAAAGGTTGGTACAGGACTTGCAAACCCTAAGAGTCAGGCTGCCCTTCGGGTATTGATGTACTTTTGCCATTTCTCTACATGGAGTCTTCACTGTGTTAATGGGCAGATGACAGAGACGAAGGTCTTCAGTGAATAGAGATCCCCTGTTGCTGCCAGAAAGCCGGGTGGTGCCAAGATACTTTATCTGGGGCACTACCACCATTTGGCATTTATAGAAATGACCACACACTGGAAGATTCATTTTGTTTCAGGGTTATAGGTCAAGTCATACAAAAATGATAATGAAATCAGAATGTAAATTATTCATTATCTCACTGTGTTAAATATTTCAAGTGGACAGAATATCCCCTTTCCTAGTGTTGGTAATTAAATACTCATCAAAATTGTACTTGGTAAGTACAGAAATGAAGTAAAATCATGTTCCAGATAGTAGTCTATCTTCCCTTGTGTTTCTTCTGGGTCTTCCTGCTCCCCAGGCCTTTTACCCAAGGTTCCTTAGCAGCTGAGCAGTATAAACCCGTACAAGAGAACAGTTCTCTCTTCTGAACTCCATTTCTGGCTAGAGTTAGCCAGCAATATGCTTAAGCTATTGGCAAAACAGTATTGCAGATAATATAGTGTCCATGTGATTATTTTGAGTCAGGGTGGTTGGGAAACGAACTAGCGGCCTCCGACAACACTGCCTGGATTGGAGCCTAGCCCAAGTCTGTTCACCTGTAAGGAGATGACCTGGGTTCTCTAGAACCTGTATAGTTTAGGATCACACTGCCAACAATTGCTTCTTTGGATCTTTTGGGAAATGGCCTTTGCATGTGTCCGTCAGAGATGCATGTACTGAAATTTGATCCCCTTAAACTGATCTAGAAGTAAGACTTTTATAAGGAGGGGTTGGGATTTGATCTGGCCAAGAGAATGAAGCCTCATGATGGCTTTGTAAGAAAAGGAAAGATGCTAGAGTGCACATATATATGGTCCCTTCATCTCCTCAGACACCTTCGTACGTCACATGCATCAACAAGGGCCCTTGAGTAGCAAGAACTGTGAGATGGACAAACTTCGGTTCTTTATAAACTTACTAAGGCTCAGATATTTCATTATAGTGGTGCAAAATAGACTAATAGATACCTATAGAAGACAGGTATCTGCTTTTTATCTATGCTGTGATACATGCATAGAGGGTTGAAAGTTACAATCACTCCTGATCTCTTTTGAAACAACATAGAGAAAGGTTATGAGAACAGGCTCTGGAGCCATACTGCCTTGGTGAGGGAAGACCTTATGTGTACGTGTTGCTTTTATTGGTTAATGAATAAAGAAGCTGCTTTTGGCCAGTGGCTTAGCAGAATAGAGCTAGGTGGGAAAACTAAACTGAATCCTGGGAGAAAGAAGGCAGAGTCAGTGAGAAGTCACATAGCCACCCGAGGAGAAAGATGTGAGTTTGCTGGTAGGCCACAAGCCTCATGGTAAAATATAAAATGATGGAAGTGGGTTAATTTAAGGTATAAGAGTTAACCAGCAACATGCTTAATCTATTGACCAAACAATATTGCAAATATTATAGTTTCTGTGTGATTATTTTGAATCAGGGCAGTCTGGAAATGAACCAGCAGCCTCCGACAACACTGCCTGGATTAGAGTCTAGCCAAGTCAGTTCACCTGTAAGAAGGAGATATAATAGTACACACCTCAGATTTATTATCTTAGAGCTCTAGACCTCAGAACTCTATAAAGAACCCGAGGAGTTAAGGTTCTCCTGTATGCTCTGGGGACAACCCCTCACTCTACAGTTTCCAGTGGCAGCATTCTGTGGTTGTAACACTGAAGTCTCTGCTTCTGCTGCTTCCATGGTGGTACTGGTGCTTGTAATTACACAACGGCAACCAAATCATGCTGGGTCATCTTTCCACTTCAAACTCTTGTACACACACACACACACACACACACACACATATATATACACATACATACATATACACACATACACACATACACACACATATACACACATACACACATATACACACATACACACACACAGACATACACACACATCACTCTGCTTTTTTAAAGTCTCTGTGAGCATATAAAGCGATGCATGAGGAATATATAAGGAATAAGGTGTGGGCACCTTTGCAGGGGGCATTATTTTGCCTCACAAGATGAAAAACCTGGTGACTTCAGGTTGTTTAAAGCAATGCTAGCCTATCAAAATGATGCTGCCTTTAAAGGACATTTGATAACATACGAAGACATTTTTTGGTTGCTGCAAGGCAATGATGGAACTTACTTGCTGCTGAGCTAGTAGCTGGAAATTGGGGCTGCTGCTAAGCATTTTATAATGCCAACATCCTCTGTGAAGAGTTATCCATCCCAAAATGTCAGCAATGATGAGGTTCAGACACTTTGATGTGAAGCATATGATTTGGGGGAATCTTTTGAGTTAGGAAGGTTACATTGTAAAAAAAAAAAGTCCGTTTCAGAATTTAAAATTACATAAGTCTAAAGAACCACATACAAGCTCTGTCTCTAAGTTTTTGACACTGCTAAGCGTCTCATAAATGATAAGTGACATACTTTTATACTAGAATTTCCAGCCTTGCCTTTACTTTTTACTTGTTGCATAGTGTTTATTTTATTGAAGTCTGGCCAACACCATGAACTCATATATAAGCAAATTAAACAATGCATTGCAAATATTACTTTATATGTATTATAAAATCACAGATGCTCAGACCCAAAATATATAAGACCCATAGACTGCAGTAATCAGTTTCTGCCTCAGTGTGGTTTCCCTTCTATTCCTTAAAGGACACTTGCCAGGAAGTTCCTGTCCACTGAGAGAAAGCTGGAACCCACTTTCAGTGAAGGTAAGTGCCACACCTACTTCTCCAATTCCTGAGAATTTCTATGCTTGGGTTTGAATGATCCCAGTCATTTAAAGTGACTACTGAATTGCAATTAGGATATGCTACTTTTTCAACATATTTTCCCCATATTTCTTCTTTCTGTCTATTCTGCCCTCCTCATTCTTCTGCGTTACTTTCCTCAGACAAAGATTTTCTGTAGCTTTTTTTTTTTTTTTGCAACCACTTCTAAAGTCTAGAGGGACTTGTCTTTTCAGTGGCAGACATGATTTCTAAGCCGATATGGACACATGCTTCCTCTGTGTGTGTGTGTGTGTGTGTGTGTGTGTGTGTGTCCATGCATGTATAAGAGTGTAGGAGAGCAGAATGTAATCATGCTCCTCTTGAGGTGAGGATCGTGCCATTTTTATCTTTTTCCCCAGGGAAAAACAATAGCTTTGCATCTGATAGTGTCCTAACAGCTTGTAGACCGACAGAGCAAAGTGATGAGAAGCCCCGCTATGCCACAGAAGCTGTCTGTGCCGCACACATGTTGATGCCAAGGTCATGCTCTTGAGATACTTTACACTCACCATGACTTTTAGGTTATAATTAAAGAATAAAGGTTAAATACATTTTGTCAATCGGTACTTGCCAAACATTATTTAAAAGGCGTATTCCTAAATATCAAGTCACATGTAAGGTTTCAGACGCAGGAACATGTCAGATCCCTGTGCAGAAATCTCCTATACAAGTTTATAAACTTGTATCTGCCTATGTAGTCCAAGGAATCCAATTCCGTCAAAAGCAAAACACATGAAAAGAGAGTGATAGAAAAGAACAGAAAACCTATAGATTGAGACATTTAAGAGACATGTCAAGTGTACCGAGGGCAGAGGAACTAATTACAAGTCAGGATGTATTACCAGTTTCTCAAAATAAATAGGCACATATGCCAGAACTAGAAGGAGGGAGGGAAAGAGAGAGAGAGAGAGACAGAGACAGAGACACAGAGAGAGAGACAGAGACAGAGAGAGAGAGACAGAGAGAGAAGGGGGGACCCGGGGAAGGAGGAAACGGTGGTAATTTTAGCAACTGCAGCTCATGTTAACTTTACTGCAGTGACCCTAGGCATCTCTCAACCAGTGTGTCTGTATACTCCTTTCCCTGGGGAATAAAGGCATTTTTGTTTCAGATTGAAATCACTGGACAGTCAAGTGCACGCTGTTGAGTTGAACAGCAAATGGCTATAATCCAATCTACAAGCAGGTCTTTCTTAAGCTCCCTGTGCCAAACATCCTGATGGAGGGTGCATGACTATCACAATGGAGGCCTAGAGCAAAATACCTATTTAAAAAGCAATGCAGATAGCCAAAGGGCACACACTCAGCACTTTAGAGCACAGCCTAGAACCCCAATGTAATTTCCTATCATTATCTTGCATGGTTTAAAGAATATCAGAAAATCAGATAGGAATATTTCCAACTGCCAAAAGTTAAAGAGCATATCCCAGGGAGCTGCACCCAGAGCATCTTCCTTCTCCTTGCAGAAGGGTCAAGAACCTTTCTTTTCTGACAACACAGGGCTTGCTGTGACTTAAATAGCTGTGTGTGTTTCTGTTCTCTCTCTTTTATTTTCCTTCCACTCTAATTACGAATGTCTTCTTAAATCTGGCCTTTGCCCCCTTCTTTTCTTCTTTTGGAAACTCCGAGAGTTCCAAGGTTTCTACTGTTACCTATGGATGGAGAGGCTCCAAACCAAACACCTGCTCCTTAGGCCCCATTTATGCCACCCCAGCTGGAGGTTAGGCCTGGCTTAGAACACGCAGCTCAAATTTCCCCTCCTTTCTTCTGTGCCAGTGGGCACCAGGATGGTGTCATCCTCAAAAACTCCAGGGTCCTTTGGATTTTACAACACAGTACCACTTTATCACCTTCGTATCCCTCATCTCATTCGTTTGCCTCGACCACTGCCGGCTCGGCACCACTGGATTTCATCACTGCCGGCTTGGCACCCCTGGGTTTCACCCCAAGCCAAGCTCTGCAGCTCATGCCGGCCTTATTGGGGCAGCTTCCGCTTTCTCTCCCCTCTCACATGATCGTTTCTCACTCAACCCACTCAGAATCATCCCTCAGCGGTAGCCCAACCACTCCACTGTTCAGGGAAGGTGTTATTTCTCCTTTATCACCACGAAAGGTTACCCATGGGTTTTCAAAGCTCTCTGTGAAGTGCCCCTATCTATCAAGTTGCATTTTTACTGCTTTCCAAGAACATGATTTGTCCTTTCTTCCCATTTTTTTAGGTTATAGCTTAAGCCCAAGGCTGTACATGGCAAATACTCCACCACCAAGTTGCCTCCCTAGCCCACATGATTTATTCTTTTTTATTCTGTCTTTCTTCTTGTTTACACTTTCCTCTTCTATACTCCCCCACCCCAAATCCTATCTCACTCCAAGGCCCTTCTCACATTTTTACTTCACCTCTCTCTCTCTCTCTCATGAACAGCATGTCATTCTTTCCTCTTCTTACCCTTCTAATGTCTTGTACTTACTCACAAGCTCATTGTCTTTCTCTAACTACCTAGTAAGCTCATAAAAACATAATTTGTTATCATCTCAGGATAGTGATGGCTTTCTCGAAGTACATTGGTTGATTAATTAGATATTTAAAGACACTCTGGTTTTTGCCGAGTTAAGTTTAATGAGCATGCGTACGAGCAGAGCAAAAGTAGACATCTCTGTTAGTATTTGCTTCTAATTTACATATTAACTGTAAACTACTAAATGATAAAACAGTTTCTTACCTGATTTTATGCAGTCTGATGATTTACAAATTCCGTCTAGAAAAAGGAGAATAGATGTATAAATATTGGTAATAAAATTTTACAGTTTATGTTTACCTTTTGTTACTAAAAAAATCTGCCAATTAAATAAATGGTCCATTAAATATTATATTCTGCTTTTACTAGGCAAAATCTAACGGAAGAACAAAAGGGAAATGCTAAATTTAAAGATGATTACAAAGAAAAGGTGTGCTATTATACTCCATGCACCAACTGAACTCAGGGAATATTAAATTAAAATAGCTGAATGCTTCATTCATCATTCTGTAATCATGTTTTTCCATTAAAGAGCCAATCTTTACTAATCCCCATTGTGGAAAAACTTCCAAGATTCAAATTAGACTTCTTATACTCCCGCAGAGCCTTCTAGAATTTCAATGACAACAGAAATTGATCAGTGGCTATTACTAAAGTTTGACATGAAATAGTATATATTTTAATCAAATAAAATTATACAGGTCTCATACTCATGAAAATACGGAATGTGCTTGGTAATTAATAACTCAGCTCGTGCATAAGGACACTGTATTTTATTCTAAGTTTGTTGCTTGACATACGAATGCTGCATCTTCTAGGTAAACCTGTGAATCATCCAGGCTTATCTAGGTAAATGGTAAATGCATATGAGGAAGGTTTTATTCCCTTTTGCATTCATTTCTCTGTGTGTGTAGGAGACACTCACCATCATAGGTTGCATAGAGAGCGATCATGGTCACAGCTATGATAGTCAGGAGCAAGACAAGGACAGAGAGGCTGATCTCCAGTGGAGTCCATCGCTGTTTCTTCTTTGGCTTTGGAGTATTGATATCAGTTATATCCATCTGACTTTCTGATCTTCCCATCACCTAAAATCTGTAAAATATACATATAGGTATAAAAGCACAGAAGTAGATATAAAAAGCATATGTATATATGTATGTATATAGTTAATGTGGTTAAATAGAAGTAAAAGGTCAACTTATTTTAAATTAGAAAGAAAACCTTTGTTGAAAGTCAAAATATTAAAGCTGAAAGCAATAAATATAAAGAATATACATACATAAGAATTTGATTGGTGTCAGGCCCAACTAACATTTTATATTCTTTTCTTTTTACACACACACACACACACATACACACACACACGTACATGTGCACATTTTTTTTTAAAAAAAAGAATAAACATATGTGTCTATAACTGAAGATCGCAGAAAGAGAGTTGATTAAATGCTTACATTACTTCTGAGGTTTGCGAGCAAACAATTGCTGTACCATAACTAAGAAAGTTTTAACCTCATCCTTGTGAACTTTAGCCTGTCAAAGGTTAACTTCATATCTTGCTCCAGTGGTTTCTTTCATAAGTTAAACAAAAACGAATGACTAATACTTTGAGGTTTTGACTAAGCAAAAATATAAAATGCAAACACAGCTTAAAGAACAAAAGGAATAAACACTTGGAGTACTTTATTTTACTTTGAAAACAGCTTGTATTTTTAAAGTTCAAAAATTACTTCAGCTGCAGATAAGGGTATCTATTAGCTGGTTAAACAGCATTCTGAAAATTCTCACTCAATGACCAAAAAGAGGCTTATATTTCAGGATGAAAGCCAATCACCTTATCAGTACTTTTTTCTTTGTACAATTGAAAGAGAAAAAAACTAACATGATTAAACAAATTCTCCTTTGTAGGTCATGCTCTCACTTGTTAAATATATAGTTCACTTGTAATTAGGTTAAACGTATCAACACTTGTAACTATAGGTGGGGTTTCTGGAGTTCTTTCTCGGTGCTTGGTACAATTTTTCACGTCTCATCCATTTCCTTTGCTAGTCTCTACAGAGTGGATGTCAATGCTCCAGATCTCCACTCTGGGAAGCTGGGAAGCAGAGAAGTCAGCTAACTTGCTCAAGCTGACAGATCTAACCAATATCCTACATAAACATTTGGCCACTGTTTCAAATGTAACTGTGCCATTTAAAGTAGAAGCTGCTTTAGACATCGTTAGAGAAATTCACGGTGAAAAACTAAGGGTATAGAAGGCCAAGTATTAGATTCCATGGTTTCTATAGAGGCCTGGTGGTTCTTTAAAAAACACCGTTGAGCAAAGCTCCCAATAGCGTCAACCTTCCTGCACGACCTCAGGAAAGACCACTTTAAACAACAGGTTAGCTGTTCATGACTCAATACAAATTAACCATAAAATATTCGGCTCTTAGATAAAATAATTGCTCAGAGACTTTCTCATCAGTTAAGACTTGACTTGGATAGATACAAATCCTCAGGGGTGCAATTTGTAGAAACTGAGGCACGCAAAGCAGAACGACATAAGGAAATGATAAGATCTGAAGTGTCCTTGAGAGGACTCAGCAGACAAGCCGGGATTTGTATTGACGCATCAATAATAAACCACACGTGGGCATTGGGGGACTGGATGCAAAGTCCTGAGCAGTTTGTTCTCCTGATTACACGATGCTACAAGCAAGGACTATCAAATAAAAATGCTTTGCTGGACAATGAAAATCTGGTCTGTTCAATAAAAGAGAAATGTAATGTACCTGCCTGTTGAAATGTCTTATTTAATGGTTATGTAACTTATGTTAGTTTAGCCTCGAGGCTCCTGGGGTGAGGATATAGAATTGCATTGATCGTATCACTGTTTTCATCGTAGTGGTGGCTGGTCAAAGAAAAGACAGCTACAGATTTAATACTTTGACTCTTAACAGAGTCATGAAGACTCTTCCCGGAACCCCTAAAACATTTGAATATTAATCACATCTGCTTGCGGGTGTCTTTTAAACATGCCTCCACTGCCCTTAAATGCTTGTTGCCATAAAGAGCTGAGTTATTTTTATTTATTTGCTTTGCCTTTTTGTTGTCCTTGGTGTTGTTTATTTTTGGTTTTGTTCTTTCTAGAAGCCTCAACCAGCGCCAGTGAGTCTGTAAACTCAGCTCAGAGCCCGGCAGGCACTTGGTTACAATCAACGTGCTCTCTGGCACCACCAAGCTTCCTGGTGCGGGAAAGCAAGTGAGAGGGCATTTTTTTCCCCCTCAGTTCTGGGTTACTGTTCCCTGGGTCCTTTAATATCACTGATCAGGAGGGAAAGGTAGCTGTGTTCTTTAGAGTTAGGGACCTACAGGTGCAGGGATAGTTACTGGGAAATTAATGGTGGCATGTAAGCAAGCTATTTAGTTCCTTTACCTGCATCAGGGGAAAACCACCTTTAAATCAAATGTCTTTCTTCATCAACCAGAGAGGTTGATGTCAATATTTTGCAAATTCTTCAGAGTAGTCCTTTTTGTCTCTTAGTAGTACTTTTCAACATTGGTCAAAAGCAGAAATGCTGCGGCTCGAACCTCCTAACTAACTTTGTCATTCATTTCCAGTTAATTCTTGATGATCATTATAGTAAATTTGGGCCAGAATATCTCAAGGTGGAACACATTACAAATCTTCCATTATCTAAAGAGCCAAACTAACCACACCCAAACACCTTTAAAAGAAAGGGTAATAGGGAGAAAGGAGACCAGGACCACAAAACACAGTGCAACGTCAAAGCTTTCAATAAAAAATGTAAAAGCATACTTAGGTTCTTAAAATATTTCACCGAAACTGGAATTTTATATTAAAGCACTTAAAGAAAAAAAGCAAGTACCAACACAGACAGTAACAACAGAATCTGGAGTTTGGACTCAACAGAAGCCCCATAAATTTCAGCGTGGCAATATCAGCGAAAGAATACAACATTATTTTTGCTTGAGTATGAGATGCATTTCAAAGCCCCAGCAGACCATCAAATCATGGAACGTAGCTGACCGGTTAAAGAGAAAGGTGGAGCCAGGCAGTTCTCATCTTCAGGGCACATTATAACACCATTACGGTACTAATGTCTGCAAGTCCCCGCGGTGGTGCTTTGGAATTGCAGTCTGATTAATGGAAACTGAGGCAGAGAAAGAAGAAGCCGGTTTCATATTTAGATTGTGCCTGTGGAAGCTGAAGAAGAAAGGAGTACTCAGAAGAAAGCGTGCTCCCTGGGACATTAACTAGTAGGTGTTTCCCCAGCCTTGAAGAGAGTTATGAAAAGTCCCATCTACAATGCTCTCGTGTACAGTGTAGTCACACAACCGAAGGCACACATCAAGTCCAAAATACAGCCAAACATTTTGAAAGCTGGAACGAAAGAAAAAAAAAATCCAAGGGAGTGTAACTACATTCCCTCGTGGCCCATCCACCGCCAACAGCAGCTCCGCAAAGCTGGCGCTGCAAGTCATGTACGAGTTTTCAGTTTAATAAAATCCATGTGAACCGCTTATGGACAAGGGATAGACTTGGCCGAGAGGCTCAGAGGAATACCCGGTTACGGTTACTTTTATTTTTAAAGACTATAAATAGATCGGGAGACGTAAGGGTCTTTAAAAACTTCCATCTACAAAAGAACACCCCCACCCCACCCCGCGCCAGCCAACCCTCCGGGAGATTTAAGCATGAATTATATAATAGGAAGCCAAGGTTCAAAGCACGATGAAGAGATGGGATCGTGAAAAGACATTTAGGTTAAGAAAATTAAAAACTAGAAAAGTGAGTTAATTGAGGAGAGAATCCGATAGAAACTAAAACGGAAACAAACCTTGCTTTTAAAAAAATCAGTGTCTGTACAGCGGAATGGCCAATTCCCAGCCCCCAAATCAACCCCGGTGCAATTTGGTAGCGCTGCTCTCAGTCACCAAACATAACTCCCAGGCGGAGGCTGCAGGGAGCTATGAAAATGAACCTGGAGGTGACCTGACATCACTCGCAGGGCCCTCCTCCAGGTCACCCTCTCGGTCCCTTCCCCTCCCCACATTCTCAGGTCCCAGTGGCGGCTCCCGCCCAGGACACGCCTCCTCCGCCCGCGGCGGCTCCGCGCGGGACCTCGGCCTCTGTCCCTGCTCCGCGCGTCCCGGCCCCCGCCCGCTCCGTCCTCCTGTTGCCCGTCCCACCGGCAGTCGACACCGCGGGGACCCCGGTGCCAGGTCGCTCGCTCCCCGGTGACTCACCAGTGGGATTGGGGAGAAGTTGGAGGCTGCTAAGCAGACACATCCCGACCAATGAGCGCGCCGGCCGGGGCGGCGGCGGGCAGACTGGCCCCCAGCCCGGGAGAGCACCCACCGCTCGGTGCGTCCCCAGGGTGCGCCCGAGCGCCGCGCGCTCAGAGGAGCCGAGGCCGGAGTCACGGGAGGTTCCTGGCCCCGCTAGGGTTCGGGGCGGGAGGGCACCGGGAAGCCCGCATCCCTAGAACCCTCACCCCGAGACTCACCCCTCACCGTGGCCGCTCTGCAGCTTACGCCTGCACTCGGTCCAGCTTCGCCACTTGCACATCTCCGCGCCCCGCGCGCCTCGCGCTCACCCCCCGCCTCGCCGCACAGGACCAGCCGCGAGAGCAGTTCCTTGGGTGACCTGAAGGTTTCCGCCAGGTCTCCCAAATCCTATCACACCGTGTAAAGGAGCGGAGGGGGCTCCCCCTCCCAGTCAGTCCCCCACCTTGCCCTTCCCAAAAGGTCTTTGCCAGACATTCTTGGAATTGTTTAGCTTTGTGGCTTTCAAGACAACAATACACTGTCTCTCTGGGATTCTGTAGTGCTGATGCAGGCTCTCATTCTCTAACTGACC